>OX439486.1:32538201-32889216 GCA_949320155.1 Melangyna quadrimaculata
ACCCTTGAGTGGGCCAACTTGCTATGATTGTTTAAAAGAAAAAAACATTAATTGAAAAAAACCTAACGAAAATTGTGTTTTATAACGAGGAACGAAGTGGCGGATTTAGAGAAGACTATAAGCGCTTAAGCTGCCCACCCCACAAGTTATTCCTAAAGTGTTTTAATGATAGAATGCAAAACATTAAAATGTGTAGAATTCAAACCAGAGCTCTTGGATTCAAATTTGTATGGTGTATTTATTTAACAATATGGTGGTTTTGAAAACTCCAGCGCTTCAATTAGGTTCAGTTTATACGTGCAGTAGTGGGTCTAGTACAAACTTAAAGTATTTTTAAACATAAGACGAAACAGAAAGAATTATAATTCCTACTTTCTATACATCAGATCCGACAAGAATTAGTCTAAAAAACGGGTTTTAAAAAAATAAAATTTAAGTGTAAAAATAACTGATTCAACAAAACCTAAGCTAGGCTCTTTGGAGCTTAGCTCTAAAACTGTCAAGCCTCAAAATGAAGGGTAGATATAGGTAACATTTAAAGCTTTAAATTGCACGTGTACATAGGATATATGTTCCAACGTATGTACCTACAATCGAATTGTTCGTGTATTAAGACGTGTAGGGTCTTAGTTGTACATGTGTTTTTAGTAATACAGTTGTATTTAGTATTACATTATCGCCCGCAAGCAGCAAAGAATTATATAAACAAAACTAGCCTTATTTGCCACCAAGGTTCTAATATCCGATGGGAGGTTCAAATAGGAACTCTGATTATACATGTATTCTGATTACGCGTGTATTTTGATTACAGATGTATTCAAAAGATGTACATGTTAATAATTTTGTATTACTCGTGACATGAAAACAAGAGTAATTTAACACACGTTTGAACCGAGATTTTCATTACAACTGTACCTTCCTTATATACGCACCTATGTACACACATAATGTATCAATGAGCGAAAAGGTTAATTAAAATTTAATTTAAAACTATATAATATAAAAATTTACGATTTTTCATTAATTCCATTCAATAATGCACTAAAATTTCATACAAAACAATTGCGTTCGGATACTAAAACAAAAGCGTCCGGAAACTAAATTTTGCTGTCCGGATACTAGTGAAAATCGAACTTTTTTGAATTTTTATCATTTTAATTTTTACAATGTTATATTTGCAAATTATGTGGACACTTTATTATTAAGAAATATCTACACTCTTTGAAACAATATAACTATCCACGGTAGCATTTATAGTAAGGAAATGAGACGAAGTCAAAGTTAAGAAACACGTTAAGTGTCCGGATACTAGTGCGTTTACCCTATATTGGTTTAGTAAATAATGATACCTACATAGGTTAGGTATATCGTTAAAAAAAAATTAAAAACAAGTTAAAATATACATACCAGTCTACATAAATTATGTAAGTAGATATTACTATAATTTTCGATGAAGGAAAATGGGCATTTTGGTTTACCTGTTGCTGTTGCCAGTGGCGATTCCTCTCAGTTAGCAGGTTTATCGCTGCTAAACCAAGAATTTAAATGAATAAATAATATGATTGTTGAAAATTAACCAGTCTTTCATCACTAAAATTTATTGTATTAGTTTTGTATCAGTTATCTATTAGTATTAGTTCGCAAAAGAAAGACATATATATATATTAACATGTGTGATTACATAAAATCAAGTATGTAACATCATTTTTGTCTGCCCTTCTGGCAGTTACAATTTCGTGTTTTAAAAAGAAAGACGTTTCCATTAAAAGATATTCCATTTTCAAAAAGACTTGTTCGTTTTTTAATATTTGGTGCCGAAACCAGGGAACAAAGTATGGAAATCGCTACGCGTGGTGCCTTTAGAGCACAATTAACGAAGTTGGTAAAAGCCGCGTAAGAAGCTCTCGAATCCAAAGAAAGTGATTTCGATAAAGTTGAAGAAGAGCTAAGTGTTCATGTCGATAGATTGAACGCAGTGTACGCGAGTGTAAAAACTGCGGATCAGCAAATAATGGCAAAAGGACTTATTAAGCCAGAAAATTTAGATGATGAGGCACAAAAAGTAGCTGACTATGAGGACTTGGCGGTCACAACTCTTGCGCGCATGAATCTCCGTTTGAAAGCAATTCGTTTTAAATCACAACCAAAGAGGAATGGTGACTCTCAAATGGCCAATGTCTCACCATCACCACATAAAGGTAACACAAAGCTTCCTAAATTGCAGCTGAAGCGTTTCAATGGAGACAGGAGGGAATGGTTGCCTTTTAACGTTGCGGTTCATCAAAATGCACAGTTGTCTGAAGCAGAGAAATTTTATTATTTGGAAGGTTCATTAGTTGGGGCAGCAAGAAGAGTGGTTGATGGGTTTACCGCTACCTCATCATGCTATGATGCAGCTATTTCTTTGTTGAAAGAACAGTACGGTGATACCGAAAAAATAATTGACAACCACATGCAAAAACTAATTGGATTGCGCCCTGTGTTTACAAGAAATAATGCTGCTGGTTTGCGAAACCTATATAATCACAACGTCAATCAGAACCCTAACTGCACTCCAGGTACCCACACAACAATACGACATTATGTTAAAAACAGTTTTGCTGAGATGTATGCCGGTCGAACTACGCGTCGATTACCATCGGAGGTGTGAAAAGGAGAACGACATTGCAAACCTAGCGGACGTTGAGAATGTAGATGACAACGACAAAAATTCACAGGCACACACATCGTTGCACATAATCAAAAGTCACTATGTAAAGAGCATCATGTATTTTCTAAAGAGCGCGATAGAAGCACTCGAAAAAAGTAAGGTTTCCCCTCTTCACGCGAATACAAAAGAAGCGCCAACAACTGCAAGAAGTCTACTCAAAATAAGTGATAGTGTGTGTGTATTTTGTAAATCTTCAGACCATCTAACAAGTGATTGTTCCAGCCATCTTACATTGCAAGAAAAAAGACAAATTCTACTTAAAGGCAATAGATGTTTTCGATGTGCAAAAATAGGCCATCTGTCTAAAAAGTGCAGAAGTGTACATTTTTTAAAGTGCTCTAAATGCGGTGGTAAACATTTAGCCACGATGTGTGACCCGTCATTTAAAAAAGAATCCACAGCCGCAATGCAAATAATCGCGAATGAACCTGACGAAAATGATGGAAGTGATGAATACATCAATCTCTGTGTGCATTCAACCCAACAGAAAGTTTTTTTTGAAAACTGCACGATGTTTAATTGCTGGTGCAGAAAATAAAGACATAATTGTTCGACTTGTCATAGATGGTGGCAGTCAGAAAAGCTATATATGTGAAAGTGTTTTAGAAAAACTTAATATTATTAAAAAGGACAAAATAAAAATGTCAGTGATTCCCTTTGGTGCATCTGTAACATCCCCAGTGAGCACATATGATAGAGTGAAAGTCGTGTTTAAGAACCAATTAAATGAGAAGAGTGCTCTTATTGAAGCCATTGTAGTCCCGCGAATCTGTGTTGACGTTTTTCAATTCCCGATCCATCTTGTTCTGCGTTCCAAAATCTCAAATTGGCAGATCGTCTCGCATCAACAGACTCCAACATAATTGACGGTCTCAGCATGCTCATCGGAGCTGACTTCTATTGGACGATAGTCACTGGGAAGCAACGAAAGATTTCCGATCGTCTGAGAGCTGAAGATACCATTTTTGGATGGACTCTACAAGGGTTACATTCGTTGACCGACCCGATTGGGGAAAATCCAAACATCTATGCTTCTATGATCGCCAATGTTGTCAATGTCACCGATCAAGAACTTTCATCAATGTGGGCCTTGGAATCAATAGGAATCAGAGGTGAAGAAGCAGAAAAGCAGCATACTACTCAACAAATGACAGAAAAACACATCACCAAAATCGGATCCCACTATGAAGCTACATTACCTTGGAAGAATCCTATTGTGGTATTTGAAAGCAACATATCTCAAGCGATAAGTCGTTTAAAGTCCTTAACTAAACGTTTATCTAGGGACCCAGTGAAAATCAAAGAATATGACGCTGCTGTGCGACAGCTACTCGCTGATGGCATTGCCGAATTGGTTGAGCAAGAGTCCAATGATGCTCCCAAAAGAATAAGTTATCTTCCACATCGGCCAGTATATAAAGAAGACAGCACGACAACTAAATTGCGCATAGTTTTTGATGCGTCTAGCTGTTCTGACAGAATCCCTTCTTTGAATGATCAGCTGTATACAGGTACTAACTTACTGCCTGACATTTTGAAGATTTTGCTGAATTTTCGCTTGCGAAGTTTTGCCATCGTTGCGGATATTGAAAAAGCTTTCTTGCAAATAGCCTTGAGTAAAAATGACCAAGATTCGCATAGATTCCTGTGGTACGAATCAGCAGATGCAATTGGTGTACAACAATCTTTGGTCGAGCTACGAATGACCAGAGTCACATTCGGTGTAAGCTGCAGCCCTTTTCTTCTTACGTCGACTATTCAATACCATTTAGATATGCAAAGGAAAGCGTTTCCAAAAACATGTGGCATTCTTGAAAAATCCTTTTACATGGACGATTTAATCTTGAGTCTCGATTCTGAATCTGATTGCTGTCGTGTCTTTGAAGAAGCATCAGAAATCATGAATGCTGCATCGATGAAGTTGAGGAAGTGGCATTCTAACAGCACAAAGCTTCGTAGCCAAATTGCCATAAAACAATTTCCAATAACACAAAAGGTTTTGGGTCTGACCTGGTCAGTTTTTAGTGACGAGTTATCTGTTCCAATGCAATCGGTACAGAGTTTCTTGGAATCCAACCTGAACAGCGGAAGTAAGCGAAACATTCTCCAAATCATAGCTCGAGTATACGATCCTTTGGGAATAGTATGTCCAACCATCGTTAAGCTAAAAATTCTATTTCAATCTGCATGGAAGCGCAAATTAAGCTGGGATGAACCTCTGCCAGCTGATTTAATCGTTGATTGGAACGAATGTGTTAGAAACACCCTACAACTAAAAGAGATGTCCATAACGAAGATCGGTCCGAGATCGGTTTTAATGTCTTCAACGTTCACCGATATACAATGCCACATCTTTGCTGATGCCAGCCTAAAAGCATATTGTGCAGTTGCTTACATACGTGCTGTTGATGACAAAGGATTCTTAACAGTGTACTTCTTATGTGCCAAATGCAGAATTGCACCATTAAGACAGGATGGTTCCGACGAGCTAACTCTACCAAAGCTAGAGCTGACAGCTGCTTTAATAGCCGCCAGACTTTTTTCTTATCTCAAAGATGCCCTAAAGATCGCAGTCATGAGGTACTTGCTCTGGACTGACTCCAAAATTACCCTCAATTGGATATATGGTCAATCGCAGCGTTGGAAGCCGTTTATCCAAAGCAGAGTAACCGAAATTCGTCGCCACACTTCTATCCAGGATTGGGACTATTGTGCCGGAAATGAAAACCCAGCTGATCTTGTTACGAGAGGTGTACCTGGAGACAAACTTCGAAAGTCATCACTGTGGGCCAATGGACCGAAGTGGCTATATGAATTCAAACCAAACGACAGTCGTGCTACTTCGGACATTGGCTTTAATACTGCCTTGCTGCTGGAGATTGATGTCAAATGATGCAAACTACCAATTTTCGATTTCGAAAAATTTGGAAGCTGGCTGCGGTTGCTGCGTGTCACCAGTTGGGTACTTCGGTACATAAACTTCTTTATAGCCAAAGAGAAGACTTTTGAAGGCTTACTAACGACAGCAGAAATAGACGAGTCCGAACATTATTGGATCAGTTGATTGAACTGAGCCCATTCTTGGACGAGGATGGGTTGATGAGACTTGGAGGGAGGCTCCAATTACTAGATGAACCATTCGACCTTAGACAACCCATTATACTGCCAGCAAATCATTATATAACAAAACTCATTGTTAACGATCGTCACTTGTCGACGATACATGGTGGCGTTGGAGTTGTTCTCACAAATATTCGAAAACGCTTTTGGATCATCAAAGGACGACAGCTCGTGAAAAAGACACTCAAATCCTGTACTGTGTGTAAGAAGCTTTTTGGTCAACCCGCTTCACAACCTTTTGCTCCATTACCACTCAAAAGGTTGACGCTAACAAGGCCCTTCAACGTCGTTGGCATTGATTTTGCTGGACCTCTTCATTATACGAACTCAGGAGGAAGTGACATGCAGAAAGCTTACATCTTGATATTCACATGTGCGAGTATTCGAGCTGTACATTTGGAACTTACCGTCAGTATTACAACAAGCTGCATAATGGCATTAAGACGCTTTATGGCCCGAAGGGGAGTACCTTCTGCAATAATTTCCGATAACGCAAAAACCTTTAGGCGGGCTGCCTTAGAGTTAGGAAAAATTAAAGATATTTTCGGTGAAGAAGAAGTTATTTATCCAAAAACCGAATTCAATGGGACTTTATTGTGGAGAGAGCTCCCTGGTGGGGCGGCTTTTGGGAACGTCTCATCAGATCAGTAAAAAAACACCCTGAAGGTCACCATCGGAAAAGCCAAGCTGAGTTTTGAACAACTTCGAACAATCTTAACAGAAGCCGAGGCCGTTGCCAACGATAGACACTTGACGTACGTGTCCAGTGACCCATTGGAATTGTCACCTCTTACACCAGCCAAGTTCTTGCTAGGATTTTCGTCATCAATTCCAAGTTTTCAAACAGCCGTAGACGAAGATGCAAAGCTAAGGGAGCTTTGGAAACATCGTATGAAGTTCAATGCAAAGCTGTCAAAAAGATGGAAGATAGAGTACATACAAGTTCTTCGATCTTTTCATCACAACAATTTTAAAGAATCCATTCAATTGAAGGAAGGAGATGTCGTTCTTCTTTTCGATCAAGCAACTCCTTGTATACACTGGAAGATGGTCATTATAACTAAGGCTCTCATCGGAAGAGATGGAAAGATACGCTCCTGTGAAATACGATGTCCAAATGGGAAGGTATTCAGAAGACCAGTTCAGCTCCTATATCCATTGGAGCTTTCAAGTATTGCCCCGCCGGAGGATGTTGGAAATTAACCAGTCTATCATCACTAAAATTTGTTGTATTAGTTTTGTATCAGTTATCTATTAGTATTAGTTCGCAAAAGAAAGACATATATATATATTAACATGTGTGATTACATAAAATCAAGTATGTAACATCATTTTTGTCTGCCCTTCTGGCAGTTACAATTTCGTGTTTTAAAAAGAAAGACGTTTCCATTAAAAGATATTCCATTTTCAAAAAGACTTGTTCGTTTTTTAATAATGATGTTGTTTTTATTTTCAAAAAGTAACAAATAGCAATCTTGAAATTATGATAATGATTTCTTGCAATAATCAATACCATAAATACAAAAACCTACCTATTTTCAAATCACATTTTCCTTCACACAACACAAAACTCCCATCTCACTGTCTGCCTAAGCGATACAATATGCGATACCAAAACCAAATTCCCTACAAAGAGCATTGATATAATAATAAAAAAATAGATCCTGCAGATACACAACACAAAACTCTCATACAACAAGTCTCCCTTGAAACATTTTAGCTTGCAACATCTGCGCTGCACAATTTCATACAATTTTTAATAATATCTATACAAATTACAAATACAAACACAAATACAATACAATCTAGAATACAAGAGCGTTTTACTACACATTTTCTAAGCAAAGCCCAGCTAAATAAATGAAAGCGTAAGCGTAAGTATGATGCGATAAAGCACGAACACGATACGTATGCACTATGCAAGCAGCTCCAGGTCAGGGATGACAATGCTGAGCCCAGAAAGTGAAGCAAATTTGGCAAAAAAAAAACAAGTAGATTCAAAAATTTGTAGTAGATAATGAAAAATCAATATGTATATAAAAAAACGTTTTTTTTTTAACAATCTTATACGTTTAACAATGACTACTATTTAAAGAATAAGTTTCACGTAGCTGCTACGTAGTTTACGTAGTTGCTACGTAGCAGATGCATAAAATAAATAAATGTAGTAGAAATACTACATATGTAGTAAATAGTCATCTCTGCTCCAGGTATACCCACATTTTGGGTACGTTTTTTATCATTCTCTTTTTTTACTTTCGTATATGTTTCTAGGAAAATGCGGTATGAAGGATGAATACGTGTGCTTATTGTTTTGTTATTAGTGTTCTTTGATTGATATGAATAAACATTGAGATTGAGTTCTTTTAGCACATTCAATAAAAAAGTGCTTAGTTCGCAAAGCGCGATGTAGTTCCGTATTTTTGATATGTAGTTGGGACATGTTAAAGTAGTATATAGCCAAGTTTGCAAATTCGAAAAACCTGTGCTCGCTGCAGGAAAAATGCAACAGTGAAAAAAAAATCTAAAATGACCCCATTCTTTCCGACATTTTCCTTTGTAACTTTGGAAATATGCAATTAAGGAAAAAAACTGTCCACAATAAACTTGTTTGTTATAAAATTGTCTACAAAAAAACATCAATTTTAAATGCATGAATTTAAAAAAAAATCTGAAACACTAAGTTATTTTGAAGCACTCAAAATATAGGTCAAAAATTGTCCAATTCTGCTAAAAATTTGGAATCAAATAGTCTAGAGTATTACAAGACAAAATTCGATTACAATCGGTGAAATAGTTTTGGCAAGAAACATGATGTTAACTAAGTGCAACACGCAATGTTTGCATCATTGCTGTGGTCAGAGTAGGACACTTAAGTTGGCACTGAATTTTGTACACGTACTTAGAATCCTTAACTATCGTAAAATATAGTTATAATATTTACATATTTTTTTAAGTCAAGTGAACAATTTTCTGAACTTTTAAATTCAGTACTAAAGTTGCTTAAAAAAAGTTATAAACATAATAACAACATTTTATGATAATAATTAATCCTTCTTCGTGACTTAGCAGCATATATGGTCAACTCATTGAAAGACAATAAACTAAAACTAAGAATTTATATTTAACTTGTTTTGTAGGTTAGAATTATTTAAAATATTTTGAATTATTATTCAAAATATAATCAATTTAGTTTGAAATATTTATTTTAATTCAAACTTTTGATTTAAAAAAACGTCTTTTTCAAGACATTTCTTAATATTGAAAAGAATAATAATTGCATTCAAAAACCAAAATACAACCAAAAGACGATTAAACCTTCATATTATTTTTCTAAGCAACAAATTTGTATGTACATATTCTTTAATTTTTAAAAATTGAAGCTATAAAATATTAGTAACTATGTTTTAGAGACCTGAAGAAAAACGTAATCACGTTTGAAACGTCCGTCGTCTGATTTAGATACTTAGATACAAATATAGACCTAAAGCCCGTTTAGAATTTCAACATATATTTTATGATAGTTAAGGGTTCAAACTACGTGTACAAAAATCAGTGTCAACTTAAGTATCCTACTTTGATCACAACAAAGTCGGGGAACATTTTGTTTCCGTCGAACGACGAATCGAATTTATGTATCGATACATGTTTAAACTTTTATTTTATACCTATTATTTATTAACGTTTTTTTATTAATTGTCGTTATCAATAAAATTAAAAAAAAAATACGTAGCTAAACCAATACTAAGGACCAGGAATCGCCACTGGCTGTAGCCCTAGTGCATCATTTTTACTTGTGATACATAGGTAGGTACTATGTCAAGTTATGGATTCGTTAAAAAAATCGAACTCGAGATAATAATTTTCACTAACATTACGATGATAGAGAACGACCAAAAATGACGGTACCTGCCACCTGCCTCACATTTTTTTTTTCGCCAAAAACGAAAAGGCTATTTTTCTCAAAAACGGTTCTGAGGATTTACAAAAAAAAAAAAGGGAAATGCTACTTTTTAAAAAATGTTTGGTTTTCAGAAATTGGTTATTTTTGGTACCTCCAGTAACTACAACCATTTTGTTTTTGATTTCTCGAAAATAATAAATACAAAAATAAATCTTCTAAAAAAGTATAAACATTATTGCGAACCAAAATAAAAAAAATTTGAAAATTTAAAAACAAAATCAAAATTGTTTTTTTGAAAACTAAATATTTTGAAAACGACTTGGTCAATATTTTTAGAACTAGGTGTAAAATAATGTTTTATTATTCATCATGTGTCTAATATAACTTTTAAGTTTTTCGCGATGGTTAACATTATACATTTTTAAAAAAATTCCGGATTAGCCGCGTTACGCGTTAATTTAAAAATGTTTAATCATGTTTCAGTAGGTACTTTCCATACAAATTTTGAAAAAACCGTTAAGAATAAAATTTTTTTTCTAGAAAATGGCTCCAAGAATTTTGATAAAAAGAAGTTCTTTTACTATTAAGGGTATGGTCAATATTTTGATAAAAAAAATAGGTATACCAATAACGGTTATTAACGGTACCTGTCATAGAACCGATTTACTGGTTTTCAATTTTCTCGTTAACGGCTACACCTATTTCAACCAAAATTTGTATATAGGAGGTCAACACAATTCAAACAATTTTGCACAGACAAATTTTCGAAAGAAATATTCTTGGATTTTAAAAAAAAATTTTGAATTTTTTTTTTGAAAATTCACTATCTTGAAAACGGGCTTATAAATATTGGGGCGTATTCATAGTCGTTTTAGACCTGGGTCTAAGTTAAACACAGCTTTGGTTGAATATTCAGACGTTGATTCTATTTTTTTGAAGATTATCATTTCAAAATATTTGAAGCTTTTTGTGTAGTTTACCAAGTTAACCATCTTATAAAAATATAAAACCAACAATTTGTAATTAAAATCGGTCTGTATTGATTGAGCCAAAATTGTCTTAAACTGTAGTTTAGTTAAACCTGGGTCTATCTGCGACTATGAATATGCCCCATTGTCTTTATTTTGTATAAAATTGTAATTTATTAAATACTAAAAGTTGGCATACCAGATTTTATTTTTGAAAATGTGCAAAACAATTTTATATATAAAAAATTAATTTTTAAGAAAACCGCTCAAACGATTTTTGATTTTTGTTTTTTCATAAATTCATATTTATCAAACAAATCAGATGGCATACTTGATTTTGAGCTCTTACTTTTAAAGCCATTAAAATAATAAATTTATAGTAATTTATAGTATCTAATAATTTATTTATTTTTTTTTAAAGATATAATATTTTGGATACAATACCTATGTACTTGTACATCATCAATATATAGCTACGTAAAAGTTGTTAGCTGCAAGAGCAAGTTTGTCCGATCGAGTCGTGCTCATTTTTTTTTTCGATTTAGAGAATTTAATTAATGGAAAAAATTGTGCGTCTAGTGCCCATAATTGAGATAGGTATACATATACAACGTTGGAAAGCTTAGTTCAAGAGCATCATTTTTGAATATAGACTCAGAACTGTAAATCATGGGGCTTAGGTAGAATATTAAAAAATATAAAACTATTCGTCTATGTTTATTCGAATTTGCAAAGGTACTTCGTATTTTTATGGTCGCTTATTTTGGCCAATACCCATTGTTTAGCACAACAAAATACTCGAACGTTTGTACACTCCATAGCACCTAATAATTTTAATAGGTCTCGCTTTTGGGCACTAGGTGTAGGTAGACCAGGTCCGATATATGTTTGCCCATTCTCTTTTGTTATTGTTTGACAAAAAAAAATTAATTTCTGAAAAAAAGATTAAAAATCGTTTGAGCAGTTGGTATTCCAATTTTTAATAATTAATACAATTTAAAAAAATTATTCAAAAATTCATCAGCCCTTTTTTAAAATAATATTTTATTAAAAATACGAAAAAATTTTTAAAATTAAAAATGTTTATAGGCTCGTTTTGAAAAATTATGGTGTTACCAAAATGAATAAAGTACAAATGAATACAAATGAAAATGAACTTGAGGGTAGTAGGGGCATTTTGCGAAAAATTTGGTTGGTGTTACCACAGAAGCTACCTACAAAATTAAAATGAACATAACTTTGTAAGCGATGAACATCGCAGGGTATGGAATTGTTAGTTGGGCGATGTTTCGTGCTTGTGCAATTTGCTTGTGCTACCAAAGAAGTAAGAAGAGAATGAAAGAATGACAAATAAACGATGACATAAATAATGAGCTACATGTTTGTAGGTCTTTTAGAAAGAAAGGGAACGGAGGATAAAGGGATACATGCAAAATTTACCACAGTAGAATTTACAAAGGTTTTGGACCTATTTATTATATGTATATAATAATAAATTTAAAATAACTTTTTCACAAAAAAAAGTAACTTTTCTACAAAAAAAATATTTGTTTACAAAATAAAAATACATTACATAAAAGAAAAAGCTTTTCTACAAAAAAAATTACTTTTGTACAAAAAAAAATTAACTTGTTTACAAAAAAATTAATAACTTGTTTCTAACTAAATTTCTTGTAAAAATTAATATCTTTGGTTACTTGCACAAATTTGATGAGAAATTATTCAATTATGTTTTATATTTTTATTATAAACTAAACATACAAAATACGCATATACATATTATTAACGCTCTTTTCTGACTCACTGGCTGGGTAACGCTGCTATGATGGTAAAATCAGAAAAAACACTCCTGCTCTTAAACTAAAAAGTTAAAGGTTGCCAATTTTCTGGAATTAACTTTTATGAGCATATTCTCTATATATAGTAGAGGATTAAATAGTTGTAGATATAATAGAAAATTTAGTACTTTTTGAATTATGATTAAAAAAGATGAGCATTTTGTGACACCGCATCGAAAAGGTACAATCGTTCCTAACTTGATTTTTTCTAAGATTTCAATTTAATGATCTATTTTATAGCTCGTACTACTCGAAAAATAGAAGTAATATACAGTAGATGCCACTTATAGTCACAAGAAGATGAGAGACACATGTAGCTGTTCTTGTACCTAATTCTGAAGATGGTTTGTCCCATACTATATCAGATAAATATATCAGATCTTTATGAATGAGGTGAAAAATTAAAGCAGGGATGACTTAAATTTGTATGCAAACTTAATCGGAAAATGTTGTACAATTTCATTCTCAAAATTTGATTAAGTTAATAGTCGTTTCGATTTTTGGCGCATAAAATTGAAAAGTTGATATAAAATTTGACAAATTTGTAAAACAAAACCCACTCACATATTGACTTATTGACTAAAACCTCCTACGATTAGGCATAAGATAATGTTAAAAAAAATTGTTGATTACTTTAACAAGAGCAAAACGAATTAATATAAAATAAATTCGTAACTTACAATATTCTAAACGGATCCTCCAGATTAAGGTTTAAAAATACTGCCCTTAAGATTTACACACAAAAAAAAAACTGTCTACAAATTCTTGAAAACTTCGAAAAAGTTGAAAACAATTTTAGTTAATGTTTTTTTTCACCTCCTTAATTTACTAAATTATTCAGAAATTATTAATTTAAATTCGTTGGTTGGCATATTCTCTACATTAACTAGAGATTACAAAGATGGAAATGTAATACAAAATAAAAATTTAATGGTTTTTGAATTATGGTTATTAAAGAAAAGCTGTTGTAACACTCAACCGGACAGATAAATGATAAAATCGTTCCTTACTTTATATTTTACTGAAGGATTTCAATCTTCTGTTTCTCTTGTCAGCAATTAAGCGCTTATGTTAATCAAACATAGCTTGAAAGCTCCAAACGTTCTAGAACAAACAACAAAAACTATTCTTATCTATTCCATCAATAGCAGTTGGTTCACTTGTAGTTGAAGATAGCTAGTACAATTGACGAAGTCGAAAGGAAGAAAACATTATACAGCCGAGCCCGTTCATAGCCATATGAAGATGAAATAAAAAAATGTGCTTTTATCCGACTGCAAAGTTGGTTTGGCACACAGAAAAAAAGATGAAATGACGATAACAAACAAGAAAACGTTCCAGTCTTACTTGCAGATGTTAATTGTCAAACAAAATTCGGTGCAGTATAAAATTGAGAAAATTTCAACTTTTTGCTACAGGTAGATTCAGGCAAGATGAAATTTGCCAAAAAATTAGTAATGATAGGAAGAGGTACCTAATTCGCTTGGAACTTCAACCTTCCAAGCACATTGGGAAATGGTTAAGCCAAATGGTGTATGTAGCTGTGGATGAAGCTTGTATATCACTGTCAAAGTAAAAAGATACGAAAATAGTGAAGAGAACGTTTTAGTTGTTGCAAGAAATATATGGTATGACACAAAGTTGAGCACTTTTGTTTGAAGTTACAGTCTTGTGTTCAGCCATCAGTAACCTACAACTTTTTTTTGTAGCTTTCACAAATGAAAAGCTTACCAAATTAAAATAATTATAATGTACCTTATTGCATCACGATAGGTTGTCATTGGAATTATGGTTGTCATTGGCATATGGAATAATTTATTTTTATTGTGTATTTATGTTAAATAAGGAGTTCAATATAACATATCTTGCTTCAACTTAATTTTAATTATTTTGTTTAAGTGCAAACAATTAGTTATGTTTTTGTTTTATCTAGCAAATGCAAGTCATTTTCAATGCTCCCATTCTTACTCTATGAGTGAAATCTGTAAATTTTTGAAAATTTTTATATGCAAAGTTGTTAAGATTTTAAATGACTTCCTCTATAACAAATTTGATGGAAATCAGTGAAGCCGTTAACGAGTAATTTGAAAATAAAAAAAAAATCGGTTCTATGACAGATACCGTATTGACAACACCTTTAATAATAATAATTTGTTATGATTACTTGCATCGTTAAAAGGGGTTTTAATAATAATCGTATCGAGTTTTATGCTTCCAAATCTCAGGTGTTTTTTTGTCCTGGAAGCGGAATATTTCCCCTATGCTATTGTCCATGGATGGTGCTTGCATTGAGGAAACTGAAAAGATGTCATTTGTCGGTATGTTTATTACTGAGCACCTTTTGTGAAAAGATGTAAAAACTTTTTGTTCCCCCTCTGCTCTGGCTATAATTTAAAAGAGGTACATACTTCCTAAACTAGAATCAATTCTAATATCTGGTCTGGTGCATTAAAACATCCTAGAGATAATCCAAAGTTACCTACTATAAGGAAAGTTTTGGAGGTTTTCTAGATAAAAATACTTTAAATGTACTATCATGGTGAATGTCGAATGGACTGACATCTTCATTCAGTGGCAGGCGCGAACGCAGGGGGGTTTTGGGGTTCAATCCTAAAGTCCTACTTTGAGCACAGCAATGATGCAAACATTGCGCGTTACACTTAGTCAACATCATGTTTCTTGCCAAAACCATAAGACCAATTTGGATCGAATTTAGAACTTCGTCCTGTAATTTTCTAGACTATTTTTAATTCCAAATTTTAAGCAGAATCGGAAAATTTTTGACCTGTCTTTTTTCGAGTGCTTCAAAATTACCAAAATGTTCACATTTTTTTTTTAATTTATGGTAAGAATAGGCTTTATTATAAATTGTATACTTCGAAAGTTATAAGGGAAAATATCAGAAAAAATGGGGCGCGCGAGTTAACATACACTAAACCACACCCTACAAAAAATATAAATATGATCATATGATGTCGCTTGCATGTAGTTGGCCCACCAACTATTGAGTTGAGCAAAACTGTTAATTGCAATCGTTTGTACATCGTTTGTCTACGTTTGTATAAGTTTTAGATTCGTTTGTACACTCACCGTTTTTTTTATATAGCCACTTCAAAAAAATTTACGGAGTTTGGCCCACCAACTATAACGCTCGAAAAATCTGGAAATGCAGTTCGATAGATAATCGTTTGTCTATGTTTGTCTTTTTTTTTTTTCGTTTGTATACGTCCCAAATTTTTTTGACAACAAAATTTTTTTTAACCAAATTTTATTAAAATTTTTAAACATATGCATTCGTTTGTCTCTTTTTTATAATGATTTTTCATCGTGTTATTTTTTTTAATTTGTATTTATTTCTATTTTTAAATAATTATTACTTTTTTGGGACATGTAGTTGGCCCACCAACTATAACGCTCGAAAAATCTAAAAACGCAGTTCGATAGAAAATCGTTTGTCTATGTTTGTCTTTTTTTTTTTCGTTTGTATACGTCCCAAATTTTTTTGACAAAAAAATTTTTTTTAACCAAATTTTATTAAAATTTTTAAACATATGCATTCGTTTGTCTCTTTTTTATAATGATTTTTCATCGTGTTATTTTTTTTAATTTGTATTTATTTCTATTTTTAAATAATTATTACTTTTTTGGGACATGTAGTTGGCCCACCAACTATAACGCTCGAAAAATCTAAAAACGCAGTTCGATAGAAAATCGTTTGTCTATGTTTGTCTTCTTTTTTTTTCGTTTGTATACGTCCCAAATTTTTTTGACAAAAAATTTTTTTTTAACCAAATTTTATTAAAATTTTTAAACATATGCATTCGTTTGTCTCTTTTTTATAATGATTTTTGACCGTATTAATTTTTTTAATTTGTATTTATTTCTATTTTTATTTAATTATATAATCTTTTTGGAGCATTTAGTTGGCCCACTAACTGTAACGCTCGAAAAATCTTACTTATTAGAATTAGAATTATTTTTGTTTGGGTTTTTTTAATTATTTTAACTGAATAAATAATATACTCAAGGTGTAACTTAAGTCTTTTTAAATGCAGCCTAAATGCAGGGCACTCCTTAAAAAGAATAGAAAAAAAGGATAAAGTCTTAATTATCGCAATTTCGAATACAAGTTGAAACTGTGGACACCCAAATAAAAGAGAATGCAGTTGGTGGGCCAACTACATGTCCCAAAAAAAGTAATGATTAATTAAAAATAGAAATAAATACAAATTAAAAAATTAACACGATGGAAAATCATTATAAAAAAGAGACAAACGAATGCATATGTTTCAAAATTGTAATAAAATTTGGTTAAAAAATTTTTTTTTGTCAAAAAAATTTGGGACGTATACAAACGAAAAAAAAAGAAGACAAACATAGACAAACGATTTTCTATCGCACTGCGTTTTTAGATTTTTCGAGCGTTACAGTTAGTGGGCCAACTAAATGCTCCAAAAAGATTATATAAAAATAAAAATAGAAATAAATACAAATTAAAAAAATTAATACGGTCAAAAATCATTATAAAAAAGAGACAAACGAATGCATATGTTCAAAAATTTTAATAAAATTTGGTTAAAAAAATTTTTTTTGTCAAAAAAATTTGGGACGTATACAGACGAAAAAAAAAAAGACAAACATAGACAAACGATTTTCTATCGAACTGCGTTTTTAGATTTTTCGAGCGTTATAGTTGGTGGGCCAACTATATGTCCCAAAAAAAGTAATAATTAATTAAAAATAGAAATAAATACAAATTAAAAAAACTAACACGATGGAAAATCATTATAAAAAAGAGACAAACGAATGCATATGTTTAAAAATTTTAATAAAATTTGGTTAAAAAAAAATTTTTTGTCAAAAAAATTTGGGACGTATACAAACGAAAAAAAAAAAGACAAACATAGACAAACGATTTTCTATCGAACTGCGTTTTTAGATTTTTCGAGCGTTATAGTTGGTGGGCCAACTACATGCTCCATATAATTAATATATAATTAATTAAAAATAGAAATAAATACAAATTAAAAAAATTACTACGATAAAAAATCATTATAAAAAATAGACAAACGAATGCATATGTTTTAAAGTTTTAATAAAATTTGGTTAAAAAAAATTTTGTTGTCAAAAAAATTTGGGACGTATACAAACGAAAAAAAAAAAAAGACAAACATAGACAAACGATTTTCTATCGAACTGCGTTTTTAGATTTTTCGAGCGTTATAGTTGGTGGGCCAACTACATGTCCCAAAAAAGTAATAATTATTTAAAAATAGAAATAAATACAAATTAAAAAAAATAACACGATGAAAAATCATTATAAAAAAGAGACAAACGAATGCATATGTTTAAAAATTTTAATAAAATTTGGTTAAAAAAAATTTTTTTGTCAAAAAAATTTGGGACGTATACAAACGAAAAAAAAAAAAGACAAACATAGACAAACGATTATCTATCGAACTGCATTTCCAGATTTTTCGAGCGTTATAGTTGGTGGGCCAAACTCCGTAAATTTTTTTGAAGTGGCTATATAAAAAAAACGGTGAGTGTACAAACGAATCTAAAACTTATACAAACGTAGACAAACGATGTACAAACGATTGCAATTAACAGTTTTGCTCAACTCAATAGTTGGTGGGCCAACTACATGCAAGCTATGATGTCATGTTGCACACGACACCAATGACCATAAGTAAATAACAACCAAACAAAGAATACGTTAAAGAAGTTATATTTAGAATATGAACACATGCCTACGTGACTTTCAGCTCATATGCATGATCACATTATACAATAAGATATATGGAAACATTTTGGTATAAATACAACTTGCAAATATCAAGTCTTGGTCTTAAGAATTCAGCTCTGTAACGTATACTACATACTCTTGAAATAAAGTTATATTTACACATATTTGGACTTCGCTTCAAATATACTATAAACTGGTGTTTTATTTTAATTATTGGACTTCCAGATTATAAGACGAATATTCTACTCCAAGGAATATTCAAGTTGATATTTTTTTGATCAATAAGCAGCCACGCTTATTAACTGGGGGCTCAACCGGGATCCTTTTAAAAGATAAGGAAAATCCCAAGCCATAAAAAGAAGTACTAGAAACTTAATGCAGTTAACTGGAGGAACGTAACCTTAGCCCGAGCTGACATTATAAAAGTAACTTCTAAAGACTTATTCTAAAGTGTGAATAAGCAGTGAAAGTGTTTAGTATTATTATAAAGACCTATGAAAAGTATAGGCAGTGAAATAATAAAATTAACTAAACATATGAGCAACAAACGTGTTTGTGGTGATAAAGATTACGAACTTAAGGAGATTAATAATAAATCAGTGACAATGGCAAACTCAGTGGAACTAGCGAATCTACGTGCAGAAATCCAGGCACTGGTGCAAACAACACAAAACCTAAGTTTACAAAATCAAAACCTACATGAACAAAATAAAGTATTCATGGAAACACAAGATAAAAAAGATGACTATTGGAGAGGAGTCACCTCAGCACCAGAGACTGAACTAAACAATTTAAGAATTGCGCAACAAGGAGCATTTAAGGCTGTTATAACTACAGAAACATTAAAACCTTGTGTACCAAGATATGATGACCCAAAACAAGTTAGTTTGGAACCATTTAAAAATACTCCGGTATTTAAAGGAGACCCATCGCAGTATAGAGCATGGAGAAAATATGTAACTAGCATAATGTTACCATTAAAAAGTATAGAAGATACTAATGAATACTATGTAGCACTAATGCTCATACAAACCAAAATACAAGGCGAAGCAGCTAACGTACTAGTAAACCAAAATACAATAAATAATTTTGATGCTATAATAAATCGTCTAGACTACACTTACGCAGATAGTAGACCACTATACATTCTACTAAATGAACTCAAGGAAATCAAACAAAATAGACTAACTCTATCCGAGTTCTACGATAAAATAAATTATGCATTGAATTTATGTTTATCAAAAATAGCGATGACTTCATCAGAAGAAGGGATCAAAGTACAAGAACAAATGGCGAATGAAGAAGCTATCCGCACATTTACTACAAATATAAACTCCGCATTTATAAAGATGACGTTATACTCAAATCCACCACATACACTGGAAAGAGCATATTCTATCGCATTAACCATCCAACATGATAAGATGGCAGAAGTAAATAACTTTCCTACACAGAAACCACACCCAAGTCATCATAATGAAAGAAGAAACGACTATCGTCCAAATCAACAAGAAAAAACAAATCCGAGACATAACGCGGAAAGAGATAGAAATCAAGTATTCAAACCAAATACTCAAGCACAAGTACAACAATACGTGAATCCAAGACATCCAGATGCTATGAGCACAGATAACTCAGCTTTTAAACACAGGAATCCATTCAAGCAGCAGAACCAGTATGACAACAATCAACAATATCAAAGATATAACAACAATCAACAGAATCAAGGCGTAAAACGAGAAAGAGATCCAACTGAACAAAATAGGAAAATACAACGAGTAAACCAACTCGACAAAGAAACAATTCATGAAGAAGATCTTGTAAGTAACCATTCTCATATTAATGATTTAGATTATTGTTCAGAGAGTACTTTTTTAGGCGTATAAATGGTCTGCCTTGTTTAATTAGAAAATGTATTAAAACTGGTAGATCAGTAAACATTCTTGTAGATTCGGGTGCTACAAATAATTATATAAATACAAACTGCTTAGTAGGAAATAGAGTACAGATAGAACCTGTAAAAACTAAAACTTTACATGGAATTTCAATTATAAAGACTAAACGTCTTATGAACTTGTTTGGATATGAAATAGATTTTTATGAATTACCAGAATTAAAAGAATTCGATATGATTTTAGGTGAATCAGGTTTAAGATTAATTAAAGGAAAAATAGATTTTTTTGAATATAAACTAACATATGAGAAGAAACTTCCCCATACTATAAATTATACAAATAACTCAGAGTTATATAAAGATAGAATAGATTCTTTAATGAAAAAGAATGAAAATATTAGTGAAACACTTCCATTCACTACAGAAATAGAAGCAACAATCCGTACTACTAACGAAGAACCAATATGGACAAAACAGTATCCATATCCATTTTCTGACAACGACTTTGTAAATAAAGAAGTGGCTAAACTACTTAAGGACGGTATAATACAACCTAGTAGATCTCCATATAATTCACCCATTTGGACAGTTCCCAAGAAAGGTATCGATGAAGAAACAGGGAGGCCTAAACGGCGATTGGTAATAGATTTCCAGAAAATTAATCTGCAAACTATCACGGATAGATACCCAATTCCTGACGTGAACATGACAATACAGAATTTAGGAAAAGCAACTGTCTTTTCAACCATCGATCTCGAATCAGGGTTTCATCAGATCAAAATTAAAGAATCTGATAGAGAGAAAACAGCATTCGCTGTGAACGGGGCTAAATACGAATTCGTCCGTATGCCCTTTGGTTTAAAAAATGCTCCAAGCATATTCCAACGTTGTGTTGATAATATACTTCGTGAGTATATTGGCAAATTTGCATATGTATATATAGATGATGTACTCATATATTCCTCGTCGCCCGAAGAACATATAAAGCACATTCAAACTATAGTAAATACACTATACAAAGCAAATATGAAGATTTCACATGAGAAATCTCATTTTTTTAAAGATTCAGTAGAGTATCTGGGTCATGTGATCAAAAGTAATCGAGTTACGGTGGATCCAGCTAAAGTACAAACTATTAGTGAATATCCTGTACCAACCACGCTCAAAGAATTACGATCATTTTTGGGTTTAGCTAGCTATTATAGGAAGTTCATACAAAACTTCGCCCAAATTGCCAAACCATTAACAGTTCACTTGAAAGGGGATAATGGAATGATTAAAAAGAATCAGTCACAGAAAATAAAATTAGACCTAGGGAACGACAAGTTAGCCTTAGAAGCTCTAAACACATTAAAAGGAAAATTAATGGAACAAGTGGAACTTTTCCAACCAGATTTCAGTAAGCCATTCGAGCTTACAACTGACGCAAGTAATTTTGCAATTGGCGCTGTACTTTCACAAGAAAGACACCCCCTAACATTTATATCTCGAACATTAAACGAGACTGAACAAAACTATTCGACAAACGAAAAGGAACTATTAGCCATAGTATGGGCATTACAGGAACTTAGAAACCATCTATATGGTATAGCAGATTTAACGATCTACACAGATCACCAATCTTTAGTATTTGCGATTTCTGAAAAAAATCCCAACGCAAAACTTAAGAGATGGAAAAATTTAATTGAAGAATATGGTGCAAAAATATTGTATAAACCAGGACACCAAAATATAGTCGCAGATGCGCTATCACGAGTTCAAATGATAAATATGAACACAGAAGTTGAAGACTCGATTCATTCATTCGATGACTCACCATTTAAAACGTTGAAACGTGTCAATTTACCAGTAAACACATTTCACAATCAGATATTTTTAGAACCACAAATGACTAACGAACAAAGCACAGTCACACAAAACATTTTTAAAGATCACGTACGCCACATTATAAAATATAAACAAATAAGTTTTCTCATAGAAGAATTAAAAAAGACACTTAGTCCCAAAACCACTAATGCGATTAAGACCGACGAACAAAGTCTCTTTTATATTGAAGATGAAATATTGAAACATTTCGAAAGTTATAAAATAGTAATAACTGAAAACCTGTTGACAGATATACAAGACAACGATGAGAAAATACGTATAACAACAGAAGTACATAATCGAGCACATAGAAACTCTATAAATAACGCTGACGAAATACTTAAAGAATATTTTTGGCCTAACTTACGCCAGACGTGCAAAGAGTTTGCAAATACATGCAAAATATGTCATATCAGTAAATACGAACGACATCCAACAAAACAAGTTTTGAAACCTACACCAATACCAGAGTACGCTGGACAAACCATACATTTTGATATCTTTTATATGTCAAATGGCTTATATTTAACCTCTGTGGATAAGTATTCAAAATACGCACACTTAACTAAACTCAAAGATAAACAAAATCTATATTTAAAACTCGAAGAAATACTGAATACAGTATACCCATTCTGTCAATATATAGTAACAGACAATGAGAATGTATTAATATCCCCTTCGATCCAAGCGATCTTGAATAAAATGAATATTCAACATTTTCGTACCCCAGTCAACCATTCAACTACGAACGGTCAAGTCGAAAGATTTCACAGTACACTCATTGAATTAAGTAATACTTTAGCTTTACAAAATAAAAGTAAACCAAATATTGAAATATTTAACGCAGTTAAACAATACAATTTAACAATACATTCAGTGACTAAAGAAAAACCGGCTGACGTATTTTATAATAAAAATTCATTTAAGCAAATTAAAGATATTATTGAAACTAAACAACAAAAAGTTATTAACCAACATAATAAAAAACGCGAAAATAAAGAATTCAAGAAGTACGACGTAATATTTCACAAAAATAATAGAAGAGGTAAAGATTCTCCGAGATACAGACAAATCACAGTGAACCAAGACTTAAATAACAAAGTTCAGACAAATTTAGGAAAAACATTTCATAAAGATGCAATTAAAAGAAAATATATTAATTATAAACCTACTACTAATAACAAAACTAGATTACTTGAGATCCTCAAACGTAGTAAATTTAGAAAATAAAAAGTTCATTTTAACCCAAACTGACGACTCATACTTATTCAGTGAAACCAAATTTTTATATCATATTATTGACTTAAATAAACTTTTAATACCATTTCATAATATCCAAAATTCGGCATATCAAATTAGTATTGAAGATGAAGAATTAATAAAAGAAATAACAGTTTTAGAACAACAAGTTATTTCACATATCAGACATAAAAGATCTATAAATATTTTAGGAAAAATGATTAAAATACTTTATGGTAATCCAGACCATGATGATTTAGTTGAAATTCATACATCTCTGAATGATATATCCGATAATAATGAAAAACAAAAAATAATAAATACAAGATTTGAAAAATTATTAAATGAAATAGATCCTAAGAATATTAAAGAAACTATGTTATTAAGAGAAATAAAGAAAGAGTTACTAATAACCATGCAAACTATAAATTTAGCAAAAAATGGAAACTTTAATTCTGAAGCATTAAATTTACAAGAAATTCAAGAAATAATAAGAAATGAAAATATTGATATTCCAATAATAAACATTTTAGAATATTCAAAAATATATTTATGTAAACTTGAAAGTAAAATTATTATTATATATAAATATCCAATCTTAAAACAAAAATGTAATCATTTCTTAATTACTCCATTAGAATTTAGACACGGAAAGTTACAACTTGATAAATCCATATCTAAATGTGAAAACAAATTTATAAGAAATCAAAATTGTAATAATTATGTCGACAGTTTAATTTGTGAACAAACAAAGAATGACAATTGTACAATTCCAATTTTACAAGAAAAATCAGCAAAATGTAATGTTATCCAGGAAGAAAACCCATCATTTTATAGAATTGATGAAAGCAACATTTTACTAAATGGAATATATAAATTAGAAAATAATACTATTTCAGGAACAAACTTAATACAATTTAATGATTCAGTTTTGATAAATAATATTTCATATGTAAATTACAGAAATAACATTAAAAACTATATTCATTATGAAAATACTGAAAAATTTGAAATTTTACAAGTCCTTCAGACAAACTCAGAATATAAATTTGATAATATAAAATCTTTAAGAAAATTCACAATACCTGTTGAAGAACATCCAATTCTATCAACCATATATATTGTTATTTGTATCATAATTTTTATAATTATATTAAGAATATTAATGAAAATTTGTAAAATGTACACAAATTATAAACAAGTACAAACTCAAAAAGAATATAATGTTTTATATAAAAAAGCTTAACTTGCCAAAGGTTTAACAAATGTGGACATTTGATTTTAAAAGGGGGGAGAGTTAACATACACTATACCACACCCTACAAAAAATATAAATATGATCATATGATGTCATGTTGCACACGACACCAATGACCATAAGTAAATAACAACCAAACAAAGAATACGTTAAAGAAGTTATATTTAGAATATGAACACATGCCTACGTGACTTTCAGCTCATATGCATGATCACATTATACAATAAGATATATGGAAACATTTTGGTATAAATACAACTTGCAAATATCAAGTCTTGGTCTTAAGAATTCAGCTCTGTAACGTATACTACATACTCTTGAAATAAAGTTATATTTACACATATTTGGACTTCGCTTCAAATATACTATAAACTGGTGTTTTATTTTAATTATTGGACTTCCAGATTATAAGACGAATATTCTACTCCAAGGAATATTCAAGTTGATATTTTTTTGATCAATAAGCAGCCACGCTTATTAACTCGCGCACAGATTTTTCAAAGCTGTAGTTAGCTACAGACTACTCTAACAGACCCAACAACATATCAAAAATGCAGAACCACATCGAGCTATGCGATTTTATTGTCGAATTTGACTAACCTTTTTGATTTGCGACAACCCTGAGTTTTTACCAAGATTTTGTAGAAATCCTTTTAAATGGTTTTCCATTAAGGGCGGCTCGATTTTAAAATTGAATTAAACAAGTTATAAATGAGATATCAATAAGGTTTTATCTTTATTTGAGAGCCCTATCAATGACATTATGTTTGAAATATAACATTGTTCAAATGGCCGCCGCCGATTTGCTGGGTGGCGGGTCCAGTCCAGTTTTCGATGACTTTGGCGCATAAATCAGGCCGAATTTGAGCGATGGCATCGATTATGTTGTTTTTGAGGGCCGCGGTGGTTTGCGGCTTATTCGCATAGACCTACGACTTAAGAAACCCCACAAGAAAAAGTCTAAAGCGGTCAAATCACACGATCTTGGTGGCCAATTCACGTCGCTTAGGCGCGGCGCGAGATAACCATGCCATGAAACCGCTCGTGCAGTGTTGAGAGCAGACCCTTAAGATTTATGGTGTTCAACAATCTTCAACCACTTTCAGCTATGAGCTGTCATTCATGTCAAGTGTCATCTGTCAAATGTTAATTATGTAATAAAAAGTGCAATTCATGTTTCTTATATATTTCATTTAATTCTTTGTAATGTTAATTATATAGTTCTTTGCCTTTGTTTTTAAAGTATATAATATAAAATAGTGTATAAAATATATAATTGCCGCAATTTGCATGCAAAATAAAATCATAATTGTACAAACTTCCAAGGAAAGAACATCAATTGTTTTATTTGTTTGAGAAAAAGTGTTTGAGCGAAACATTTTGGTCCATTCGAGCCATATAATTTTTAACAATATTCATCTGTGATATGAAAAGACTGTGATTTGAAATAAAACTGTGATAAAAACAAACTGGAGTTGTGATACTACGTGTGAAGTGCTGTCTTTGTGTCCGGAGTGCCATCAACGTTCTGTAGTTTTCTGTCTGTCCAAAGGAGCAACTGTGCGATTGTTGTACATCTACCTGTTATTGGAGTCCTGTCCAGCGGAGTTCCTGCAATAAAAGAAATATTTTCAAGCGATTAAAAGCGTACAAGTGAGTAAAATAATCAATTTAATTACAAATCAAGAGTGTATAAACCAACAAATCGTATTTTTTCATCGTTTTTGTGTTGGAGAAATCGGAGTTATAATCAATGTCCAGATATTCATTGCCGTTATTGAGTGCCGTAATTAGTTGCAGTTATCCGGAGCAGGTATCAATTGCTGTTTTCCAGATCCGTTGTGAATAGCTGTCGTCATGTGCCGTTTTCTGGAATCATTTTTCAGTTGCTATACATCATATACATACATAAATTATTCATCAGTGTTTTGCGGAGTCCCAGATACCTGGAAACAAAGTTCTATTAATCAAGGAAATCAGAGTGAGTGCTATAATCTTGCACTGTATGTGTGATTCGGAATTAAAGGTTTTTAGGAAGACTTGTTTGCAAATTGCAAAAAGTAGCAAAAATTTCAGTAATTTGAAAGCTGAACAAAAAACTAAAAACAATTTGATAGGGCGTTGGAATATTTAAGAAGAAAACTTCAGAAAAATATGTGAATTGTACGATACATTTCAAGGCTCTGAGAGAGATAACAAAATTTTAGAAGATTGTGAAGAAAAATATGATGATGCCATGGAAACTTGCCTGATGTACAAAGCTGATTTTTTAAACGAGTTAGATAGGTTAGATGGTTTGCATTTAGGTGAAACATCAAGAGATGTAAGTAAAGATGGCGCCAAATCCCATGACTGGCGGGAATCTTATTTGAACAACGGGGCTAAGACATCGAACTCCCGTGAAATAAGACTTCCTGCGATAACTCCCCCAACGTTCTATGGGGATTATAACAATTGGCGTCCATTTCATGATTTCTTTGTTTCTCTGATTCAGAACAATGCATCCCTGTCAAAAATAGAAAAATTAACTCATTTGGAATCTTATTTGAAGGGTAGTGCAGCATCTTTATTAGATTACCTGGAAGTCAACAATGACAATTATGACCAGGCATGGTCAATTTTGGTAACTCGCTACGACCATAAAAGGATTTTGGTCACTACACAGCTTTAAACTTTTTTCGATCAGCCGACAACCAGCGTAGAAACAGCAGATTCTATTAAGTGCCTGTTAGATAAGTCAACAGAGGTGCTTCATGCTTTGAAGAATTTAGGCGTTCTGGTAGATGGTTGGGATATTGTCTTCACTCTACTGCAAAAATTGTCAACAAAAACTCAACAAATGTGGGAAGAAAAGCTAGGTTTGAGTACAGAGTAACCTACCTTTAAAGAATTTTCAACCTTTTTGGAAACTAAGTTTCGTTCTTTAGAGGTCGTTTGTCAGCAAAACTCCAAACGCAAAGTCAACACGAGTTCGAGTAACAGTCGATCTGAAACCAAAGGCGTTGCATTTGAAGTCGTTGAGGAAGGAGAAGTACAGCTGCGCAGTATGCCAAAAGGGTCAGCATTCACTTAGGTCGTGCCACGCATTCTTGAAGCTGGATGTTACTGCAAGGTTGAAACAAGTGAAACAACTCGGGGTTTGCGAAAATTGTTTAGCGTACAACCACAAAACTTTTCAATGCCCGAGTGAGAAACGATGCTTTCACTGCAACCAGAAACATCACACGCTTTTGCACAGTACTTTGCTTGTTGAAAATTCTAATTTCAGACAGAATTCTCAAAATTCACAATCCAATCAAACAAGTTCTTCTAACTCAAATTCAGCTCCAGCGCAAACACTTAGTAGAAATACAAGTTCACAATCTGGTAATACAATTCACAATCAAAATACATACCAGATCAATGCAAACGCCAAACCATTCAATCCAAGCAGTGGCACGGCTTTGACAAACACCACTTCTCTCAATTATCACGTCTCAAATCCGATGAATACATTGGTCTTACTTGCTACAGCCGTCGTCTAAATACAAGCATCAAACGGAGAGTTCATCAATTTGAGAGCGCTGTTAGATCCTGGTTCAGAATCAAGTTTTATCACTGAACGAGCTGTGCAACAACTTGGTCTAAAAAAATGGCGCACCTTCATGGAGTTTTCTGGATTGGGAAACAACAAAAGTGGATCAAGTCAAAGTTTTGTCGATATGAAAATTAAATCACTACATACCTTGTTTGAAACTGATGCTAGGGCGTTTGTTCTTAAAACGATAACTGGTTTACTCCCCAATAGGGAAATTCTTCTTAAACAATGGAGTCACATTCAGGGTCTGAGCTTAGCTGATCCTTCTTTCTATAAGCCTTTTAGTAAGTGTTAACTTACACCTAGGTAGTGGGATCTTTGCTGAGGTCGTTTTGCCAGAAATTGTAAAAGGAAATAAGCCCGTGCCACCAGTTGTTCAGAATACTCAACTCGGGTGGGTAGTTTTTGGCAATGCGCCAATTCAAACTTGTCGTGTTCACCTTCAGCTTGTTGACATTGATACTCAGCTTCGAAAATTTTGGGAAATCGAAGAATCACTATTTGAAGATTCATAAACTGCAGAAAACATTGCCTGTGAGGAACACTTTAAGAAATACACCAGACGTTTGCCAGATGGTAGATTCGAAGTGTCACTACCATTTAAGGAAGATGTTCGACCAGCACTAGGAGCAAGTCAGACAAAAAGCACTACGAAGATTTCTCCAGCTCGAACGAAGATTCGACAACAATCCTCAACTGTAGAAGGAGTACTCAGCGTGCATTTCGGAGTATCTTCAGCTCGGTCAGGTGGAAAAAGTCGATGTCAGCCAAAGTGAAATTCTCCAATCGCCATTCCACTATGTTGTTCCACATCATGCCGTGTTCAAGGAGTCCAGCACAACCACGAAGCTTCGAGTAGTTTTCGACGCTGCTTTCAAAACTACAAATGGGACTTCGTTGAATGAACACCTTTTGGTTGGACGTAAAACACAATCAAATATAATAGACATCATACTAAAATGGAGAAAATTCAAAATAATCCTGACGGCTGACATCGAAAAAATGTACAGGCAGATCCAGATGAAACAACCAGATATATTTTATCAGCTGATTTACTGGCGAGACAACAAAATGAATCCACTGCAGCTGTATCGATTGAAAACCGTCACTTTTAGAACAGCTTCCGCTTCTTATCTGGCCACTCGCACGACGAACAAGATCCTGCTGATTATGAAGAGGTCAAATATCCATTAGCAGCTCAAATGATACGTCAAGATATGTACGCAAGACATGTACGGTAAGCGGATCAGATTCAATTCAAGAGGCGCAACAAAAAACAACTCAAGTCAACCAAATTCTATCATCAGCTGGCTTTCACATACGCAAATGGGCGAGCAATTCTGTGGATACTTTGATCAATATTGCACCCCAAGAACGTGAAATCGATTTTCTGCTGCTTTTCGATTCTTCAGAGCACATCAAAACGTTGGGTATAAAATGGCTTCCTTCCAGTGACTCATTCACTTTTCAGTGGAATCAATCCGAAGCTACAGAAGTCACTAAGCGAACCATCTTATCAACCATTGCTAAGCTTTTTGATCCACTTGGTTGGATTTCTCAGCAAAAATCATCATGCAGAAATTGTGGTTGAAGGGCTTAGCATGGGATGTTCCTATTCCACTCGATCTGCAAGGGGAATGGATTTCTTTAAGAGCTGATTTGCCAATTCTAACTGCATGAGAGCTGCTCAAAAGGAAATGTTTCCTGAAGAAATTCAAAACTTAATCAAGCATCCATCTTCATCGAAACATTTTGGATCCCTGCACCCGTTGATCGACCGAAAGGGCATTCTTCGAGTTGGAGGACGTCTTCAAACTTACAATATGAGCAACAACATCCAGTCATCCTCAAACCAAAACACGTCATTTTGAAATTGCTCATCCGAGAAGCCCACGAAAAAATGCTCCATGGTGGATTTCAGCAAATGTTCGCCTATCTTCGCACCAAATATTGGATCTTGAATCTCAAGAGAAGCGTCAAAGAATACGTCTAAAAATGTGTAATTTGCTTCCGATTCAAAGCTAAGCCCATGCAACAGTTAATGGGGAATTTACCAGCCCCTCGAGTCACAGTCTCCCGGCCATTTACACACACTGGTGTAGATTATGCTGGACCGATTGAGGTAAAGCCTGGAAGGGACGCGGAGGCAAAATCTATAAAGGATATTTTGCCATATTCATTTGTCTAGCCACCAAGGCACTCCACCTGAAAGCTGTTAGTGACATGACAACACAGGCATTTTTGGCAGCTTTCCGAAGATTCAGTGCACGTCAAGGTTACTGCACTGAGATGTATAGTGACCGCGGAAAGAACTTCGTTGGTGCAAATACCGAGCTCCAAAAAATGATGAAGGCTGCGAAGATTGATTGGGAGCAAGTTACAACAACATTAACTAACGTCGGAACCAAATGGAATTTCATTCCTCCCGCTTCTCCCCATTTCGGTGGCAAGAGTAAAATCCATAAAATTTCATTTGAAAAGGGTCGTCAGAAATGAGACCCTTATATTTGAGGAACTCAGCACGCTTCTGAACGAAATAGAAGCATGTTTAAACTCGAGGCCTCTTTGTCCGATTTCCGACAACCTTGATGACTTCACCATTCTAACGCCAGCACATTTCCTGTTTGGAACCTCAGCCCAACTAATTCCAGAAGCGGATTTGGCAGAAAGGGTTTCTAACCTTGATAGTTCTAGAAACTATGAGCTACTGAGCTGACGTGTGTCTGATTCTGGTGCCTCAATTAATTGTATTTCTGATCGAAAACGCAATTCATCTTGCATATTTTTTTTTTGTTAAATGTGCTGCACGGGGTCTTTTTTTTATAAACTCTAGTTGTTTTTCGGACTTAAGCGTTTTATTTAGTTAAACTAGAGGAAAATAAAAGTGTTTTAATTTCTTTTTACATCTCTTTGTTAATTGATATATATAATTGACTTTTTGAGTGATTTTTTTCCCTGCTCTCATTACATACACAACTTTATAACAATAAAACAATATCCACAAAGTCATTCTATTAACTGTCACCAACACTTTCACTTTAATCCGTTTTTTTTTTTTTAACTTAACCAACACCTACATTCATGCCACCAATTTCACCTCATAATCCGGTCTCTCGCAACAGAAAATCTAATTCCATTTTTTACTAACCCCAAAGTTCTTGTGGTTCCCCTCTGAAAAACCTTTCCAGTAAAGCCATGGCCAACAAGGATAATAATTGGATGGATGAAAAACTTCGCCAGCAAAGTGAGTTTTTCGTTTACCTCTTATCAAAAAAAGTTGAGGAGTCACAAAAAAAATTACTGAAGAGCTCAGCCGCAAAATAAAAGACTTAAAACGTGGTATATCAGACACTAACAATCGCGTTGTTGAATAAGAATCCTCTAACTTGGAGTTGAAAACTGATATTGGTTTACTAAACACTAAAATACATAACCTTAAAACCTCACTCGGTAGTATTACATCTGTTTGCAATCATACTAAAGATTTATTAGCAGAAAAAACTGTTGAACTCACAAGTGTAAACAAAAAAATTGATCACACATTTGAAGAATTATCAAAATTAAAACACTCTATTAATGCGTACGAGAATAGAATTATCGCGCAAGATGCTTTTATATTTGGTGTTCCATGCCTGCCAAATGAAAATCTCAAATCGATTTTCAATTTTATATGCAGCACTATAAATATTAAACCAATATATACCGCACTCGTCCGAACCAAATAAACCAAATTCCGCGATAATGATTAAATTTAATTCGCCTTATGAAAAAAAAATTATGCTTTAACATCCATCGCAAATTATCGAAAAAAAAAACAATAAACAGCTTAGCTTAAATGACATCCACCTTGCCATCGATAGTACCTCCGCCGCCGGCTCATCTTCCTCCATCTATATACGAGAAAGCGTAACACAGAACAATAAGTTAATATTGCACCGGGCTCTTGCACTGAAAAAATGTAAACAACTATTTTCTGTGTTTACCGCACGAGGAGTTGTTTTCGTTGAACGTCAAACTGAAGACACAGCTGTGCAAGTTGACTGCATCGAGGGACTCGAAATCGTTGCCAGATCAGCAGTTTAAATGAAAATTAATAAAACTTATATACCTATTATTATACCAATTAAATTATTCTTTTAATTTCTTTCTTTATTGAATCAATTTATCTTTCTTTTTGTTTCTTTCTTTATTGAATCAATTTATCTTTTATTGCAATCAATTTCTTTTTTTTTTTTTTTGAATTTGTATTTTTTATTTTTCTTTTATTTTTAAACCTTTTTCATTTTTTTTTTCTTCATAGCTTTTTTTCTTTTTTTTTTTTGAACATGAATGATAGGACAGCTTTGCGTTCGATGGTCAGGATTTTAAGCAAGCAGAAATGTGGCCTCCGGGTTTGTCACATTAATGCGCAGAGCTTGCTTCCGAAAATTGACGAATTTCGTGATATTTTTGCAGGATCGGATGTCGATGTTATTTGTGTCACGGAAATATGTTTGAGAGATGAATTAAGTGACGCGATCTGTTGCTTAGATGGTTATCGCGTCTTCCGCTTGAATAGAATGTGTCGTGTTGGGGGAGGTGTAGCTATATATGTTAGACCAACTTTGAAATGCAGACTAAAGTATCTTTCCGAAGCTGGAAGCAGTATTGAATATTTGTTCGTCGACCTAGTTGGTAATGAAGACAATTTACTCTTAGGTGCAGTCTATAGGCCAAATAGAAACGTTGATTTCTCACCTTTGTTGACACTTTTAGAAGAAATTGCCCTGAGTTCGCTGCAACCTTCTAAACACTAACTCTCTCATCGACAACAGTCGAACGTTCAATTTAAGACCTGTAAACACCAGCACTCCAACTCATAACTTTGGCGGTGACGCAACTTTGCTGGACTTGTTTTTTGTTAGTGATATTGACTACGTAGCATTATATGATCAGCTTTCCGCGCCTGCTTTTTCAAAGCATGATTAATTATTTTTAACCTTAAAATTTAGCTTTGATCATTTAAACTTTTCGTGGTTTTCATAACATAAATGTCAAGCACCTAGAAGAAAACGCCAGAGGTTTTAATTGGGAGCTTATTTTTACCATACCATCTTCGAATGAACAGTTGCAGTTCCTTTCCCAAAACATACAAATTCTTTTTGACACTTTTAAACCAAACTTCAAACCATGGTTTACGCGTAGTATTCGAATTTTAATACATGAAAGGGATGCGGCTTATAACAACTGGAAACGTTTTCGACTGAATGCGCTGCGACGTACGTATTGTTCACTTCGAAGAAATACGTTTAGCCAAACACCAAATTTTCTCTCATCAGCTTGATACATGTTTAAATGGGCGACAATTGTGGAAAAACCTCCGCAATGTTGGCATTGGCAAGTCAAGGATCAGCCCTCCTGATGACTTAGATGGTAATGCTCTCAACAAAACATTTGTTTCTCTACCATTGTCACTGGACTCATCGCCGAGTATTAATACTCCGTTTTCATTTACGAGTCACACAGATCAGACTGGATTTGGTTTTCGTGGTTTTTTTGTATTACAGCACTTTTAAACGTCACAGAAGATATTAGGCAAGCGTTTGATAAAGATGAGGTGACGTTTTGGTTCTGCTTGGTTTCTCTAAGGCTTTCGACACAGTCAATCACAGCATTTTATGCAAAAAGCTTATACAGAAGTTCAATTTCTCACCGGGGGCTACTAAGCTCATTTACTCTTACTTAAGTAATAGAAAACAAACAGTGCAGGTTGGGAACAGTTTGTCTAGTTTGCTCCCAAATCTTACCGGCGTTCCACAGGGTTCTATACTTTGTTCCGCTATTGTTTTCAATGTACGTCAACGAACTTCCATCTGTATTTGATTACTGCTTTTCTCATATGTATACTGATGACGTCCACCTGTACCTTAGCTGCCCTCTTGGTCTAATTGAGCATGGAGCTTTCCATGTTAATGAAGATCTTAAGAAAATTGCAAAATGGTCTCATTTTAAACCCTAAAAAATCTAAATGTGTTGTAATATCAAGAAAAAATCTTGATCTGAGTAATTTTCCTTCGATTTTGTTAAGCAATGCTCCCATAAAATATGTTGAAACTGCGAAAAACCTAGGAGTGACTTTTAAACGCTTCCTAACTTGGGATAACCATATAAATTGTGATTTGGAGTGTAATTGGTTTTCTTATAGTGTTATTTTTAACTAGATTAAAATATAACAAAAAGACAAATCATTTTAACTCATTGAGTGAAGTGCAATTTTATTGTCAACCAATTCTTCTTATTGTTCCCGTTAAAGTTTGTCTGTCTCTTTTCCTGGTGAGTGAAACTTTTTGGCATATGTTCTGCCTATGGAGCAATCTGGAGACTACATGAATCTGCATTTGTTTTTCATTGCATGCCGCAATGAAATGAGTCTGTGCCTATACCTACATTGCAACATCGGAATCAAGCGACGCACGATCGACTAAAACAATAACAAAGTTTTAGCCTTACCTTTATGGGTGAGTTAATTTTAGTATTGTTCTGCCAAGCTGTTATTGGATATTACTCATAAAATTCTTCATCGTTTGGTTCTCTTTTCATATAAAATTGATATCGAGTGTAAGCTGTGTGTTATAGTCACTCATCTACCAATCATACTCAAACACCTAAACCAAACGCAATACCTAAATATACTCAAAACCAAAAACTTAACAGTGGACTCGGTGAACAGATTTTTACAAAAAAAAAAAACAAAATATATTTTTTTGTTTTAAAATTTTGCCTATCATGGATATATCCTTAAGAAAATGTTCCAAGTGTGATCTCGGAATTTCCGATACAAACTTTATTCAATGTGAATCTTTCTGCCAACTTAGATTTCACAAAAAATGTGCTGGAGTATCCGATACGATTGTTAAATCTTTAATATCTCAACCGAACCTGATGTGGCGGTGCAATACATGTATTGTGAATCATAAGTCTATTAATTTTGTGGTTAAAAAAATTAACTTCTAAGCTTCTGAAGTCGTTGATTTAAAAACAATCATTAATGATTTGCATCATAAAACGGTGTCCATAATACCTACTGAGTGCCCATCAAAATCCAACACTGAAATCGGAACTTGTACTGGTCATTCTTCTGTCAATGAGATTCCAAAAATTCTTATTGATATCATGTCGAATGGATCTTCGCCTGCTGAGCCTAACGATACATTGGTAAATCCGAATAATCAAAATAATAATATTGAAAATAAATTTAAATCTGCAGAGGATACAAATACAATGCTCTCTTCAACCGTTTTCAATAAAAGAATAAAAGACAATGGTAAAAGAATGATTGGCTCGGGTACCTTCTGCACGTCATTTGATGTAGTACCAGTGCCAGGTGTTAAGTGGATACACCTGTCTCGTTTTGCTAATACTACTACCGCTGATTCTATTTCATCGTACATTGGTAGCAAACTTAAAATTCCTATAAGCGAGATTAAATCGATAATGCTGGTAAAAAGTTCTGCAAACATATCAGAAATGTCATACATTGATTTTAAAGTTGCCGTTCCTCAAAATCAAATTGTAAACGTTCTAGATTCTGCATTTTGGCCGTGGGGTATACAAGTGAGAGAATTTATCCATTTTCCAAAAAACTTGCAACCAATAGTGCCAACTGCTATAGAATAGATTGTAAAAACATTTATTCTATTTCTTTCTCTGATGTTGCTGTTTTTGATGAAATTATTCCTTTTGCTGCTGTTCCTGATGTTGTTCTTCCTGATGCTGCTGCGCTAGATGGGGTTCCCGTCTATTACTAGAATGTTGGAGGCATGCGAACGAAAACTAATCAGCTTTATTCCTCTGTTTTGGACTGCACTCATTCTGTGGTTGCTCTCACTGAAACATGGCTACATGGTGATATCTTGTCAACTGAACTATTTGACTCAAGCTATGTTGTATTTAGAAAAGATCGAAGCGCAACCTGTACAGGATTAAGCAGAGGAGGAGGTGTGTTGATTGCGATAAATGCATCTTTAAATTGTAGGGAGATACAATTGCAAAACTGCTCCGGTTTGATCGAACAGATTTGTGTTTGTGTCGAATTTTCACTTTATTCTCACGATGCAACAAATGTCAAGATTAATATTTATTTTTTTATTTCTTATATTCCTCCTAATTCTGGTTTTGATATTTATCACTCACATGTAAAACACATTCAAAATATAGTTTCTGAATTAGATAATAATTACTACGCTGTGGTGGTGGTAGATTTTAATATTTGTAATATAAAATGGCTATATTCTCAAGATGATAAATGTTTATTTCCAATTCATGTTTTAAAGGACTTTGAAGTATTAGTTACCGACACTTTTTCGGCTTTAAATTTTTCGCAATTAAGCAATGTTGTAAATGAACTTGGTAGAATTTTAGATTTAGTTTATATTCATAATGAAATTGATGTTGTTATTTTTGAAAATGAAAATCCATTGTTAAATAATAGTGTTCATCATAAAGCCTTGACTTTATTGTTTAATTTGTCAATTTTTCGATCATTAACCGATTCTGTCTCTATCGTCAGCTATAAATATGAATTTGATAAGGCCGATTATATTTGCATTAACAATTACATTCCTACTTTAGATTGGGATTCTCTTTTGACGCATACTTGTTTATCTTCTTGTTATTCTATTTTGAAAAACAAAATTGAAAATGCTTTCGAGCGATTTGAACCAAGGAAGGCAGTAAGAGGTAGGTCGCATAAACCTATATGGCATACAAAAGGCTTAGTGCGATTAAAAAATGCATTAATTAAGGCCCAAATTCTAATAAGGTAAATTCTAATCTAAGAAGCAATTATTGTCGTCTGCGTAAAGAGTATGAATTTTTAAAAAAGTTTCTATACAATCAGTATTTATGGTCAGTAAAATCGAAAATCAAGAATGATTCCAGGGCTTTTTGGAAATTTTATAATGTGAAAAGGAAATCCTAAGGGATTCCCCCGAACATGAAGTTTAGAGGTAAGGCTAGTAATGATCTAACATGTTTGCAACTTTCTTCCAAAAAAATTTTAAAATTGATGCCTCAAACTTGGATCGTATTCCGCCCATTTATGAATTAACTGATATGGGATTCATATCTATAACTGAAGATGAGATTTTTATAAAACTTTCTGGTCTGGATCACAATCTAAGCATGAGCGCAGATAATATTCCTGCAGTATTTTAAAAAAAATTTGCATGTAGCTTAGCGAAACCTCTGAGTATTATATTCAACCTGTCACTTGCTAGAGGTGAGTTTCTCGATGTTTGGAAACAGTCGTATATTACTCCTATCTTTAAATCTGGTTCAAAACAAGAAGTGGAAAACTATAGACCCATTTCAAAATTGCAACTGATTCCAAAGATTTTTGAGTCATTAGTTAAGAAAAAAATGTATGATGCCGTGAGAAACCATATATCTGATAACCAGCATGGTTTTGTCCATGGGTGGTCAACAACAACAAATCTTATCCTCTTTACAAATACTTGCTTGAAAAATATGGAAAACAGATGTCAAACTGATGTCATTTTCACTGATTTCACCAAGGCATTTGATAGAGTTAGCCATCGTATTTTAATAAAGAAACTGAGATTTCTGGGGTTCCACTCTTCCCTTCTTGCTTGGATAAGCAACTATTTATTGAATCGTTCGCAGTTTGTAAAAATTGGTTCTGAAATATTATTTAGAATAATGAACTATTCTGGTGTACCACAGGGAAGCCATCTTGGACCTCTTTTGTTCTTACTATTTATTAATGATCTTCCCACTGTAATTCATTTTTCAAATTGTTTAACGTTTGCGGATGATGTTAAAATATTCAAATCAATCAAGTCTGTTGCTGATAGTATTGTTTTACAAAGTGATATGGATAGATTAAATGATTGGTGTTGCATCAACTCATTACATCTTAATATAGATAAATGCTCTACCATGTCTTTTTCAAGATCATTATTACCTTTAACGTTTAATTATAAACTTCAAAACAGTGTTCTACATAAGGTGACAAGCAAAAAGGATTAAGGTGTCATTTTTGATTCGAATTTAGCTTTTAATATTCATATAGATTATATTATATCTAGAGCTAACGCTATGTGGGGATTTATATATAGGAACTCTTCTGAATTTAGATATCCTTATACATTGAAATCCTTATATACTTCTTTAGTTCGTCCAATTTTAGAATATTGCTGTGTTATTTGGTCCCCTTTATTTAATAAAGATATGCAACGTCTCGAAAAAATTCAAAAAAATTCACGAAATTTGCACTACGAAAGTTAAATTGGTCTGATTCACAACCATCATATAATAGTAGGTGTTCTTTGATTGGCTTAAAGCCTCTATCTAGTAGAAGAATTTATTTTTATGTAACATTTGGCAGAGATGTCATAACGGGACATATTGACTGTGGTCCTCTTTTAGCCTTGTTTGGTATATATGCTCCTTCTAGAACTATTAGACCGAGAATTAACGAATTTTTCGTTATTTCTCGTCATGTTTGAAAATTCATTAAAAAGTTCAAAAGAGCTACCAAATTTAAACTGCATACTTTCATTTTTAGAACGTCAGTTATATGTCTTGGAGGCTTTTCAAGGGTTGGGGGTTCAACCCCCTCCCGAAATGTATGAATTTAACTTCCTCCCAATACAATTTCACTCTTAATTTTGAGTTTTCGGTTTAACCCCCCCCCCCCCGAAATTTGTTCCTGCGTTCGCGCCTGAGTGTAGTCGTTAGTAATGCGAATATTGAACGGAGTGAATCTGAGAAAAAGTGTTTTATTGCTTTCAACTGCAGTTCTAGAGATTTCGGACGCCAAAGGAAACTGGATTAATTGTCGAGCACTCTTTGATAATGGTTCTCAGGATAGTTTCATAACGAAAACCTTCCAGAAAAAATTAAACATTAAAAGTGTCTTGGCAAATGCAACCATTGAGGGTATTGGTCAAAAGGTTTCTAACATAAACGAAAGACTAAACGTCTGCATTAAATCTAAACAATCAGAGTATAAATCGAATTTATTTGTTTTGGTAGTTCCAAAAAGAGTATCAGATTTACCTTCAAATAAAGCAGTTGCAGGGAATCTACCCGAATATATAAAACTAGCTGATCCAAATTATTTCATTCCAAGTGGCATTGACATGTTAATCGGCGCGAAACTATTTTATGACGTTTTGCTCTGAGACAACCTTCGTTTGAGTAAAAATAAAAACTACGAAATACAACACATGGTTGGATAGTTAGTGGCCCAGCTATAATAGAAAACCCTATTTTATGCTGTAAGGTAGCTTCTTATGTGGAAAATATTTTAGACCAGCAATTGAAAACATTTTGGGAAATAGAAGAAATCGACGAAGCTATTAAACTTACCAAAGAAGAAATTCAGTGTGAAGAAAATTTCGAAAAAAGCGTTTTGAGAAAAGAAGATGGGAAATTTGTCGTTCAGCTTCCATTCAAGTTCGATAAACCCAACTTAGGAAACTCAGAAATGATTGCAAAACGAAGATTTCTCGCAATTGAACGCAAATTAAAAAATAATCCTGAGGTAAACGCCCAATACCACACTTTTTTTCAAGTGTATTTGGAATGGAACTTGGGCATATGGAGTTAGCAAATAACGTTTCAGGCCAGGGGTATTACCTTCCCCATCATTATGTGTTAAGACCGGAAAGTACTTCAACGAAGTTGAGAGTAGTTTTTGATGCTTCATGCAAAACAAGTTTTAGTAATTCCTTAAATGATTTAATGCACACTGGCCCTCGGGTACAAGATAACTTGTTTGACATATTGTTTAGATTTAGAAAACATAAATATGTTATTTCCGGTGATATTGAGATAATGTTCAGGCAAATATGGGTGCACGAAAATCATCGTAATTACCAAATGATATTTTGGCATCCGGAACAAATTGGGCTCCTTACCTAGCCACTAAATACTTAAAAATGATGGCAAATTCTGTAAAAGACAAATTTCCAAAAGCTTCTGAAATAATATCGTCTGAATTTTATATGGACGACTTGTTGACTGGAAGCGATTCCTTGGATGAGTTAAAAACTTTACAGTTACAGGTTTATGACATTTTGAAAGATCATGGATTTCATCTCAGAAAATTGTGTGCCAATGATTCAGAATTACTGAAAAATTTCACGCAAGAAGATCTACAAATTTCAGTTGATTTAAACAGAGACAGTTTAAACAACATTAAAGCACTCGGGATGGCTGGGAACCCATCATCAGATAAAATCTTTGTCAAATCGAACTGGGATGCAAACTATAAGATTTCAAAACGAAATATTTTGTCAGATATTGCTAAGCTTTTTGATCCTCTTGGACTTTTAGCTCCTGTGACAGTATTGGCCAAGATTTTATTACAAGAACTTTGAAAATTTAAAATTGATTGGGATTCAATAGTGCCAGATGAAATAGCAAGCTCGTGGAAACGTTTTAGAAGTGAAATGATTGAGTTGAATAAAATCAAAATTCCCAGACACATGAGTTGTGAACAACCAAAGGTAATTGAATTATATGGATTTTGTGACGCGTCAACGAAGGCTTATGGAGCTGCTATATATATTAAATCCATAGATAGAACAGGAAAGGTGGTTGTCGAATTAGTAGCTTCGAAGTCTAGAGTTGCTCCAGTAAAAGTTCTTAAAATTCCCCGCTTGGAACTGTGTGCAGCAGTTCTCTTAGTGGATTTGTTGAAAATGGTTGTTGATTGCTTAAAATTAAATTTTAATATTTTTTTATTTTTCAGATTCAAAAATAGTTCTCGGTTGGCTGAAGCTACACCCAGCTTCGTTACAAGTGTTTGTTTCAAACCGAGTAAACTACATACAAACTCATTGCAATCTAAAGAATTGGAAATATGTTTGCACGACGTTTAACCCTGCAGATATAGGGGCATATTCATAGTCGCAAATAGACCCAGGTTTAACTAAACTACAGTTTAAGACAATTTTGGCTCAATGAATACAGACCTATTTTAATTACAAATTGTTGGTTTAATATTTTTATAAGATAATTAACTTGTTATACTATACAAATAGCTTAAAATATTTTAAAATGATAACCTTAAAAAAATAGAATCAACGTCCGAAAATTCAACCAAAGCTATAATTAACTTAGACCCAGGTCTAAAATGAATTTATCCCTCCGAAATTATAAATAACACATTATGGTTTGAAGGCCCCGCTTTTATTAAAGATGAAATAACCAAGATAGAAGAGACCCAAATATATTCTTCACCGGAAATAATTCCGGAGATGAGAAAATTAAAACTTATTTCTCTCCTTTCCATTTCAAGTTCAATTTGCGAGACCATTAACCAAAGGAACAATTTTGAATTTCTGTAGAATGTTGTAGCATATATTTAAAAATATATAAATTAAAAAAACTAAAAGAGAGGACAAATCATGGTTACGTTATAAGAAGGAGTCATTAATTGTTCTCATGAAAATAATCCAAAAAAAAAGAACTTTGGTTTTGAAATCAAATTGTTGAAATCTAAAGTTGAAATATCTTCAAAGTCGAAGCTTAAAACTCTTTCGCCTTTGGTGTTATAAGAGTGGGAGGAGGAATTCAAAATTCCAATCTATCTTTCGATGCTAAGCATCCAATTTTGCTGCCAAACGCACACATATGAAACATTTATATATAGGACCACAGGGGTTGTTAGCAATGACAAGCTAACAGCTTTGGCCTCTGCGAGCTAAGGAACTCACTCGGAAGGTAGTTAGTAAATGCTATAGATGCTTCAAAGCAAAGTCCAAGATCAATTCACCAATTTATGGGTAGTCTGCCGGAAGACACAGTAATAAGAATAAGACAATTTTTGAACGTTGGCATCGATTTTCTTGGTCCTTTACTTATTCATCATAAAATCCGCGGAAAAATGGTAGATAAGGGGCCAGGTATAGCTATCAATGAAAACCATCATTGAAAAAGTTAACTGTTGATTTTGAGACCTTTCGAAAGTTTAATCATTAAATATTTTAATGCAGAAATATAGCTTACGACTTTTAAATTATTTCACCTTCAAAAAAAATTAATTTTGACCCATATCTTCCCCATAACGTAACTTTTAATTTTTTCAATGATCATTGGTAAGGTAGTTCATCATTGAAAAATTAAAAGTTACATTATGGAGAAGATATGGGTCAAAATGAATTTTTTTGGAAGGAGAAATAATTTTGAAGTCGTAAGCTATATTTCTGCACTAAAATATTCAATGATTATACTTTCGAAAGGTCTCAAAATCAACAGTTAACTTTTTCAATGATGGTTTTCAATGTTAGCTATAACTGGCACCTAAGGGGCCAGTTATAGCTATCATTGAAAACCATCATTGAAATATTAATTGTCAATTTTGAAGAAAAAATAAATGATTATTTTGATCCGAAAGTAAAGGTAATTGTCATAATATTTATTTCTAGGTAAAAAAAAAAATTGAATTTGGCACAACTTTACTCATAAAATTACTTTTATTTTTTCAATGATGAACTACCTTACCAATGATCATTGAAAAAATTAAAAGTTACTTTATGGGGAAGATATAGACCATAATGAATTTTTTTTGGAGGAGAAATAATTTTGAAGTCGTAAGCTATATATCTGCATTAAAATATTCAATGATTAAACTTTCGAAGGGTCTCAAGATCAACAATTAACTTTTTCATTGATGGTTTCCAATGATAGCTATAACTGGCACCTAAGGCTTACGTCTGCGTGTTTGTGTGTTTTTCATCCGAAGCAGCTCACTTAGTAGTAGTTTCTGATACGACATCAGCATCTTTCATTGGTGCATTAAAAAGATTCGTTGGACGGCGAAGTTGTCCATTGAAAATCTACTCTGACAATGGCACAAGCTTTGTTGGAGCAGCCAACAGTTAAAATGAACTGAAAGTATTAGTAAAGGAAGATAACTCCTTGCTAAAAGATTTTTGTGCAGAAAAGGAAATCGAGTGGATTAACATACCGGCAAGATGTCCACACATAATTGGTGAATAATCTGAACACCCTTTCAAACGAACTCACGATCAAAGAAAACAAAACACCCGTACACTTTAAGGCTCCGCGAAATTAGGCCCCAGGAAATAAGGCCCCGAAAGAAAAAATGAAATAAGGCCCTAAAATTGGGGTATTTTTTCACTGAAATAAAAAAATGGCCCAAAAATAAATGAAATAAAGCCCCAACTAGTAGTATAAATATCGGACTTGAGCAACAAAATGCTGCTCCTCCATACAAAGTATTTGCTCCGAACACCAAAATTGCTCTTCGAGGAGCAGTCAGTGGTTGAGTAGGATTCTAGGTAGAATTCATTGAGTGTCGTGTGCGAGGAAAAAAGGTGGATGAAATGGGAATGATTTATTTTCGAGTTGAAATAAAATGTGATAAGAAATTTGGGCTTGGTAAATCAATAAAAAAATGTAAGGAAAAAATATAAGCAAAAATGTGTTGTGAGAATACTATTATTGGGACTGTAAAAATATACTTTTCGGGTTTAGATATAGGGATGAGGAAATTGTGTGTATGTTAAATACAACAACTATACAGTAGTATAAATATCGGACTTGAGCAGCGGAGCATTTGGGTATATGTATTTAGTTGTTGAAAATATACAATTTTGGGATGACCTTAGTTTTCGTGAGTGTAATTGGGGGCTAAAGATGTGCAGAGATATTTGTATGTTTTTTGCTTGAAGGTTGACGTGGTGGAAGTATAGTATATGCTAGAAAAAAGGAATTCTTCGGTTTGTAGGTAGATTTGAAGTGGGTATGTTGATATGAGTTTTGTATGGTAGTGGAATCATATGATGTGATAATATGTGAGTTCATTGACTTTGAGATGCATTGGTAGGTTGAAGGAAGATAATACTTTAAAGAAAACAAATTTGGAAGGTAGAAAGCAAACAAATATTTTATGATTGTTGTTATAATAATTGTGATTTATTAATCCATGAATTGTTAGCCAGTGGGAAGCCAAGCCATTTAACATATACATTATCCCCCTTACTTTTACGTACTTTTTCAACGAGATAAATATTGGGGTATTTAGTCTTTTGTAATTCTTTTTCATAAAAACATCCGCTGATAGGTTGACCTTTAAAATCTTCAAGGAGATATGTTGCTGGATTTGTTAGGTTTACTTTTCTTATCTTAAAAATTTCCGTTGTCCAATTTGGTGTGTAGCCTTTCTCGAAAACGTGTTTGAACTTGCTTATTCTAACATTGTCGTCAACTCGAAATTTACCCTGTGGAGCGATTTTAATTCTGTTATAAGCATTAGATAAGAGTTTCTTAGAGTTTTCCTGTTTCACATCGATTGGGCACATTTTATTTCTTATCTTAAAAATGTCCGTTGTTCAATTAAATGTGTAGCCCTTCCCGAAAACGTGTTTGAACTTGCATTTAAGTTTCTTGTTGATTCAAATGATAGTTTTCAATTTTAATACACTTAATCTTTTGTTGAACATGCTTATTCGAATATAAGTTCACATGCGTATATAGGTACCTACACATACAGTAAAATATAGATTCTTTTTAGTATAAATAGCTGTTTCAGTTAAGAATGCATCTCATACCGTCAACGATGAATCTCAGAGAAGAACTTTTAAAAGTGGAAGAAGAGGTTTTGTTCAAGCCTTAAATCAAAATGAAAAATATCCTATTGACAAGCTGAGGCGGTGTGTAACAAAATTTGGTGAACGAATTGTTGCTGATCTGGGGCAATTTCAAGTATGTAATTTTATATTTTATTTTTAAATATCATACAACATAACTACAAAAGATTTTTTTTCTTCCAGATTTTCTTGCCAATTCGCTACAACAAATTGTCAGATGTCGTCATAGCTGAAATAAATCAAGGATCATTTGATCTAACTTATTTGCGTCCATTAGAGCGAACTTCTTACATACAAATTGAAGAACAATAATTGTTATAAATTAAATAAATTATATTTTTATATATACATGTACAATGTACATACATACGTATTTTATGTTTTCTTTTAACCTCTTTAATATGTGTTTGTCTTTGTTGTAAGTATAGAAAGCAATTGGAAAATGTTTTCCTTGATAAGAATGGATTTTGAGTTTTTTATTTGATTTAGATAACTGAAAGTCATAAAGTGTACATTTTTATGAGTTGATATATACTAGCAGTAAATATTGACGCTCTCGTTATTAAAGCGGGGTATGTGCTAATCATTGAAAAGTACGGGACTTGTTGAGTTGTTGTCCCGTTGAAAATATTCTTATTCTTAAAGAAATCCTCGCATAGTAAGTTCGTTTATTCAGCTCTGCTCTAATTGAATCCTAATTTATTAAACAAAAATGGAAAGTATTAATTTCAAACCAAATTCTCAGTGGATGCTGGTGAATGTGGTATCTCAGGTGAGAATACCATTACGCAAAGGGAGAATGGAAGTGGGGAATGGCGGTTCTTTATCCAACAACATCGTGATACCCACGGACATAGTTTCAGCAAGGCATGCGGTGCTGTATATATCCCCCGAGGATGACCGGGTATATGTTGACAACTTACCGAGCAGCAGTGGAACGTTCATCAACTCAGTACCTTTATCTTGCAGACGACACCAAATTGAATTTGGAGATTCAATGAGCTTCGGAGTAGACATAGAAGATTTCAATCTATTCTTATGCCCCTCGTATATATTAAAAAATTGTACGTTGGGGCATACACAAATTTCCTCGCGTGCAAGTACGCCTGAATATATACCTTATACAAAAAAAAGAAAATGTTTCTAAATAAATACTAATGTAATAAAATATTCGATATCAAGAGTTTTTTATTTTTTTATTTCGGTTATAAGGTCATTGTCCAACGTTGGATTTGCGTTTTCATACTTTTTGAAAATTTAATCAACCAACACAGTTTTCCTTGATGAGATTAGGTTTTGAATTTTTAATTTGACTTAGATAACTGAAAGTCATAAATTATGCGTTTTTATGAGTTGACATATACGGATCAGAAAATGTTGACGCTATCGTTATTAAATCAGTGTTTTGATCATCATTGAAAACTATAAAATGTATGAGCAAGCTGAGATTTGAGTTGAAGTTTTTTTAAAATATTCTTATTCTTAAAGAATTCCTCGCGTAGTAACGATCGTGTGCTTAGCTCTGCTTTTAATTTTTTTAAATAAAAATACCCACTCAATATTAAAAATGAAATCCTTTTTATGTGAAATTTGCGGTTTTGTATTCGGAAGAAGTTTCAATTTACGTAGGCATTTGAAGAACGTTCATGCCATTTCGGTTAAAAAACCAGTCATACAAAATGACTTTTGCGATTTATGTGAAAAACCTGTTGTTTTGGGGCAGTGGTGTGATCATATTAAATCACATTCTCACTCTTTGTTGGCTAATGAACTTTCCATCAACATAGAGTGTAATGAACAAGCTGCCCAAAAATATTGTCAAATATGTGAAAAAAGTGTGCATGTGGACCAGTGGAATGATCATATTGAAACCAACTTACATGCTAAGTTGGTTCAAGAACTTTCCAATATTGATTATTCAGAGCAAGCTGGTCCCGCGAAAAAAAGGTGCGACATATGTGAAAAAGATGTTATCCTTTGTCAGTGGGATAGCCATCTGCAAGACAAAAATCATTTATGTATAATCGATAGTGTATTTAATGACGATAATTTAAAAACAATACGTTGTGATGTGTGTGAGTGCAACTATAAGGAAGGTTATTATAGCAGCCACTGCCTTCAAATGGAACATAAAAATATTGCTGCTGAATTTCTATCTGATGAATTCATGGTGCTGAGGATCTGCTTCAGAGGAAGAGTAGAAACTCTTATTTATAAAAACAAGACCGAAGCAAATCTAGATGTCACTGAGTTTCTGAATCATTCAAAGGAAGCAATTTTGATGAGATTGGATGAGCACTTGCAAAAATTGCAGTGTATTAAATTCAACCTGGAGCTGTTTGCGGAATACGTAAAATTCACGTCGGAGGATGAAATGGAGCTAAGCCTTAAAAGTTTTAACACCAAAATGGTAATTGCTCTTATAAGCAGTGATCTGATTTCTTCATATGCAAATATGATAGATGAAATCAACACCAAAATGCAGGAATTTCAGGAAAAGGATAGTGGTTGGGCCTTACTGCGGATATGCCATATTGAGATCAACATTAATCAATATACACCAATCAAAGGTTCAAGGCATATCCCGTTACCGAGTTTCCTTCTCAAAAAAAGAGCGTGTATAATCGTGCACAATACAGATGTGTATTGCTTCAAATGGGCAATCATCGCTGCTCTATTCAGTAAAGGAAAAAGCCACACTCATAAACCTGAAACATATAAGATCAGAAATATTAGTTCCAGAACGATTTATAAAAACAATGTTAGAATCGATTTTGATGACCTGCAATTTCCTTTAAGGCTTAGCGATATTTCAAAGTTTGAAAGACTAAATCCGGATCTAAGCATCAATGTTTTTGGATTTGATGATGAAAAGAAGATGGTAGTAGGACCCTACTACATAACGCAGCAGGAGAAGAGGATACACATCAACTTGCTTCTATTGCAAAAGGATGGGATGTCACACTACATCTGGATAAAAAGTATTTCAAGGTAAGCAACATTAAAAATTTATGAGCTGACATAAAACAAAAATATTAATTTCATATATATTTTTCTAGACTCGTCTGAACACAAGCAAAGAATTATAGAGGAAGATCTTGGTTCTGCAACACCTGTTTAATTCGTTTTGGATCTGAAACTAAGCTGCTAGCCCACCGGAACAACTGCTGCAAAATGGTAACGAAAATGCCTACGAATGACAAAAACTCCCTGTCATTTGAGCATTTTGAAAGAAAGATGGACGTACCATTCACCATTTATGCAGATTTTGAATGCATCCTCGAAGAAGTAGTCAATAGTGAAAATTCAGGTACTAGTAGTTCTAATATACAGAAACATACCCCATGCGCAGGTGCTTATTTTGTAAAATCGTGCGATAGTTCCCTTAATAGGTTTAGAATTTTTAACGGTATAAATTGTACTAAGGACTTTATTAATTCTCTAGTAAAAGATTGCTTAGAATTATATAATAGAAATTCAAAACCTATGTCACTTTTATCAGATATTGACTTAGAATATCAAAGAAATTGTCCGTTATGTCATATTTGTAACAAAGAGTTAGGTATAGATCGAGTTGCTGATCATTGTCATTATACTGGTAAATATAATGGGCCAGCTCACAATTCATGTAATTTAGCTTATCAAAAGCCAAATTTTGTCCCTATATTTTTCCATAACTTTACGGGTTATGATTCACATTTGATTATTAAGGAACTTGCTTCATATAAGGGTAATATTTCTTGCATTCCTCTAAACAAAGAACGCTATATTTCTGTTTCAAAGACGATTCATACCTTTGATAAAAGAACAATAGATCTTAGATTCTTGGTTTCTTTACGTTTCATGCCTTCCAGTATTGATTCGTTGACAAAAGATTTAACACCAAGTGATTTTAAGTTAATAAGATCAAATTTTCCAATTGAAGAAGAGTTTAAACTTCTGACCAGGAAAGGTGTATTTCCCTATGATTATGTTAAATCATGGGGTAGTTTAGAGGAAAAAAGCCTTCCTCCTCAAGGGTGCTTTAAAAATAAATTGACTGGTGAAGATTGCTCTGAAAGCGAATACAACCATGCCAAAGAAGTATGGAGAGTTTTTAAATGTCAAACTCTTTCAGACTATATGGAGTTATATTTAAAAACTGATGTTCTTCTCTTAACTGATATATTCGAAAATTTCAGAAGTAAAAATATTTCCTTGTCATTACTATACAGCACCGGGGTTATCTTGGGATGCAATGCTTAGAAAAACCCAAATAAATCTCGATCTAATACAAGATATTGATATATATAATTTCATAAAAAAGGGTATTAGAGGAGGCATCTCTCAATGTTCTCATAGACATGCAGTTGCCAACAATAAATACATGCAAAACTATGATGAAACAAAAGATTCACAGTATTTGATGTATGTTGATGCCAATAATTTATATGGTTGGGCAATGTCATCGCCTCTACCATATTCTTCGATCAAATGGGTTAATAATTTTCAAAGCATTGATTTAATGAATATTTCCGATGACTCAGAAGTTGGATATATATATGAAGTAGATCTAGAATACCCAGATTCCTTGCATGACGGTCATAACGATTTACCATTTTGTGTTCAAAACAAAAAAGTAAATCAATCAAAATTCTTTAAATTAATTGCAGATTTGACTCCAAAACAAAATTATGTTATACACTATAAAAATCTGCAGCAATGCATTCAAAATGGTTTAAAACTAGTTCGTATACATAGAGTTTTAGAATTTAAGCAATCTCGATGGTTGCAAAGATATATTGATTTAAATAATCAACATCGTACTTTAGCTACTAGTGAATTCGAGAAAAATTTTTTCAAACTTATGAACAATAGTGTTTTCGGTAAAACTATGGAAAAGGTAGACAAAAGAAAAGACGTGAAGATTGTTACCTCTTGGGAGAATCATAAAAAACGTCTAGGAGCTAGAGCCCTAATAGCAAAGCCAAATTTCCATAGTCTTACTGAGATCACTGATAGTATGACGGCAATTCAAATGAAAAGAGTAGATACCTATTACGATAAGCCGTTGTACTTAGGATTTTGTGTGTTAGAGTTTTCTAAATGGAAAATGTATGACTTCCATTATAGCTATATGCAACCCAAATATGGGGAATTTTTAAAACTGAATTATATGGATACGGATTCATTTATTTACACAATCAAAACTGATGATTTTTATAGTGATATTGGAGATGATATTGAGTTATATTTTGATACTTCTGCATACTCAATAGATAATCCTTATAATATTCCCTTGAAAAATAAAAAAGTTTTAGGTATGATGAAGGATGAAAATTCAGGGAAAATTATGAGGGAATTTATTGGACTAAGATCGAAAATGTATTCTTATTCTGTTGAAGAAACGGAAATAAAGAAAGCTAAAGGCGTCAAAAAGATAGCCCTTAACGACATTAATTTAGCTAGTTATAAAGATTGTTTGTATAACAAACAAATTTATCATGGTGAAATGTTTGTTTTTCGATCTTTTGCACACCAAATTTATACTCAGCAGTTAAGTAAGATTGTTTTAAGTCATCTTGATGATAAAAGATACATAAGGGAAGATGGAATAAGCACCTATGCTTGGGGTCATTTTCGAATATCATAATAAAAACAGAGTCTCTTAGTTTTAAGTAAATTATATTTATTTATTTTTATTTTATATGAAAATTGTAAAAAAGAAAATGTACACGAAAAACTTATAGTATGTAAGAATAAAATAAAACTTAAAAATAAAAACAAAAAAAAAAAAAAATTTACAATGTGCTTCTTATTTCGTAAAACAGAAAAAAAAAATCAGGAAAACTGTGGTGAAAGCTGACTTAAGAAATTATTCAATAAGAATACATTTTGGAGGGCACAGCATTTGCTATGTGATAAGCATGTTGGTTTGCTTGAAAAAAGTCTTTTTAGTTCTTTGAAGCTGGGGCAGTTTATATTTTCAACATTTATTACATCAACGTTTTCATCTAGAAGTTGCCTTATCCATCGTAATTTTTCATCACCTTTAACATAAACGACGCGATTTATAATATTATCTTGAAGAAATTCTTTTACTTTTTGATATTTGGTGAATCCGCCATTCCAATGCAAACCATGATGCTTTTGATAGAGCCATTTTGCTTGTCTTTTCAATGATGTTGATAAATGCTTAAAGTCAAACGGAGGTGTGATTATGAAGTGGTGATGGCTACGATCACGCATAATAGCTATTTCTTTAACTATAAACTTGTCATTAGGTCCTCTTAATCCTTGAATATCAATGATGAACGGCATTGCTAGGGCTGATGTCTTCTTGAGTAAGAGTTGTATTGAACTAAATCATTTAAATATTTCGAGATACTAATTGACTTAGAGGATTGTAATTCGTAATTCGATCATGCAACATTAAGCAATACGCCGATGTATTTGGTGGTAGTTCCTTAGCTGTTTTAATTTCCAAACGAATATCAACTGGCCCAGTTTTCATTATTTCATTCTGATGTCTACAATCAATCACAAAAATAGGTGCTTGTGACTTGAAGAGATTTCTTGTTAGCAATGGCTCTGCAACAGAGCAATTATAATAGTTTCTTCTAAACTCACTATACATCTGATAAAGAATACTAAAGTTATTTTGATCAAATAATATATTTTGATCTTCATAGGGATAAACATCGGAATTTAAATGTGCTTTGATGTTGGTGACATCACAATGATCAAAATAGGTGGGGTTCTCTTTCAGTTGATTTCTTTTGTTAGTTTGTAAGGCAACAATAATGTATCTAGGCTTCTCGACTTGGGAAGTTGTCTTAACATTCCAAATATGATGGTTACTAGTAGGTAGGGCTGGATATTCATATAAATCCCAATTGCGAAAGGCGATTTTCATGGTGTCATTATCATTTATAGATTTGAATAGTTTCAATTTTGAAGAATCAGTTAGATGAATATGTGGCACTTTCCACTGAACTTTGAGCAATGTTATCTTGGCTTGTTCATCTTCATCAGCTATTAATGAATTTTCATCAGTACGAGAACGCGTTAGAATTAAGTCGTGTCGAGCGTTAGGAATAATTTTTTTGAAATCCTCAGCAAAACCCAAAAGTTTATTGAGTGGTAAGCAAAAATTAAAATGTGATCCATCTAAGTTAACTGAAGAATTCGGACACCATCCTCCATTATACAACATTACACTTTCATTTTGACTCAAAGAAATATAATTTTTTATAGAAGTTGTGATCCCAACATTTCGATTGCTATCTATTTCAATACCATTCAGTTCATATCGGATTTCATCAAATAGGAATGCTATACAATTGCTTACAAGCTTTGTCCTTTTAACATCCGATCCATCATTTTTCGATACAGTCCCCTGAACATAAATGTAACTTTCCGAAGGTAATATATTGAGATTTTGATGTTGCACGCAGATGTGGATAATGTCATTTTTACCAAAATTATTTAAATACGGGAATGATACTCGTATTTTGAAATACTATCATCAAATGCCACTTCTTGAAAAATATTCAGCATGTCTTACTGTTTTTAGTTTTACACATATATACCTAGTTATTCTACTCTTTTCTTTAATGTGAATCCTAATGATAATAAAAAAGATTGATTTTCTGATGTTAGCGTTCGTACTCTCGCTTTAGGAGTTGATGAAGTATTGATTATAGGGCTAGATGAATCCAGTCTTTTATAGAAATTAGTAGCATCAGGGATAGTATTATAAATTATCATTTTTGATTATTAAGGTGTAATCGTATCGTTATTAGTTCACCTCGAAAGTTAATAAGGTTTCCGTCTTGATCTAACAAATTTATTGTTATTGACCTTATCTTCTTCACGTTCACTGGTAAATAAATAACATTTTTAGGAACCTCAATTATTTTATACCCCGGGCTGACTTTGATTGCAAATTGATGAAGTACATGCGCAGGTTGACTATTTATGAATGTTCCATCAATTAAGTTACACTCAACTCTCACTGTATTTACACGATTGAAATCAACGTAAAGATCTGATTCGTGGATCTGTTGTGCAAGCAGTTTTCTTTTACTGAAGCCTAAATGTGAGCCAATCGAATAAGGATGTGAAAAATCTATATCTTCAGTGGAATTTATTTCACATTTTAAAGTGTTGTTATTTGCTCTAATCTTTATACTTGCTATACTATTTTTTTCTTTAAGCTCTTCTTGAATATAATTATTTATATCTTCAATTTCGTAAGAACCAACAGGAAGCACTATTACATCATTACCAACATGAAATAAGTTATTCATTACATCTACATTAGGTATAGAGTTGTATGTTTGAAAATCCACTAATCCGCATACAAAATTTGAGTCTAAGACTATTAGTGGGAAGTACTCTGTTGTGAGAGTAGACTTGTTTCCGTTTAACGTAAGTGTTATCGACATTATCGGTGTGAAGGAAATGAAACAAAAGTTATACTGTATAGCTTATTTATTTTGGTTTACAAGAAATTCTAAACATAAGTGACCACAATTATAGGTATTAAAGCGTTGTAAGCATTTGTGATTGTAATAAATATTATATGCATGCAAGTATCTTATTATTTCCTGAGGAGGTCTTAAATTACCAAAGCTATCAAAATATTTTATCTTATTTTTATTTTTGATATAAGCTACCCAATGTGTACCGACCCCGCTATTATTATCTAAATTTACAACTCCACTTTCCGTTTTAAATGGTTTTGTTGGTAATGTATCCCTCATGAAAACACCTCGGAAATTTGGGATATAGTTTTTACCAAAATTAAATATATCGATGTTAGTCAGAGGACGGTTGGGTGGCATTTTTAATAGTTTTTTGATTCTTGTGGACTTAAAAATAACCCCAAACCACTTTTACATGGCTTTAGATAAAGACCCTTTCCCTGTTTGAGTTTTGTTGTTTCCATAGCGTTATTGTGTCGTTTATTTTCTTCCAACTGTTTTCTCCCAATCTTTGAATCGCTTATAGCTTTTACCATTCCTGCAACACCACCGGTTAGAGAACCTACAGCTGATAATCCTGCCAAGATAGGAAGCAATGGTAAAAGTCCTCCAACTTTTGGAATTGGTATTACTCTAGGTAATGTAATACTACTTCGCTTTTTCTTAATAATTTGTCTAGCTGCATGTAAAGCAGTCGTGGCTAGTTTATTTGTGTCTTCTATGTTCATGTTTTTGATTGCCGCCTTAGCTTTTTTTACTGCATTTTTGAATAAATTAGTTTTCTTAATTTTAGAACACTGACGGCTTTTCTTTGTCTTTGTTTTTGATTTTATACCCATTCCGAGAGAAGATTTAGCCTTCATCATGTTAGTAACTAAAAGACTATTTAGTTTTTCTGATAACGATGAATCCTTAGCTTTGAACCTCTGCCAGTATTTCTCTGATAAAATTTTATCGGCTGTATGCCTGTAATTTAAATTATTACTTTTACTGTATGCTGTATCGTGTTCTCGACAAGCTTCATCTAGTTGATTGATCCCTCGATCTCCCCTAGCAAGACGCTCCTTAAGTTTAGTTCCAGGGCCACAAAAATTATAAGATGGTAGATGTAATTCAAATGGAAGCTTGTTGATTAATGAATTAACCAATCCGTTTCCCTGAACTGAATTATTAGAACTGAATGATGTTGGTCCAAAATTAAGCATTATATAACTGGTGTATAAGACGCAAGAAACGATTATGAAATAATATTTATAAAACATGTAGATTTATATGAAAAAGCTTCATTCAGCAAAATGAAGTTTGTAAGGCAGCAACAATCTATTTGTATACAAAATTTTGATGGAAATGTAAAACAAAAAAAGAAGCATGGTCAACTATTTCCTAATAATGTTTGAGGAATAATCGTAGGTCCATCTAATTGCGGAAAAACTAACGTTATGTTAAGCATTCTTTTAGATGCCAACGGTTTAAAGTTTGAAAACATTTACATATATTCTAAATCATTACATCAACCAAAATATGCATACCTAAAAAAACTTATAAAATCAATAAAAGGAATGCAATATTATGAATTTTCAAATAACTGTGAAATTATGCTACCATCTAAGGCTAAACCAAATTCAGTTTTTATATTTGATGATGTGGCTTGTGAAAAACAAAATACTATAAGAGACTATTTCTGTATGGGGCGTCATAGCGGAGTAGATAGCTTCTACTTATGTCATTCGTATACACTATACACACATTCCAAAACATTTGATTCGAGATAACGCTAACTATATAATTCTCTTCAAGCAAGATGATCTTAATTTGAAGCATATTTATAATGACCACATAAATTCAGATATGTCATTTAAACAATTTAAAGAGCTAAGTTCCGAGTGTTGGAAAGAATTATATGGGTTTCTAGTTATTGATAAAGATAGTTGCGTTAAAAATGGTCGATATAAAAAATCATTTAAAGAAACAGTAATCTTATAAATCAAAACAGTCATTAAACTGCTTCTCATATTAAAACACCTATCTTAAAACTGCCCTGTATTGAATATATACCTGTATTGAACTGCTCTGTATTGAATAGCCCTGTATTAAATAGCCCTGTATTAAACAGCCCTGTATTGAACAGCCCCTGTATTGAACAGCCCTGTATTGAACTGCCATATATTCATTTGTTCCTATTGGAAGGGGTCTGATTAACCGCTTTGCATTCAACTACTCCTTATAGATATGGATACCAATATAAAAACACTTAAAAATCTTATAAAGACAAAGGAAGCCTTGAAGAAAAAATATATGCTCCTCAAAACTGGAAAATTCATAAAAGATACTGAAATTGAAAACACGTTTAAGACAATTGTTGAACCCTTACGCAAAATCGCGAAAAATGTGAAAAATAATGAACCCAGGAATGGCGAGTTAAAAGAAATAAAATCACCCTCTGTAAAACGTCGTCTTCAATTTAAAAGTCTTAGAGAAGAAGAAGCAGAAGATGAAGATATTTCACCGGAAGAAGATTTAAACTCACCACTATCAAATTCAATGATAGTTGAAGACGATTCTTTATTTAAAACACCTGCAAATAGCTTCAATGAAAGTACTCCGATCAACGGAACTTTAATTTCAAATTCAGTTCATGATAAGATCTTTGGCCTTGATTCGAATTCAAATAAGTTAGGGAAATCAAATTTTCAAATTAACGATGACAACAACATTGTAATTGATGAAGAAATTTTCCATGGAACTGAGGGTCTTCTTGAACTTGTTCTACATAAGAACCCTAGAAAGAATATTTATACTAGCGAAGATTTAAAGCAGTACCAGAAAATATTACAGAAAACATGTGCTCACTTGAGAAATCATGATATAAATTCACAAGTTAAAAGTAATAGAGGGGTAAAGTATAAGAAAATCATCAAACCTTTGGTTAAGAGTATGACAAAAAGTAAGCAAAAGAAAGTCGGAAATGCATACATGAATAATTCACCTTCAATGATCTACTCAGCTAATCGTATTGATTATGTGTATTGGGACAACCCAAATGAGCTTGTAGATAGATTAAGACTCTTAATTGCATCTGAGACATCAGGACATAACAACCATACAAATGAAATAAATTCGATTGTTGAAGAGTTGCGAGAACAAAATTTAAGTTATTAACAAAATGAGTGTTGACAAGTTCGGAAGAAGCTCCAGCAAATTTCAAAGAGCAATCGCTGGTCCTCCGGGGCCTCCTGGTAATGGATTTAAGCAAACTGAGAATGGTGACTTTGATATTGAAGGAAAACAACTCCACAATATTGGGAGTCCTACAATGTCCAATCAAGCAGTGAACAAAGCATATATAGATGATGAAATGGAAAATAGAGAACAATTATTAAGAGAATACATTGATCTACAAAATTTTAATACAATCCGCTTGTTAGATGAACTCCGAAAGTATTTTCTTCTCGAGATAGGAAAAATTAAAATATTTTTCATATAAGAAAACATAACTTACCAATTTTACATTCAGTTATTATTTGTAAATCAAAACGATACCACAAAAAATGTCAAATATCAATATATCATTAATTTTAACTGAAATGCTGACTTTTTTAAGGCTTCATAAACATGATTTGCTTGAAGATCATCATGATGAGTTTTTAAGAAATATTTCATTTTTTAGTAATTATAAAAATGTTGATCAAGTTAAATCTAAGTATGGGTGTCATTTCACAAACTGTTCGTGGTCTTCGGATATATGTAAAGTGGGACCAGACACTTGTTGATGTTGTTTAATTGAACAGCGTATGATAAGATTAAGAAAACTGATGTTATTGTATCATAGATTAAAAAAAATGTTATTATACCTATTATATATAAAACCATAAAAATGATTTTTTATTTCATTCTTTTAAAAAATGAGCAAACGACAAGTTGTTGAAGAGCTTCATAGGTCAGCAAGAAAGAATTTCAATCGGCGTAGGGTTGTTATCAAGGGGTTTGATGACCTATGGCAAGCTGATTTGGTTGAAATGATACCATATCACAAAGAAAATAATGGCTATAAATATCTTATAACCGTTATTGATACTTTCTCAAAATATGCATGGGCAGTTGCTTTAAAAAATAAGACAGCTGCGTCTGTTGCACAAGCCATGAAGTTGATTTTCATAAAATCATCGCGACAACCTAAAAACCTACAAACTGATGATGGAACAGAATTTTTTAATAAGACATTTCATGACTTAATGAGATTACATAACATAAATCATTACTCTACATTCAGCTCACTTAAGGCATCCATTGTTGAACGTTTTAATCGCACAATCAAGGAGAAAATGTGAAAGGAATTCAGTTTTAATGGCAATTACAAATGGACATCTATTATTGATGATTTGGTGACTGAATACAATCACTCTATGCATAGAACTATAAAAATGTGCCCAATCGATGTGAAACAGGAAAACTCTAAGAAACTCTTATCTAATGCTTATAACAGAATTAAAATCGCTCCACAGGGTAAATTTCGAGTTGACGACAATGTTAGAATAAGCAAGTTCAAACACGTTTTCGAGAAAGGCTACACACCAAATTGGACAACGGAAATTTTTAAGATAAAAAAAGTAAACCTAACAAATCCAGCAACATATCTCCTTGAAGATTTTAAAGGTCAACCTATCAGCGGATGTTTTTATGAAAAAGAATTACAAAAGACTAAATACCCCAATATTTATCTCGTTGAAAAAGTACTTAAAAGTAAGGGGGATAATGTATATGTTAAATGGCTTGGCTTCCCACCGGCTAACAATTCATGGATTAATAAATCACAATTATTATAACAATCATATATAAAATATTTGTTTGCTTTCTACCTTCCAAATTTGTTTTCTTTAAAGTATTATCTTCCTTCAACCTACCAATGCATCTCAAAGTCAATGAACTCACATATTATCACATCATATGATTCCACTACCATACAAAACTCATATCAACATACCCACTTCAATTCTACCTACAAACCGAAGAATTCCTTTTTTCTAGCATATACTATACTTCCATCACGTCAACCTTCAAGCAAAAAACATACAAATATCTCTGCACATCTTTAGCCCCCAATTACACTCACGAAAACTAAGGTCATCCCAAAATTGTATATTTTCAACAACTAAATACATATACCCAAATGCTCCGCTGCTCAAGTCCGATATTTATACTACTGTATAGTTGTTGTATTTAACATACACACAATTTCCTCATCCCTATATCTAAGCCCGAAAAGTATATTTTTACAGTCCCAATAATAGTATTCTCACAACACATTTTTGCTTATATTTTTTCCTTACATTTTTTCATTGATTTAACAAGCCCAAATTTCTTATCACATTTTATTTCAACTCGAAAATAAATCATTCCCATTTCATCCACCTTTTTTCCTCGCACACGACACTCAATGAATTCTACCTAGAATCCTACTCAACCACTGACTCTGCTCCTCGAAGAGCAATTTTGGTGTTCGGAGCAAATACTTTGTATGGAGGAGCAGCATTTTGTTGCTCAAGTCCGATATTTATACTACTCCAACTTGTTTTGATTTATTTTGGAAAAATGAATTAAAACCCCAATGTGTGAAAATCAGCTTATCGGGGACCCATAGCTGGTAAGGTACCGCAAACAATTAAACAAAAACTCGCCCAGTTTTTTTCAGCTAATTTGCTACTTACTAAATCGTCGCCCTAATATTGGGTTACCGTAAACGCCAAAATTCACTTTTTGAGTTTGGTATGCAGTTTTATGTTTTCGGGGTAGATCTTTCCAAATCTTTTATCCGTTTTGCTCTATCTCTTTCCATTGCAAAGATATACAGAATGGTTTTGACGTATATCCATCAAATTCATTAAGTTCACGTATTGTTTTGACGTAAACGCCAAAATGTGGCATTTACGTTAAATTTTCCATACAATTTAAGCAGATTTGTTTTTTAAGAATTGTTTTGACGTACGTCTTATTATCCTACAACGTACGCCATCAAACTTATAATGCTTGTTCAGTATTGTTTTGACTTATGTGCCTACAATATGCAAGGTAACGCTATTTAATCGTATGCACGTACGTCATTTGAACGAAAAATATTTTTTTTCGGTTTTGCCGTACGTGCATACGATCTTACTGTGCCCGTAAAAAAGTATAAATAAAAAAAAAAACAATATTTCAGTTGCTTCTATTGTCGTGAGATGACGCACGTGATTGTGATTCTCCAGTACCCATATATAAATCCCTTCTTTCGTAAGATAATAATACTACTACTACTACCATACATGTTACGTTTCATATTTTGGAGTCCATACCATTTAATATTCATTATTTAGGGTCCACCTAAATATTTAAGTCATACAATTATTGCTGGTTTATTATTAAGAGTCCATGCACTTATGGTCCATTTTATTTTAATATTTAAGTCGTTACTAAATTTGATTATTGGTAGGGCCAAGAGGTAGGGTTTTAATTAATTGGCGCATTTTAAACAACCTGAGCATTTTACTAATTAGCAATTTCCTAAGTTTTTAGCAATTTACTAGCTATTTCAAAATTATAAACTTTTTGCTGAGTAATTTGCTAATTAAGCAGATAGGAGAACATTTGTAGAGTTTAAATTTGATACACACAATTAATGTTAATTATTGATATACCATCAGATGCCATATGGACTCAGCGAATTGCTAAAAGTTAAACTAACTATTTTGTGATTTTAACTTAAGTAAATCATTTTAAGTTAGTAACTTACTAAAAAGGCTTTAACAATTTACTAAATCGTTTAAAATTTTACGCCATTGTTTCTAAACTTTTAAGTTTATTGGACGAGCTAGTCCCAAATGAAGCAGAGTTCAGGGAAAATCAAATAGTGCTTCCTCAAGTTCATCGGAACAAGACTGTTAAAAAAAAATTAATAAATAAATATTTTATAAAAAGTTTGTATCCTTTTATATCATGAGAGGATAAGAAATATTTTGAAGCTCTTTTCAATCAACTCAAATACAAATTATTCTGTTTTACTTTATAGTAGATATGTAATGTGAATTTTTTGTTTTAATTTATTTTACTACTTTCTTATTTTTGTCATAAACAAAACTGTATAAAAAGTTTGAAGTCATTGGAACTAAGTAATTATCGAACTTTGAGTTGAATTAATCCTAAAGTCGAGTTTATTCCATACAAAAAAAATCGAATCTAATCTAGATTCGACTCGAAATTCGTTTATTACTTAGGGCCATTACTTTTATTTTTTTTTTTATTACTTACATATATTTTTTTTGTATTGTTTATTTTAATAACGCAAGACTATGTGCAAAATACTATGATTGTGTTGTATACAAAAAAAGGATTTTGTAAGAATTAGTTCTCTACTTTACGAAATGTGAAATAAATATATATTTTGTTCTCAAAACCTTGTCATAAGACATAAAAACGTGTATATAACACGTGATTCTAAGTAAATACATTTTTTACTTATTTATTATTGGAATGCCGTATGTGCACAGATTTTGACGTATGTGTATGAGTAAAAGAAAATATTGATTTTAGTGGCGTGTACGGCAAACTCATTTTGTAATAAATTTTAAATATTTTGAAAACTAATATTATTTGAGAATAATTTCTTACATTTTTTGAAAGAGGATTTCCGTGTGAATATAGTGACGAAAAATGAAAAAATCCCAGCGGTTGGGTTTCGAACAATATGCTGTCAAAACTTCAAATGCGATTTCCCAAAAACATTAAAATGGCGCTTACGATAACCCAATATTAGGGTGACGTAATGCTTTTCAATGTAAAGATCGTGCTGCAATCCATCAGGGAGTAACAGATTAGCTGCAAAAAATCGCGCGATTTTGCTGCTGCTATTCTGTTATTTTCTGATGGTTTGCAGCACTATATTTACATTTAAAAGCATTACTAAGTAACAGAATAGCTGCAAAAAATCGCACGATTTTTTTGCAGCAATTCTGTTACTTAGTAATGCTTTTATTATTGGAATGCCGTATGTGCACAAATTTTGACGTATGTGTATGAGTAAAAGAAAATATTGATTTTAGTGGCGTGTACGGCAAACTCATTTTGTAATAAATTTTAAATATTTTAAAAACTAATATTATTTGAGAATAATTTCTTACATTTTTTGAGAGAGGATTTCCGTGTGAATACCGTGACAAAAAAATGAAAAAATCCCAGTTGTTGGTTTTCGAACAATATGCTGTCAAAACTTCAAATGCGATTTCCCAAAAACATTAAAATGGCGCTTACGATAACCCAATATTAGGGTGACGTAATGCTTTCCAATGTAAAGATCGTGCTGCAAACCATCAGGGAGTAACAGATTAGCTGCAAAAGATCGCGCGATTTTGCTGCTGCTATTCTGTTATTTTCAGATGGTTTGCAGCACGATATTTACATTTAAAAGCATTACTAAGTAACAGAATAGCTGCAAAAAATCGCGCGATTTTTTTGCAGCTATTCTGTTACTTACTATTGCTTTTAAATGTAAATATCGTACTGCAAACCATCAGGAAATAACAGAATAGCTGCAAAAAATCGCGCGATTTTGTTGCTGCTATTCTTTTATTTTCTGATGGTTTGCAGCACGATATTTACATTTAAATGCATTACTTAGTAACAGAATAGCTGGAAAAAATCACGCGATTTTTTAATTTAATTTAATTTAAAGCTTTTAAATGTAAATATCGTGCTGCAAACAATCAGGGAGTAACAGATTAGCAGCAAAAATATCGCTCGATTTTCTTGCTGCTAATCTGTTACTCCCTGATTGTTTGCAGTCCGATATTAACATTTAAAAGCATCAGTTAGTAACAGAATTGCTGCAAAAAATCGCGCTATACAATCCAAGTATTTTTTTTAACAGTTTGCGGTACCTTACCAGCTCTGGGTCGCCGATAAGCGAATTGTCACTAATTTTTTTGTGAAAGACAATGTTATTTAGCATTTTCATGTAAATTATGAAAAATGAAGTTAGGCCCCAAATTGTTTTTTTTTTAAATAAAATGGAAATAAGCCCCAAAAGTAGTGTTGGGGTCTTATTTCATTGGGGCCTTATTTCATTATGAAATTATGCCCAAAAAAATTAAACAAGGCCCCAAAAAATGAAATAGCACCCCAAAATTTTAGAAATTTCGGTGTTTTTGTTTGGGGGCCTTATTTCATTTTTTTTGGGCCATATTAACTGGGGCCTAAACGGCTCCGCGAAATTAGGCCCCAGGAAATAAGGCACCAAAAGAGAAAATGAAATAAGGCCCCAAATTGGGGTATTTTTTCATAATGAAATTACGCCCCAATGAAATACTGCCCCACTGAAATGAAAAAATGGCCCAAAAATAAATGAAATAAAGCCACAACTTGTTTTGATTTTTTTTGGAAAAACGAATTTAAACCCCAATTTGTGAAAATCAGCTTATCGGGGACCCATAGCTGGTAAGGTACCGCAAACAGTTAAACAAAAACTCGCCCAGTTTTTTCAGCTAATTTGCTATTTACTAATGCTTTTCAATGTAAAGATCGTGCTGCAAACCATCAGGGAGTAACAGATTAGCAGCAAAAAAATTTTTGTTTTGTGTGCTTTTTTTGGGGGCCTTATTTCATTTTTTTTTTTTTGCCATATTAACTGGGGAAAACCAGGAAATAAGGCCCAAAAGAAAAAATGAAATAAGGTCCCAAATTGGGGTATTTTTTCATAATGAAATTAAGCCCCAATGAAATACTGCCCCACTGAAATGAAAAAATGGCCCAAAAATAAATGAAATAAAGCCCCAACTTGCTTTGATTTTTTTTGGAAAAATGAATTAAAACCCCAATGTGTGAAAATCAGCTTATCGGGGACCCATAGCTGGTAAGGTACCGCAAACAGTTAAACAAAAACTCGCCCAGTTTTTTTCAGCTAATTTTCTACTTACTAATGCTTTTCAATGTAAAGATCGTGCTGCAAATTATCAGGGAGTAACAGAATAGCTGCAAAAAATCGAGCAATTTTTTTGCTGCTAATCTGTTACTCCCTGATTGTTTGCAGCAGGACATTTACATTTAAAAGCTTTAAATTAAATTAAATTAAAAAATCGCTCGATTTTTTGCAGCTATTCTGTTACTCCCTGATTGTTTGCAGCCCGATATTAACATTTTACAGCATCGGTAAGTAACAGAATTGCTGCAAGAAATCGCGCGATACAATCCAAGTATTTTTTTAACAGTTTGCGGTACCTTACCAGCTCTGGGTCGCCGATAAGCGAATTTTCACTAATTTTTTTTGTGAAAGACAATGTTATTCAGCATTTTCATGTAAATTATGAAAAATGAATTAAGGCCCCAAATTGTTTTTTAAAATAAAATGAAATTAAGCCCCAAAAGTAGTGTTGGGGTCTTATTTCATTGGGGCCTTATTTCATTATGAAATTATGCCCCAAAAAAAAAATGAAACAAGGCCCCAAAAAATGAAATAGCACCCCAAAATTTTAGAAATTTCGTTGTTTTTGTTTTGTGTGCTTTTTTAGGGGCCTTATTTCATTTTTTTTTTGGGCCATATTTCCTGGGGCCTAATTTCGTGGAGCCCTAAACGGCCCCAGGAAATAAGGCCCCGAAAGAAAAAATGAAATAAGGCCCCAAATTAGGGCATTTTTTCATAATGAAATTTCGCCCCAATGAAATACTGCCCCACTGAAATGAAAAAATGGCCCAAAAATAAATGAAATAAAGCCCCACCTTGGTTTGATTTTTTTTTGGAAAAATGAATTGAAACGCCAATGTGTGAAAATCAGCTTATCGGGGACCCATAGCTGGTAAGGTACCGCAAACAGTTAAACAAAAACTCGCCCAGTTTTTTCAGCTAATTTGCTTCTTACTAATGCTTTTCGATGTACGATTTTTTTGCAGCAATTCTGTTACTTACTAATGCTTTTAAATGTAAACATTGTGCTGCAAACCATCAAGGAGTAACAGAATAGCTGCGAAAAATCGCGCGATTTTCTTGCAGCTATTCTGTTACTTACTAATGCTTTTAAATGTAAATATCGTGCTGCAAACCATCAGGGAATAACAGAATAGCTGCAAAAAATCGCGCGATTTTCTAATTTAATTTAAAGCTTTTAAATGTAAATATCGTGCTGCAAGCAATCAGGGAGTAACAGATTAGCAGCAAAAAAAATCGCTCGATTTTTTGCAGCTATTCTGTTACTCCCTGATAGTTTGCAGCACGATATTTTCATCTAAAAGCATTAGTAAGTAACAGAATAGAATAGCAACAAAATCGCGCGATTTTTTGCAGCTATTCTGTTATTTTCTGATGGTTTGCAGCACGATATTTACATTTAAAAGCATTACTAAGTAACAGAATAGCTGCAAAAAGTCGCGCGATTTTATAATTTATTTTAATTTAATTTAAAGCTTTTAAATGTAAATTTCGTTCTGCAAACAATCAGGGAGTAACAGATTAACAGCAAGCAAATCGCTCGATTTCTTGCAGCTATTCTGTTATTCCCTGATAGTTTGCAGCACGATATTTACATCTAAAAGCATTAGTAAGTAACAGAATAGCTGCAAAAAATCGCGCGATTTTTTCGCAGCTATTCTGTTACTTAATAATACTTTTAAATTTTAATATCGTGCTGCAAACTATCAGGGAGTAACAGAATAGCTGCAAAAAATCGCGCAAATTGCAGCTTTTCTGTTATTCCCTGATGGTTTGCAGCACGATATTTACATTTAAAAGCATTAGTAAGTAACAGAATAGCTGCCAAAAAATCGCGCGATTTTTCGCAGCTATTCTGTTACTCCTTGATGGTTTGCAGCACAATATTTACATTTAAAAGCATTAGTAAGTAACAGAATTGCTGCAAAAAAATCGTACATCGAAAAGCATTAGTAAGAAGCAAATTAGCTGAAAAAAACTGGGCGAGTTTTTGTTTAACTGTTTGCGGTACCTTACCAGCTATGGGTCCCCGATAAGCTGATTTTCACACATTGGGGTTTTAATTTATTTTTCCAAAAAAAATAAAAGCAGGTTGGGGCTTTATTTCATTTGTTTTTGGGCCATTTTTTCATTTCAGTGGGGCAGTATTTCATTGGGGCGTAATTTCATTATGAAAAAATACCCCAATTTGGGGCCTTATTTCATTTTTTCTTTTGGGGCCTTATTTCATGGTTTTCCCCAGTTAATATGACCCCAAAAAAAATGAAATAAGGCCCCCAAAAAAAGCACACAAAACAAAAATTTTGTTGCTGCTAATCTGTTACGCCCTGATGGTTTGCAGCACGATCTTTACATTGAAAAGCATTAGTAAGTAGCAAATTAGCTGAAAAAACTGGGCGAGTTTTTGTTTAACTGTTTGCGGTACCTTACCAGCTATGGGTCCCCGATAAGCTGATTTTCACACATTGTAGTTTAAATTCGATTTTCCAAAAAAAATCAAAACAAGTTGTGGCTTTATTTCATTTATTTTTGGGCCATTTTTTCATTTCAGTGGGGCAGTATTTAATTGGGGCGTAATTTCATTATGAAAAAATATCCTAATTTGGGGCCTTATTTCATTTTTTCTTTTGGGGCCTTATTTCCTGGGGCATAATTTCGCGGAGCCCTAAACGGCTCCGCGAAATTAGGCCCCAGTTAATATGGCCCAAAAAAAAATTAAATAAGGCCCCCAAAACAAGCACACAAAACAAAAACAACGAAATTTCTAAAATTTTGGGGTGCTATTTCATTTTTTGGGGCCTTGTTTCATTTTTTTGGGCATAATTTCATAATTAAATAAGGCCCCAATGAAATAAGACCCCAACACTACTTTTGGGGCTTATTTTCATTTTATTTTAAAAAAACAATTTGGGGCCTTACTTCATTTTTCATAATTTACATGAAAATGCTAAATAACATTGTCTGTCACAAAAAAATTAGTGAAAATTTGCTTATCGGCGACCCAGAGCTGGTAAGGTACCGCAAACTGTTAAAAAAATACTTGGAACAAAATCGCGCTATTTTTTGCAGCTATTCTGTTATTTTCTGATGGTTTGCAGCACGATATTTACATTTAAAAAAAAATACTAAGTAACAGAATAGCTGCAAAAAGTCGCGCGATTTTTTAATTTATTTTAATTTAATTTAAAGCTTTTAAATGTAAATATCGTTTTGCAAACAATCAGGGAGTAACAGATTAACAGCAAACAAATCGCTCGATTTTTTGTAGCTATTCTGTTACTCCCTGATAGTTTGCAGCACGATATTTACATCTAAAAGCATTAGTAAGTAACAGAATAGCTGCAAAAAATAGCGCGATTTTTTCGCATCTATTCTGTTACTTAATAATACTTTTAAATTTTAATATCGTGCTGCAAACTATCAGGGAGTAACAGAATAGCTGCAAAAAATCGCGCGATTTTTTTGCTGCTAATCTGTTACTCCCTGATTGTTTGCAGCCCGATATTAACATTTAAAAGAATCAGTAAGTAACAGAATTGCTGCAAAAAATCGCGCGATACAATCCAAGTATTTTTTTAACAGTTTGCGGTACATTACCAGCTCTGGGTCGCCGATAAGCGAATTTTCACTAATTTTTTTGTGAAAGACAATGTTATTTAGCATTTTCATGTAAATTATGAAAAATGAAGTAAGGCCCCAAATTGTTTTTTAAAATAAAATGAAATTAAGCCCCAAAAGTAGTGTTGGGGTCTTATTTCATTGGGGCCTTATTTCATTATGAAATTATGCCTTATTTTATTTTTTTATATGGGGCCATATTTCCTGGGGCCTAATTTCGCGGAGCCACACTTTAAAGTCTAAAACTGAACTGATTTATTGCAATAAACTATATCTACATTACAATTATTTCTTATACCTAGATTTCATATATGTATATACATTTTCTTAACTTATCTTATCTCTAGTTTGCTATTATGCTAAACTAACATTAACGAGGTTTCAAGGTGGATAACGACGATGTGACGCATCCTAGCTCATAAAACATAAAACTTGCGGATGTGTGTCATAAACACAATCTGCGAGATCATTTACTGTTTTTATGAAAAGGGATCGACGCGACACAGCGTCGCCGTCCACTTTGATCTTAGATATTTAAAATATGTTTCTACAGTCATAAAAGTACCTATGAGTAATTCTCGTATACATACACTAGCGGAAACACCCGGAGTTGCCTGGGTCCCTTTTGTTAAAGGATAGTTTGTTAACAAATCTTGAAAAAAAAATTTCCCGTGGAAAATATTCTTCCTTGAAAATATTTCTGCTATCGTGAATATCTCTAAAATAAATTCGATGAATTGACCGCCCAATTCCACAGGAAAACTTATTCCCGACTTCAATAAATTTTCAACATCGTTCATGTTCTCAATTTTCAAAGGATAGAAATATTATGTTAATTATTATTAATATAAAAGCTTAACTATATATTCACGTACTTCTTAATATCTATGCTAAGGACACCTACTTGTAAGAAAATATTTAAAAAAATTTGTATGGTTTGCTATCTCGCCCCCCAACTATCAACTGTTAAAGCAAAAGGTGTGATTTTTTGGATTTTTGACATTTCACCACCATCACTGTCAACTGTCAAGTGCGATTTTTTTGATTTCCACTGGACTTAGAGTGCAAAATCCACCTCCTTAATCGATTGGCGCTCTCAGATCTTGACATTTCGACACCTGTCAAATTGAAAAGTGAAATTTCTTGTTTTCTGTTGGTGCTAAAGTGCTGGCCGAGACATAAGGTAATAACACCCTCCTTAATCGATTGGTGCCCTTAGATTTTGACATTTGGACACACGACCTGCAACGCACAGAAAAGAGGAGCTGCAATACGGCAGTTTTTGCTCTTATAGCATTGCTGTTACCATTTTTGTTATCATTGCGAATGATTTACTCTACGGAGCAAATGTTTCTCACTGATTACGAGATTGTAAAAGTATTCGCCGTGTTGATTTCAACATAACCAAATTTTCACCGATGTAAATGTAAATCAAACATGATTGGTTAACGTTTGACCTTCCACCACAATCCAATCAACAACCAGCGCATTTTTACTTACTTGAGAATTATATCATGCCATTCATTAGCCTTTCACCACTTCTTATTATATTTTCCAATAACATTCACTTACACATTCAACAAAAACCAGGCAAAAAACTCATATGCACTTGCAACGTCAAATCTCATAGCTAAGCTTTGTGCAACGCTCATGTCTTGTTCAAAAAGTTATATTTTTCGCCATGTCGCTGCATACCGATCACTCGGAATTCAGCCTACATGGTTATAGCTTAGTGCCTCTATTTTTTCCACATCATGGTCTCGCCGTGTATGTTCAACCACAATATGGTTTATGTTTGAATACGAACTTTAATTTCATGTGGTTTAAATTCACCACCCATATGCGCATCATCCATACTTGTTTTATTTATCGTAGTCCTAGTTTGGATAGTAATTCGACTTCCAACGAATTCGATGCACTATCCGACTTCATCCAGAGAATTATTTCTTACGGGCGATTTCAATGTACATAATTCTTCGTGGCTACGCTATTCGGGTCAGACAGCACCCGAAGGAAGGTATGTCGAGATTTTTGCTAAGATAAACAACCTAACTCAGCTGGTCGACGAGCCTACTCGTATTCCTGACGTTGCAGGTCAATCCGCCAACACTCTAGATTTGTTTCTTACCTCTGACCAAATCCTTCGGAGGTGGAACTTGAACGGCAGCGTATGATAAGCTCATTAAATTCTGATCTCGACAGCATTGTCCAATGGGGAATAAAAAATCGTGTAGAATTTAATGCTTCAAAAACTCAATGCTGTCTACTGTCGTTAAAACGAAACCCACCCCCCCATGCCACTATCCATGAGTGGAACTTGCATTGAGGAAACCGAAAAGCTTTCAGTCCTCGGTATGTGTGTCACAGACCACCTTTTATGGAACGACCACATATTCGACATCGCCAAAAATGCTGCTAAGTGTTTAGGTTTTCTCCATCGATGCAAGAAATTTTTCTACCCTTCTGATCTGGCTGTGATCTACAAAGCCTTTATTCGTCCAAAACTTGAGTATAACTCTCACATTTGGGCAGGTGCTCCAATAACCCACTTGAGTTTATTGGATAGAATTGAAAAGAGAGCTCTTAAAATTATAGGTGAAAGAACTATAACGGAAACATTCTCATCTCTTGAGCACCGTGGAAATGTTTCATGTCTTTCGTTATTTTACCGTTATTTCCATAAACAATGCTCTAGTGAAATAGCCAGTTGCATTCCTCCCCTTAAACAATTCAACCGTAATACTCGCGCTTCTAGGAATGCCCATCAGTTTACCCTTGAGCCCAATTTCGGACGTACTGTTAAGTACAGAGATTCTTTCTTTAGTCGCACTACTCGAATGTGGAATGCTCTACCCAGCTCAATTTTCCCCTCCCATTGTGATCTACAGACGTTCAAAACCAATCTGCGTCGGTATCTCCTTCTAGATCCCCTCCAATCTACCCAATCGCTCGTGCTGTGTATATCATCTTAAGGGTAGTCACAACCCCTTTTGCACGCGCTTAATATAAACAAAAAAAAAAAAAAAAAAAAATGGACATAGATTTTTTGCACTCCATTGGAATTTTTCTGGACATGTTCATAATCCTGCTAACTGTTTAAGCGTATTTGTCTTTAAAATTGTACTGTTGTCTATTAATATTTTGTATGTATTTAAATGGTGATACAATGGCCTTTGCAAAGACATCTAAATTTTAAAATTAGAATAAGTACTTTCTGATTAATAGCCAATTTTATGCAGAAAAATTGACAGTTTTTAAATTTTTTCTGGATTTTATCTGTAAAAAATATTTCTAATGTAAAATTTTAATATTTGAAATTATTTTGTGAAGCTTGTGAGCAACACACAGTTATGTTTTGTATCCATGATCCATTTTGCATTTTTTTTGGTAAATAAATCAATAAAGCTAATTCTGGAGTGGCTTTTTTTGAAATGATCACTTTATATTTATTAGCGGTATTTTAGAAGAGGATAAGAGCAATTGGTGTGTAAGTTTTGTTTTTCAAAATTTATCAATTTTTTATTAACTTTTGCATTTAAAGTACCAAAAATAGAATTAATTTTTCACTAAATCACATTTTTAGTATGAATTTTTTTAAGATTTTGCAAAAATTTTAACACAAAAATTTAGATTATAAATTTCAACCGTAGTCTATGTCATTTGTTAGTATCATTTGTTATGAACTGTTAGTCATTACTAAAGTTTTAAGCCTCTAAATTTGGCTATATGGAGCTTTATTGTGGTTTATCTCATTAAATTGCCCCTACTTTTTTTCCCTTTAGATTTACAAATTTAAAATTACTAAAATATTTGTAGAAGAATTTAACACCTATAATTGTTTGTCATTAGTTTTTCAAAATTTATAAATTTTTCATTAACTTTTTACAATTTTCTAAGTAGATACACTCAAAAGGTATGAATTTTTCGCATTATGGCAAATTCTTTGTCTTTTAACAATTTATTTTGTCCTGAAAGTGAATTATTTTTTATTTTTATAATTTTTAAAATCTTATAACCTTTCATTTGATTTCGCATTTATAAATATCAAAAACGTATTACTCATGTTATGGCCATTTACAGGTATTTTATGTATATGACTGGATTTTTGCAAAATTTTTCTTTCAGTTAATATTTAAAAATCCATATTAAAGCTTGTGGTTATCGTAGAAATATGTCTTATATACCAAAATAATTGCTGATTCGTATAGATTATTAAAACTTTAAATTTTGATAATTGATTAAATAAAAAGTAACAATATTCACTATTTAGTCAAAATAATGCTATTTTATTTGTTTAAGCGTAATATCCTTTAAAATTGTATCGACGTCTATTAATGTTTTGCATGTATTTAAATGGTGAGACAATGACCTTTCCATCGACATCTAAATTTTGAAATTCGGATAAGTACTTTTCGAATTTTAGCCAATTGTATGCAGACAAACTGACAATTTTAAATTTTATTCTGGATTATCTGTAAAAAATATTTCTAATGTAAAATTTTAATATTTGAAATTATTTTGTGATGCTTGTGAGCAACGCACAGTTATGATTTATATATCAACATTCTTATAAGACTCAAGGTTTATAATTTTTAAATTTGAAAATATTTTATGGGCGTGGTGAAAATATAAAAATAAAAGTCGTTGAAAAAGCATGATTGATTCTGCATTTTTTTTGGTAAATAAACCAATAAAACTAATTTTAGAGTGGCTTTTGTTGTAATAATCACTAAACTCTTACTAACAATATTTAAGAAGAGGATTAGATCAATTAGTGTGTTGGTTTTGTTTCTCAAAATTTATCAATTTTGTATTAAGTTTTGCACTGAAAGTACCAAAAATCGAATTGATTTTTCACTAAATCACATTTTTTGTATGAATTTTTTCTAAGATTTTGCAAAACCTTTAAAACAGCAATTTAGATTATATATTTCTACCGCAAATTCATGTATCAATTGTTATGAACTATTAAGTATTATTCAAGTTTGAAGCCTCTTTAAATTGGCTAAATGGATCTTTATTGTGATTTATCTCATTAAATTGCCCCTACTTTTTTTCCCTTTAGATTTACAAATATAAAATTACTAAAATATTTGTAGAAGAATGTAACACCTATAATGATGTGTCATCAGTTTTTCAAAATTTATAAATTTTTCATTAACTTTTAACAAATTTCTAAGTAAATACACTCAAAAGGTATGAATTTGTCGCATTATGGCAAATTCTTTCTCTTTTAACAATTTATTTTGTCATGAAAGTGAATTATTTTTTATTTTTATAACTTTCTATGTCTTATAACCTTTGATTTGATACCTCACTTATAAAAATCAAAATGTATTACCTATGTTATGGCCATTTACAGGTATTTTATGTATATTTTAGCAAAAAGAAAAAATTTTATCGACCAATAGACTGGATTTTTGCAAAATTTTTCTTTCAGTTATATTTAAAAATCCATATTAAAGCTTGTGGTTATCGTAGAAATATGTTTTATATACCAACATAATTGCTAATTCGTATAGATTATTACAAAACTTAAATTTTGATAATCGGTTAAATAAAAATTAACAATATTCAAAATAATGCTTTATTATCTGTTTAAGCGTATTAGTCTTTAAAATTGTATGGACGTCTATTAATTTTTTGTATGTATTTAAATAGTGAGACAATGACCTTCCCATTGACATCTAAATTTTGAACTTCGGATAAGTACTTTCCGATTTATAGCCAATTTTATGCAGACAAATTTACAATATTAAATTTTTTTTTTTGGATTTTATCTGTAAAAAATATTTCTAATGTACAATTTTAATATTTGAAATTATTTTCTGAAGCTTGTTATCCATGCGCAGTTATGTTTTATATATCAAAATTTTTATCAGATTTTCAGGTTTTATAATTTTTAAATTTGAAAATATTTTATGGGCGTGGTCAAATTATAAAAATAAAATTCGATGAAAAAGCGTGATTTTTTGGTAAATAAATCAATGAAACTAATTTTATAGTGGTTTACGTTGAAATAATCACTAAACATTTATTAACAATATTTTAGAATAGAATTAGAGCAATTGGTGTGTTAGTTTTGTTTTTCAAAATTTATCAATTTTTTATTAATTTTTGCATTTAAAGTACCAAAAATCGAATTGATTTTTTATTAAATCTCATTTTTAGTAAGAATTTGTTTACGATTTTGCAAAAATATTAACACAAAAAATTTATATTATAAATTTTAACCTCAAATTCATGTATCATTTGTTATGAACTATTAAGTATTACTCAAGTTTGAAACCTCTTTATTTGTCTAAATGGAGCTTTTTAGTGATTTATTTTATTAAATTGCCCCTCCTTTTTTCCCGTTAGATTTACAGATACAAAATTAGCACATATTTGTAGAAGAAAGTAACACCCATAAATGTATATCCTTTGTTTTTTTTAATATATAAATTTTTGATTAACTTTTGAATTTAAAGTACGAAAAAATAAGTTGATTTTTCATTAAAACGCATTTTTAGTACACATTTTTTTATTATTTTGCAATAATTTTTACACACAAATTTAAGTTATAAATTTCTATTTAAATTTCATGTATCATTTATTATGAGCTATTAAGATTTGCTCAATTTTGAAACCTCTAAAGTTGTCTAAATGTAGCTTTTTTTGTGATTTATTTATTAAATTACACCTACTTTTTTTCCCGTTAGATTTAGAAATACAAAATTATTCACATATTTATAGAAGAAGATTACACATATAAACGTGCATCATTAGCTTGTTGAAATTAAAAAAAAATTTCATCAAGTTTTGAATTTAATATATGTAATATAAATTTGACGGGTTATTTACACACCCTTTTAGTATGAAATTTTTCACCCCCCTCAATAATTTTTAAACACAAATTTAGCCACATCTCATAGCTAAATTCTGAGATCAAAACTTTATTAATCGTCTGAGTAGAAATGAAGTTATGATTTTTTATATTAAAAGAACTCCAATTAGAAATTCAATTGAGTTAGCGGTGCTCTCCACTGGTAGACGATTGTTGACAATGAACAAAGCGGAGCATTTCTATGGATTTTAATAACAAAAATATGAAAACAAAAAATAAAAAATAAAAACAGTTTGTTGGGGGATATCTGCTTAAGTTGACATACTTTTTCTATAAAGCTGAAAATAAAAAAATCTAGGACTCATAGTAATGAAAACAAAGTCAATTAAGTTTATTTATTTATTTATAACAAAAAAAACTTAAAATTATGGAATTCAAACATATATCACCATTTTTAAAAATTATTTTATATTTGTTCTAAAGCCCTGTATAAGATTACATACCTTCGGGTAAGATGGCATAATAGCCTTTGGGTAAGATGGCATACCTTTTATCATTAATCGTCATTGCAGAGCGCGCAAATGAATTACTTTATTTTGTGATCAACACCGGCACACAATGCGTGGCACCATATAGTGCATGTCTGGCAACATAGCTAATGCTGTATAGCTCATTGCAGTAAATGCAAGACACATCTGATGACACATCGTCGGAATAGTCCTGTGGAACATCAGCGATATGGGGCGTTTTGTTACTTTTCGAGCTGTTAGACTCTTACGATTCTCTTTTTAATATTTTGCCTGGAGCTGAGCTTTAACTGCATTCATAAATGGGCTTGAAGTGAGAGCTTGAGATCCTGTAGCCTTCCTTTTGTGTCTGGTACTTCCAGTTGGAACTGATTTTGGTAATGGCGATATAGATTTGAGCAAATGTTCAACAAACGGATAGGATGACAACAATGTAGTTCTTGAAATGTTGATGATGAGGGAGCTGGTACGTCAGATCTTACATTCTGGGTAAGATGACATTTGTCAACTTGGACGGACGAGCGCCATGTCATCTTGTCCGACACGATCACAAATGGTTTAAATGTTAAAGGCATAAAAACTGCACGATCTGGCACTTAAATAACACAAACAATTCATAAAACACAAATAACACAATTCAGACACCACATTGCACTAACCTTAACGGAAATATATTCGATAGAACTTTTGGGTAAAAAAAAAATTTCATGTGCAAAATTCTTCCATCTGCTCCTGAAAAAAGCCTGTTGCAAACTGGGGAAAGCTACAATAGTTGAGAAACTGACATTTTAAAACTGTACATTTGGGCGTGTTTAAAAGAACCGTAAGAATTATGGTAGCTGAGAAAATGCGACTATGTCGTCTTGTCGACTATGTCATCTTAAGCAGATCTCCCCTAACTATTTTAAGCATATTATTAGTTTTACCCCAAGTTTGGAGTTTTGAACTGAAAACATTGACGGATCGTTCTGGAATCTTCTTTGAAAACCAAGGAGTGGTCAAGCTGCAAAAATCCACATGGTCCCTGGTGGCCTTCATCAATCTCACCGCTTATATCAACCGCTATGATGACGTCAGCAAAACAATTACGCAGATACGATGGATATGTGCAAGAAAGGAACTTAACCAATCAAGTGGATGGCAAAATATTTAGGAGCAATTGCGGAGAAAAATGTCCTTCATAACTGACAACAATAAATTCATCGTTGGTGATCGTTACAGAGGACAAAAAAGAGCACCCTTAAGTTTTATCGGGTCAATTCGACATGCGCTTTTTGGAATAATGAATGAAGAACACGCCCAAATGTTAGAAGAGAAAGTAAAAAAGACAAGTAAAAATGAAGCATATTACTTGCAGCTACTCAAAAACACGTCGTCTATACAAGATATCACCTCGAATATTTTAAATAAGATAAATGGTCATTCGGAAGAACAATTTATTAAAACCCAATCCAATTTTGAGCTGGTAACGGAAGAACTGAAACAAGGAGAAAACATCCAACTTCGCGGTTCTGTATGCCTTTCTTATAATGGATGATTTCGAACATTTTCAAGAACAAATAAAGCAAGGAATGTTGAAGGTATATGGCAATGGTGCACAGCAACACATCATCACAAGCGATCAACTTCAAGAGCATCCAGGAAAAATTAAGCTCCAACTCCCATATGATTTGAGACTACCCGCAGAAGAAGTTAACGAGTTGTTCCATGTTGTGGAAACGACCGCGGATGTCACACTGGTGGCTTTTACTAAAATTCTACAGAATATCACTTACATGAACCCTGCAGTCAACATAACCTTTCAACTTCCTAAACTCAGTTTAAAATTTTTGAAAGACGTTTCAACAACGATCGCTGTTAAGGATATCCCTAAAATGCAACCACAGTTTTTTAGACTCCCAATTGACTCCCAACTCCCAACTAGGTTTCTTCCTGCATCACACTTCCTCCTATGAATTGAAGCATTTAACACGCTGTCAATGGCGGGAGTATATGTTTAGTTGCATTTAAGATATACATATTCGTATGTATGTAGATGAGATACCTTTATGACCATAAGGATATGTACATAGGTATACTGTAAATAACTATAATAAAATAATATTCTAAGATAAAAGTGGACGGCGACGCTGTGTCGTGTCGACCATTTTCATCGTCACAGTAAATGATCTCACAGATGTGTTTTATGACATGCATCTGTGAGCGTTATGTTTTATGATCAAGGGATGCGACGCAACACGCAACGTCGTTATGCACTTTACAACCTTGTTTAGGATAACTAGAAATAAGATAGGTTAAGACAATGTATTTATGTATAAGCTAGGTATAAGAAATAATGAGATGGTAGTTTTAATTAATTTTGAATAAAGTCAGTATGTTTTTTGCCTCTTAACAGTGATATTTGTGATATTTGTATTTTCTCTTAGGCTAAGCGAATTAGTAGAAGCGATCGCTTATTTTCAAGTGCTTTTTCAAGAATTGATAGTTTTTCGGTAATTTTAAAGAGTTAAAAGTGAACTTATGCCTACTTGACTTACTGTTTGGGGTATGAATGTTTAATGGGTAAACTAACAAAATAAGTGGTATACAAGAATAGAAAAACAAATTCATTCATCAGATTATCAAGGTTAGTCACGATAACAGTATCCAACTGTTATCGTGACTTAACTCTCTCTCACTTTTTTTGAAAAGAGACTCGAATTTTGTAACTTGTTGCTAGAGAAGCTTGTATGATAACCAGTTTATAAACAAAATTCTTTGGGCAGGCGAATCTCAATTCACAAGAGATGGTATTACGAATTTCCATAATCTCCATACATGGTATTCGAGAAATCCATATTCAAGACGGCGAAAATCATTTCAGCACAGATTCAGTGTCAATATGTGGGCAGGTGTAATTGGAAATAAATTAATCGGGCCTTTCAAATTACCACCCAGACTTAATTCTACAAAATAATCTACCAGACCTATTGTAGGATGTTCCACTGCTTCAACTAGCTTCATCATATTTCCAACAAAATGGTGTTCCGACCCATTATGGTCGTAAAGTTAAGGACTGAGTGGATGAAGTATACGGTGATAGATAGATAGGCAGAAATAGACCAATTCACTGGCATGCAAGATCTCCCGATCTCCCTGTACTGGAATATTTTGTATGGGGACGAATGAATCATGTCATTGTGTACTCATCGCTTACACAGAGAAAAAAACAAAGTAAAATCAAAGCAAAAAACTTTGATTCTAATATTTTTCGGAACGATTTGGCGCATACGCCGAAAATTCTTAAATCAAAGTGGAGCGACTTTATTTCAAAGTGATTCCATACTTAATAACGAACTAGATTTTAATACGTTAACATGTTGATTTTAAGTGGAATCATAGGTAAATCAAATTCATCCATCTTTAAAAACAACATTTTTCTACTTCGAATCAACGTAGATTGAACTTCGCTCAACAAGGTATTGATTCAAAATGGCTACCCATGCCACGCTTCTTTGTTTAAATTTATGTAAGACAAAGACAAATGTATATACATGATCGACGCATTTCATTTTTGTGGTGAATCATTTATTTGTGACGACTTAAGTGTATTTTTTGATGCTATGAGTATTTCATAGTAATATAAATATAGGAAAAGTAATTAAATATTGTTTTTCGATAATATGAAAGTGAATTTCCAGTGCGCGTTTAATTTGTTCACAAATGTAAGGGAGCTACTTCGAAAAACAACAACGCGCTCTCGAAATTCTTTATATTAAGCTTACAAATACAAACAAATTGAGGTTTACTTTACTATGCAACACTTTGAAATTACGTTGATGGCACTTTAAGTGCCATAAAAGTGGATCGCAAAGTATAATGTGAATTTCAATGTAAAAATGAATACGTTTCACTTTGAACCAAGGTTGGGCGCACTTTAAATTTTGATCTCAATTTAAAAATGAAAACGTTTCACTTTAAAACAACGTTGAACGAAATGTAAATGTACAAAAGTTGATTTCGATGTATAAATAAATACGTTTTACTTAAAAACTAGGTTGAATCTCTTAAAATTACGTCGCATATTCAAATTAACATTGTTTCAACGTAAAAATGAAAATGCTCCACTTCATTTAAGAAACTTTAGATCAAATACGCTCGTATTTAACTTTAGAAAGCATTTTTTCCCTCAGTGTACTCATCGGAAATAACAACTTTAACTGAATTAGAACAACGTATTTCCGAAGGATCACTAAAATTAAGGTAAGAGTTATCGAGAATAAGCATTCAAAATGAAAACCAAAACGGGCTCTAGCATGCATTCAAAAGCAGGAGGGCACTTTGAGCACTTCTTATGACGGTATTTGTGTGTGGATAAAATAAAAAGTTACTTAAAACTACACAAACTATTGTTTTATTCAAACCCTTTACACCTCTGGGAAAAAAATATTTTTTACCAGTTTTAGATTTTCCCCAGTATCATAAAATATATGGGTTAATGGTTACACTTATTAATGAGTTTTTTTTATTATTGTTTCCTTCATCAGGTAAAAATCAGAAAACTTTATGTTTATTACGCATTTTTTGAAAAGAATTGACCTCAAAGTCAAAATTTAGCTCGGGCAGGACAAATTGAACACCATTTAAAATTGAATATCTGGCAACCCTAAAAACATACTAGCTAAATTAAAACGTTGTTTTAAAGGCTAGTATTTCTACTACAAAAAAGTCTAAAATGAGATCCCTTCCACTAGTACTAACAGAGAAATTGACCTTAAAATTGGTCAGGGCAGGGTACACAAAAGTAAATCGTTTTTAAATCGTGAAAAAGTGATGTCAAAATTGAAAATCAGAGTTTACCGTAGAAAATCTTAGAATATGACCAAATATAATATGCCAAGGTATGGCACACGAATTACCGAACAAACACCCTCTATATTATGTGTTTTAAATATCGGTTAACCGAATAAAATACTGCCTTTATGTTAGCTTAAAAATAATGGCACAAAAAAACGCCATCACCGCTTCGCTTACCCTTTTGAAAAACGGTTATAATAGTTGTAATTCTGTTATAAAATTTGCTTATAGGTAAAGAGACTAAAGCCGTGAGCTAAGCGCAATTGTTGTTGCATTTAACACGGCAACGATTTCAAGGGTCCCTTTAGGTTGCAAAGATGCTTTTATACGAGTGTTTATTTTTTTTTTTTGTTTTATAAAAGTTAACTTTGTGCAAGTGACGTATGGAATTCGCTTCGTTTTTGTTTTTGTGTGAGTGAATCTCAATGAAAAATGAAGAGGATGGTGATAAAAAGGGAACACTGAAAAGAAATTCATTGGAAAAATCATATTTCACCAGATTTCTTTTAAAAAAGTTGTGAAAAATCGGTCAATGTACATCCAAACTTAGGGGCCAGTTTAGCTATAACTAAATCCATCATTGAAAATATTAATTGTCAATTTTGAGAAATGTTGAAGAAAAATTAAATGATTATTTTGAAGCCAAAGTAAAGCTAATTTACTTAATAATTATTTCTAGGTAAAACAAAATTCAATTTGGCACAACTTTTCTCATAATATTACTTTTATTTTATTTCATTTTATTTACCAATGATCATTGTTAAAATTAAAAGTTACGTTATGGGGAAGATATGGGTCAAAATGAATTTTTTTGGAGCAGTAATAATTTTGAAGTCGTAAGCTATATTTCTGCATTAAAATATTCAATGATTAAACTTTCGAAGGGTCTCAAAATCAACAGCTTACATTTTCAATGATGGTTTTCAAAGATAGCTATAACTGGCCCCTTAGTTGGCGATAATTGTTGTGAATTGCAGCTTTCTCTACATCGGCATCGTATATAAAAATAAATTTCGTTCTAATTAATTAAATACATGAAGTAAAAACAAAATTACTTGTGTTGTTTTTGTTTTCAACGTTGTAACTAGAAGTAATCTTCCAACCAGAACTACTTATAGAACTAGTAAACGTAACTTATGAATCCTAAATCCTAACACACCTAATCTGTCAGTGTCAGACACAACAAAACGGACCAGAACCACCAAAAGGAAGAAATTATTACCAAGAAAATAAACAAATAAAACAAAACCAAACGACACTGGTGAGATACAAATCATATAGAAAAGTAAGCTACATTCGCTATGGTGAAATTCCTTCTCGTAACTATTTACCTAATAATTGTAACTCACACAGTTCGCAAACCTATTTTTGATTTTTCTTATGTCGCAAACTTAACCATCATCTCTGCATGGCGTGAATGCTGATGATGCTGTTAATCACAGGAGGGAAATTCAAGTTAATTAAAAAGCGAGGGTGCATTGTACCTAATAGAAACAAAATTAACGTTATATTTCTTTCGAAAAATCCCGAGAAGTTATTTTGATCTTTTTTAATACCTACAAAATAAAAATATTGAAATTAAATGACCAAAACACAAATGAGTGAGTACCAATGGAAGTGTAAACAATTGGTTAAAGTGATACCTACTACACAAAAAAACACAATCACCAAACATGTGTAGCATCTGTTTATAACTTCCTATACCTATTAGCTATCTACATATATGTTCATTTATTGAGGTATCCCTTAGTCACGTGTATTACATGAGCTTTTTGAACATAGCATAACATAACACAACACATAAGAGCCAGCATATATAGGGCTGGCCACGAGACGAGACTGCGAGACTTTTGTAAGTCTCTTCTCGGTCTCGTTAAAATCCAAGACTTTCAGTCTCGTCTCCGTCTCGTGTCGGACTCGTCTAATTAAGTCTCATCTCCGAAAAATACGATTTCCGGACAAACTGTTGATTATAAGAACGAAATATTTCCGATTATAGTTTGAATTTGTGCAGAAGAAAATAAATATTTAACTGGAATTGGATTTTTTAATTTATGAGACTCTCTGTAAATTTCGGTCCAAATTAACAGTCTCGTCTCGGTTGCTCATGCGAGACCGAGATCGAGACCGAGACTTTTCTCGTCTCGTGACCAACTCTAAGCATATATGGTTAGTGACCGTCTATAAATTTATAATCATGCGGATGCATGCAAATATGCACCCACAAATCCTTGCAATAGATAAAGGATGGAATTTGAGTTCTGGGAAGACTGGGAGCGATGGGGAGTCTTGTTGGTGGAGTTATGAGATATGTGGCTTTTTAAGCAGTGTTCAATTGAACGGACGAATACTATAGATGGAAACATTTATTCTTCTATATAACATTTGTAAATAACTTCAACATGTAGGTGCAAGTGCATACATCTAAATATGTATACCATACACATCATATTTTATATGTTACGTAAGTCAGTGGCGTAGAAAGGGGGGCCAAGAGTATCGATGTCCACATAAGTCTATAACTCATAAGGAATAGAAACAAATTCCGCATAATAACAGCTCAGGTATGGTGTATGGACTTTTGACCCACTTGGATAGGTGGAAAATCCAAAAATCAATTCTGGAGTACAAAATTTTAGTTTTTCCAAATAAATTTGCTGCGATTTTTTTTTTTAAATACTATGCATACATTTTCAAAGTTTTTTTTGAAGAATGAAAGTTATTTATTTTTATTTTATCATTTTGACTTTTAAACCACATAAGTGCGACATAAATTCTTGAATTATCTATATCAGAAGCATTGAATATTTTACATCTGTCAGTGAGATATAGCGGGTCGGAATTCGGGTTTGCAAAATATGTACCTTTTAATAAATTAGTTATGTATCAGTGGCGGCGTGGCGTCAATAATTTAAAATTGGAAGACGGAACACAAATCATTGGCCTGATGCAAAAGTCAAAAAAACTTACATCTTTGTAGATATCTTAAACAAAAAAAAAAAACAAGCAGATACCTACATTAAAATTAATTTAAAAATGTATTACAATCCGTTTGCAATCTATTTTCATAGGACGCATAGAGATAGAGTGCCCTTTCATTAAAACCTTTTTTTTTTTTAATAAAATATACAAACATTTCCAGTCCAAATTAGTAAAACTTTAATTAACAAGTATACTGCCTAGCCTAGAATAAATTTTAATAGAGTAAATGATGCCCAACAAATCATATACAGAAGTGCAATATACACTGTATCAAAAAAGTCTCCGTACAGCTTCAACTTTTGTTTGTTTGTTAAAATATTATTTAAAGTACTACTTAAATTTGAGATAATATGACTACAAATTAAATGAATACTTTTAATTAAATAAAAAAAATAAATAAAAACTCCCATTTTTATTTCGAAAAAATGAAACCAGAATTCATTGAATACAACCCCCTTAAAATTAATGAACAAAAAAGTCTCCGTACATCAATAGAATTTACCTACAGGGTGATTCACCTAAAGGTCTAACAAAAAGTTAGAGCGCGTATGTTGGGGTCGAAACACTCAAAAACTCGTATAAGAAAGGGGGAGTCTATTACCCCCGTAGAGGCAGGAGGGGCAATTATCAACAAAAAAAAACATTGACATAAGACAGAAAAAAAATGATTAAAAAGGCTCCGTGAAATAACTTCCCAAGAAAAAAGCCCCCAAAAAAAATATGAAATAACCCCCCAAAAATTTGTATAAAAATGGGGAGTTATTTTATATGAAAGAACCCCAGATTTTTGGGGATTTAATTCATGCATTTTTGGGACTTATTTCATTTTGAAATAACAACTCAAATTCAACTATAAAATATATCCCCAAATTTGGACACTTATTTCATTCTTCAATTTTACATCGATTTTTGACTTCTTGCTATAATGAACGGTGATTTTAACGGTTTTTTTTTGTGATAAAAGTATACAAAATTTGATAGACGATTTTATGATGCGTGAACAACGCGGAGGGGGGACGCGGCGGTGTGGCGGTCGCGGCGCGATGCGCACGGTGCGGGGTGGCGCGGCGTTCGCGGTGCGGTGGTGTAACGGCAAATACGCACCGCGGCCGCCTAGCAGCACACCGCCAGCCGCACCGCGACCACCGCATCGTCGAGCTCGGCGTGGTGCGGCCGCCGGTGCGGCGAGGTGGCCGCGGGGCGTGCGCCACCCCGTTACACCCCCCCCCCCCCTCCGCGGTTATCACGCATCACAAAATCATCTATCAAATTTTGTATACTTTATTGCCTTTATTGCAAAACAATACTTAAAGTTGGGGACTTGTTTCAATCCTTTTTGGGGACTTATTTCATTATTTTTTGGGGACTTATTTCATGCCTTTTAGGGGCAAATAATGATGAGTCGTGTTCTGTGTGTAAAACTAGACTGAATTTATTGCTTAAAAATGTCTCCTATTTATACTTAAAACTATTTTAAAGAATTCCAATTTATTTTTGTCATACTTCTTGGAATACTGTATCGATTGATTCTGCCTATGACCCACAAATACACTTCTCTACATGACGTTAGAATTAAATGTCCACTTTACAAAATAAACCTTCGTTGTATTTCCTGACAGGCATTCCAATTGCTTAGGCAATGTGAAGCATATAAGTGCAGTCATAAGCAAAAATCAATATAAACAAATAATGTAGTGCACTTGGTGCATAGCGACCGACACTGATATTGTATAATATGATCAGGTCAACGCACGATGGTATCGCTTGTGACTGCTGACCATTCTCAACATAAACATATGTAGGTCGATATGCATCGAGTTTATAAATGTTTACATTTTGTGTTATTGTTTTCGGTTTTACCACAACACCCTCACCCTTTAAATAAAATTAATTTTATTATTTTAAAATGAGGAAATTATTTTTTAAGTATGTGTCTTGTTACAAATGAGAATAATTGGGTGATAGAATGATTATGATGAATTCTTTACCAAACGTATTTACAAATTTACTATTACATTTTTTTTAATTTATTTCTTGCTTTTATTAGATTATTGTTATGAACTTTTTTATTTTCATTGACAATTCTTATGATACTATTTGGTCCATTTTGTTTAATTATTTTATAAGGACCTTTAAATGGTTAATCTAACTTTTTTCTATTTCCGACTTTTAAATATACATAATCTCCTACTTTAAAATTTGATTTATTTACATTAAATTGATTATTACATACTTCATTCTTAGCTCTATTATGTGTGTATTGTAATTTTAATTTAAATTCATTTACATAATTATCAATGTTATAAATACTTTCTTTATTTTTAATGATTTCACAAGGTAAGGCACATAATTTCCCGTATACTAATTCAAATGGTGTGTAATTGGTAGGTAAGGTAGTAATTCTTCCCAGTTGTCTTTTCCGTCTGTTGTCACTAAGTAAACGTTTAGAACTGGGTTGGGTACGATTTGCCGATTTTTAAAATGTCGATTTAAAAAAATCGACTGTCATAATGTCGACTTTCAAAATGTCGATCGGTAAAAATACCGACTGATCAAAATGTCGACTCTTATAAAGTCGATTTTGAAATATCGACTAAACTAAACTAAACTAAGTTACTAAACTAAACTAAACTAAACTAAACTAAACTAAACTAAACTAAACTAAACTAAACTAAACTAAACTAAACTAAACTAAACTAAACTAAACTAAACTAAACTAAACTAAACTAAACTAAACTAAACTAAACTAAACTAAACTAAACTAAACTAAACTAAACTAAACTAAACTAAACTAAACTAAACTAAACTAAACTAAACTAAACTAAACTAACCTAAACTAAACTAAACTAAACTAAACTAAACTAAACTAAACTAATATAAACTAAACTAAACTAAACTAAACTAAACTAAACTAAACTAATATAAACTAAACTAAACTAAACTAAACTAAACTAAACTAAACTAAACTAAACTAAACTAAACTAAACTAAACTAAACTAAACTAAACTAAACTAAACTAAACTAAACTAAACTAAACTAAACTAAACTAAACTAAACTAAACTAAACTAAACTAAACTAAACTAAACTAAACTAAACTAAACTAAACTAAACTAAACTAAACTAAACTAAACTAAACTAAACTAAACTAAACTAAACTAAACTAAACTAAACTAAACTAAACTAAACTAAACTAAACTAAACTAAACTAAACTAAACTAAACTAAACTAAACTAAACTAAACTAAACTAAACTAAACTAAACTAAACTAAACTAAACTAAACTAAACTAAACTAAACTAAACTAAACTAAACTAAACTAAACTAAACTAAACTAAACTAAACTAAACTAAACTAAACTAAACTAAACTAAACTAAACTAAACTAAACTAAACTAAACTAAACTAAACTAAACTAAACTAAACTAAACTAAACTAAACTAAACTAAACTAAACTAAACTAAACTAAACTAAACTAAACTAAACTAAACTAAACTAAACTAAACTAAACTAAACTAAACTAAACTAAACTAAACTAAACTAAACTAAACTAAACTAAACTAAACTAAACTAAACTAAACTAAACTAAACTAAACTAAACTAAACTAAACTAAACTAAACTAAACTAAACTAAACTAAACTAAACTAAACTAAACTAAACTAAACTAAACTAAACTAAACTAAACTAAACTAAACTAAACTAAACTAAACTAAACTAAACTAAACTAAACTAAACTAAACTAAACTAAACTAAACTAAACTAAACTAAACTAAACTAAACTAAACTAAACTAAACTAAACTAAACTAAACTAAACTAAACTAAACTAAACTAAACTAAACTAAACTAAACTAAACTAAACTAAACTAAACTAAACTAAACTAAACTAAACTAAACATCATTCACTTTGCCACTGTCGATAAACAAGCCACTCTCGGATAAATGCGATTCAAATTGCCAAGCACTCAAAACAACTAAGAAGCTTGGCATAGGCGGTTGAAAGTTCTTGTGGGAGCATCACACGTTGGTATATACAAATTGATTGCAAAGTTGGCAAACGAGTACCTTGTTGTCAAACAGACTGTTGACAAAGTTAAGAAAGGAGAGCCCAAAAAGTCGATTTTAAAACAGGCGAAACAACTGTCAAATATCTTAAATGATTAAAATAATTATAATAAAATCAATTTCTTATATAGTATTGCAGTCCATTTAACGTTGCAATGAAAAGTTTTGTGTATGTGTATATACACAATATGTATGTTTTTGTATAAAGACATTATGAGTTTTTGTTTTCTATTTATATGATTGAATTAATTAGAAAATTTGGTTTCCACATAAAAGAGATCATTCTTGTTTTATTTTACTGTATTTTGGATAGCAGTCGACATTTTTACCGACAAACTTACAATCGACATTTAGATAGTCTGCATTTAAAATGTCAACTTTTTTTTGTCGGTCAAACTTCAGTCGACATTTTAACAGTCCAGGACATTTTTATTTGTCCAGTCGACATTTTTTTTGTCAACCATTCGTACGCTTCCCTTTAGAACTCTATGATTTCTTTTTATTGAGCCTAGGGTTTCATGGTGATATGGTGTTGAGGTAGCTTTTTCTATTTTGAGTAGCTTACAGATATTTACTAATAGTTCATTAGTGAATTCTGTACCTTTGGTTGTTTTTAATTTCCTAAAACAACCATATTTCAAAATGAATTTCTCTACAATAGTTTTTGCTACTGAAATGGCATCTTTCGTGACTAATGGAAACGCTTCAATGAATTTTGTTAATTCACACTGAATCGTATGAATATAACTTTAACCATTTGATGGTCTCAATGGTCCTACTGTATCTACAGTTAATGGTCCTACTCAGTAGCGGATCTTTGATTAGGCTGTGGGGGGGCTTGGTAGATCCAGTTTCAGACATTAATGGCCCGTTTCACAAGTTAAACTACAATTTATGTTTAAACTTAAGTTCAGTGCTTGATTCGGTTTCAAAGTAAACCTTGAACTTAGATAATTCTGTAGTTCTAGTTAAACGAATGTATTCTGCCATTTAAACTTCATAGCTTAAGAGCCGGCAGCGAATTTTGGGAGTGGATTGATAACCAAATGATTACAAATGAGAATAATTGGGTGATAGAATGATTATGATGAATTCTTTACCAAACGTATTTACAAATTTACTATTACATTTTTTTTAATTTATTTCTTGCTTTTATTAGATTATTGTTATGAACTTTTTTATTTTCATTGACAATTCTTATGATACTATTTGGTCCATTTTGTTTAATTATTTTATAAGGACCTTTAAATGGTTAATCTAACTTTTTTCTATTTCCGACTTTTAAATATACATAATCTCCTACTTTAAAATTTGATTTATTTACATTAAATTGATTATTACATACTTCATTCTTAGCTCTATTATGTGTGTATTGTAATTTTAATTTAAATTCATTTACATAATTATCAATGTTATAAATACTTTCTTTATTTTTAATGATTTCACAAGGTAAGGCACATAATTTCCCGTATACTAATTCAAATGGTGTGTAATTGGTAGGTAAGGTAGTAATTCTTCCCAGTTGTCTTTTCCGTCTGTTGTCACTAAGTAAACGTTTAGAACTGGGTTGGGTACGATTTGCCGATTTTTAAAATGTCGATTTAAAAAAATCGACTGTCATAATGTCGACTTTCAAAATGTCGATCGGTAAAAATACCGACTGATCAAAATGTCGACTCTTATAAAGTCGATTTTGAAATATCGACTAAACTAAACTAAACTAAGTTACTAAACTAAACTAAACTAAACTAAACTAAACTAAACTAAACTAAACTAAACTAAACTAAACTAAACTAAACTAAACTAAACTAAACTAAACTAAACTAAACTAAACTAAACTAAACTAAACTAAACTAAACTAAACTAAACTAAACTAAACTAAACTAAACTAAACTAAACTAAACTAAACTAAACTAAACTAAACTAAACTAAACTAAACTAAACTAAACTAAACTAAACTAAACTAAACTAAACTAAACTAAACTAACCTAAACTAAACTAAACTAAACTAAACTAAACTAAACTAAACTAATATAAACTAAACTAAACTAAACTAAACTAAACTAAACTAAACTAAACTAAACTAAACTAAACTAAACTAAACTAAACTAAACTAAACTAAACTAAACTAAACTAAACTAAACTAAACTAAACTAAACTAAACTAAACTAAACTAAACTAAACTAAACTAAACTAAACTAAACTAAACTAAACTAAACTAAACTAAACTAAACTAAACTAAACTAAACTAAACTAAACTAAACTAAACTAAACTAAACTAAACTAAACTAAACTAAACTAAACTAAACTAAACTAAACTAAACTAAACTAAACTAAACTAAACTAAACTAAACTAAACTAAACTAAACTAAACTAAACTAAACTAAACTAAACTAAACTAAACTAAACTAAACTAAACTAAACTAAACTAAACTAAACTAAACTAAACTAAACTAAACTAAACTAAACTAAACTAAACTAAACTAAACTAAACTAAACTAAACTAAACTAAACTAAACTAAACTAAACTAAACTAAACTAAACTAAACTAAACTAAACTAAACTAAACTAAACTAAACTAAACTAAACTAAACTAAACTAAACTAAACTAAACTAAACTAAACTAAACTAAACTAAACTAAACTAAACTAAACTAAACTAAACTAAACTAAACTAAACTAAACTAAACTAAACTAAACTAAACTAAACTAAACTAAACTAAACTAAACTAAACTAAACTAAACTAAACTAAACTAAACTAAACTAAACTAAACTAAACTAAACTAAACTAAACTAAACTAAACTAAACTAAACTAAACTAAACTAAACTAAACTAAACTAAACTAAACTAAACTAAACTAAACTAAACTAAACTAAACTAAACTAAACTAAACTAAACTAAACTAAACTAAACTAAACTAAACTAAACTAAACTAAACTAAACTAAACTAAACTAAACTAAACTAAACTAAACTAAACTAAACTAAACTAAACTAAACTAAACTAAACTAAACTAAACTAAACTAAACATCATTCACTTTGCCACTGTCGATAAACAAGCCACTCTCGGATAAATGCGATTCAAATTGCCAAGCACTCAAAACAACTAAGAAGCTTGGCATAGGCGGTTGAAAGTTCTTGTGGGAGCATCACACGTTGGTATATACAAATTGATTGCAAAGTTGGCAAACGAGTACCTTGTTGTCAAACAGACTGTTGACAAAGTTAAGAAAGGATAGCCCAAAAAGTCGATTTTAAAACAGGCGAAACAACTGTCAAATATCTTAAATGATTAAAATAATTATAATAAAATCAATTTCTTATATAGTATTGCAGTCCATTTAACGTTGCAATGAAAAGTTTTGTGTATGTGTATATACACAATATGTATGTTTTTGTATAAAGACATTATGAGTTTTTGTTTTCTATTTATATGATTGAATTAATTAGAAAATTTGGTTTCCACATAAAAGAGATCATTCTTGTTTTATTTTACTGTATTTTGGATAGCAGTCGACATTTTTACCGACAAACTTACAATCGACATTTAGATAGTCTGCATTTAAAATGTCAACTTTTTTTTGTCGGTCAAACTTCAGTCGACATTTTAACAGTCCAGGACATTTTTATTTGTCCAGTCGACATTTTTTTTGTCAACCATTCGTACGCTTCCCTTTAGAACTCTATGATTTCTTTTTATTGAGCCTAGGGTTTCATGGTGATATGGTGTTGAGGTAGCTTTTTCTATTTTGAGTAGCTTACAGATATTTACTAATAGTTCATTAGTGAATTCTGTACCTTTGGTTGTTTTTAATTTCCTAAAACAACAATATTTCAAAATGAATTTCTCTACAATAGTTTTTGCTACTGAAATGGCATCTTTCGTGACTAATGGAAACGCTTCAATGAATTTTGTTAATTCACACTGAATCGTATGAATATAACTTTAACCATTTGATGGTCTCAATGGTCCTACTGTATCTACAGTTAATGGTCCTACTCAGTAGCGGATCTTTGATTAGGCTGTGGGGGGGCTTGGTAGATCCAGTTTCAGACATTAATGGCCCGTTTCACAAGTTAAACTACAATTTATGTTTAAACTTAAGTTCAGTGCTTGATTCGGTTTCAAAGTAAACCTTGAACTTAGATAATTCTGTAGTTCTAGTTAAACGAATGTATTCTGCCATTTAAACTTCATAGCTTAAGAGCCGGCAGCGAATTTTGGGAGTGGATTGATAACCAAAATATGAGTATGATAGTTTCTATGTTTTCGAGTGACGAGGAAATGTAACATTCGTTGTGAGAGTGAAACATTAAAAAAAAAAAATTATTTCAAATAGAAAGAAATATAATAATTTATTATTATTATAAAATGGCAGTTATCAATAAGATTTTAGAATGATTATTACGATCAAGTGTTCTGAACGTTGCACTGATAGACCAAGAAAAAATAGCAATAACAAACAAAACACCAGTTTATATAAAAAATTACAGGTTACCAAATGCAAGTTTACATAAAATAGAGGAACAGGTTGACAAACTACTGGATGAGGACATCATTGAACCATCGACAAGACCATATAACTCACCATTGCTAATTGTACCAAAGAAAAGCACAGGAGAATTAAAGAAGTGGAGATTAGTAGTAGATTTTAGGACTCTTAATAAATAGTAGTTGATGATAAATTTCCATTAACCAGATTAGAAGATGTACTGGATAAGTTAGGAAAGGCTAAATATTTTTCAACTTTAGATATGACAAGTTCATTTCACCAAATTCTACTGCATCCAAGATCCAGACCACTAACAGCTTTTTCAACTGATTCGGGACACTTTCTTTATTTGTATTTGGTTCAAATCTTAAGGAACATAACAACAACCTAACAGAAGTTTTTAAGAGGTTACGTAAATACAATTTAAAATTAAACCCGAGCAAATGTAATTTCCTTCGACCGGAAGTAGTATATCTTGGACACTTAATTACTGCAGAAGGGGTAACTACAGATCCAAATAAATATAATGTTATAAAAGAATACCCAAAACCAGATAACGCAGATGAAATTCGAAGATTCGTAGCTTTCTATAACTATTACAGAAGTTTTATCCAAAATTTCGCTGAAATTGCTAAACCTTTAAATCAGTTATTAAAGAAAGACCAAATCTTTAGCTGGACACAAAATTGTCAAAATGCTTTTGAGAATCTTAAAAGAAAATTAATGACACCTCCAGTACTAAGTTACCCAGATTTCTCAAAACCGTTCATATTAACAACAAATGCATCAAACTATGCATTAGGAGCTATTTTATCTCAAGGAGAAGTAGGTAATGACAAACCTGTTGCATATGCAAGTAAATCATTAAACAAATCTGAGCTTAATAAAGCAGTGATAGAAAAAGAATTACTTGGTATACATTGGGGAATAAATCATTTCAGACCATATTTATACGGTAGGCGATTTGTTGTTTATACAGATCATAGGCCATTAGTTAGCCTCTTCACTCATAAAAATCTTTAATCAAAATTAACTAGAATTAGAGCAGATTTAATGGATTACGATTTTGATATAATTTTTAAGCAAGAAAAGATGAATACAAATGCTGATGCATTGTCTAGAATAAAGTTAAGTTCAGAAGAGTTAAAAGAAATGATACCAGTAAACAATATAAATGTCCTAACCAGAGCAATGAAGTTGAAAGATAAGACAGATATTAGTGAAAGAGAAGAAAATCCGGAAATTATGCCTCCAGTGGAGACTGTACACCTGCACATATGGGAATGCATATCTATCTCAGACACAAGAAATATTAAGAAATTGCAATTTGAAAATATGAAGAATTTAATGGGGACACCAAAAGAATATATGCAGTCAAAGATATAATACATGTTGGATACAATGATAATTCTCCGTCAGAGTTAAAATTGTTTTGAAGAAATTGTTATCCTATACAAAACATGTAGTAGCCCGTAGCGTAATGGTTAGTGCGTTCGACTGTCACGCTGGAGGTCTGGGATCGCTTCCCAGCCTCGTCCACCTAAAAAACTAAAAAGTTTTTTTCAGGGCTACTGCCTCTTGCGAGGAATTGACAAATCCTCCAAGAGTATCACTTGTCACGAATAAGTGCTTCTCGTCTAGCCGTTCGTATTCGGCATAAAATTGTAGGTCCCTTTCATTCCTGTCGAAAGGCGCACACAGGAATGGTTGCCAGTTGTTAGTCACTAGGCCCTGGTTCTTAATGAGCCGTTGAGCCACCCGATTTATTTTTATTTAAACAAAACATGCGAAAATAGAAAAGCTAGCGTTAGCAATGAATAATAAAATTTTGAAAAAGATATCAGTGCACAAATTTAAAAAGATATTTACAGAATTGCAAGAGAATAAGAAAGAAAATGGTCTAGACATTATATTATACAATTCAAGAATAGAATTGTAGAGCATGCGAGTGAGATGAATAATTTAATAAAAGAATATCATGATGACATTTAAGGAGGACATATAGGTATTAGAAGATGTATAGCGAAACTTAAGGAGAAATATGTATGGAAGAATATGAATAAGATGGTTGGGAAATATATAAATGGTTGTAAGATTTGTAATGAAGTTAAAATAAGTAAATATACTAAAGAACGATTCACAAGGACAGACACACCAAGCACATCATTTGATAACTGTAGATACAGTAGGACCAGTGGCGGATCCAGGGGGGTGGATATGGGGGCTAAAGCCCCCCCCCCCCCCCCCCGCAGGCGGTTCTTAAAATTGATTGAAATATAGAAATCAGAATCAGGAGTCAGAAAAAATAACGAGGCTGGGGCTACGCAATTTATATGCTACGTTTTTTTTCTAAGCCCCAAATTAATTAGGTTGGGGCTGAATTCTGAAGGGAATTGTACAAAAAACAAGTTCGGGGCTAATTGACAGAAAATTGGGACGAAAAAAAAAAACAGCTCGCGAGTAGGGCTTGACAAGAATTGGACAAAAAAACGTGGTCGGGGCTAAGCAAATAATTGCTTTAAAACTTACCTTATTCCAGAAAATTTTTGCGCTTGACTCAAGGGACTGCCAAGTCCAAGTTGGGGCTAAAGCTTAAAGAGATAATTGAAAAAAAAACGGGGTCAGGGCTTAACAATTAACATGTCAAACGAAAAAATAATTAACCCTATGAACTTCGCTAACTTTGCAAAAAAACGAAATTGGGGCTAAAACCCGTGAAGAATTTGGGAACAACCAATCAAAATCTGAGGTTTCTCTGGCCACTCAGAAAATCATACGTGTGAATATTTGCTGTCCCTCTAGAATGACGTATAAATTTACTGACAGATTTTTTTTTTCTGGTGGTTCAAAGCTTGACGTGGCTGAAAATTGAAGGTATATACATTTTTTTTCTATCTCCACTTAAAAATATTTTAAATGTTAAATACTACAGATGTTATTGTATGTAATATTGAAATCATTTTAAACCAGGGATAGCAGCTGATATAAATGCACAAAAAACAAGACTATTCTAAAAGGAAAAGTCAGTCAGTCAAACTCAATTATTTATATAACTGTAGATTTTCACAAAAAAAAACCTTTAACCTAAACTAAAAGTTTTTTATATTTGTTATTTATAAATTATAAAAATATATAAATTATAAAATAAAATCGACATCGCCACAATAGTTAAAATAATTTGTTCTTCAAGGGAAGCGTTTTTTTTCTTTTCACTCTCACAACGAATGTTACATTTCCTCGTCACTCGAAAACATTAAAAAAAAAATAATTTCAAATAGAAAGAAATATAATAATTTATTATTATTATAAAATGGCAGTTATCAATAAGATTTTAGAATGATTATTACGATCAAGTGTTCTGAACGTTGCACTGATAGACCAAGAGCCTACAGCAAATTTTGGGAGTCGATTGATAACCAAAATATGAGTATGATGGTTTGTAAGTGCATACATCGCGGTTTCAAAAACAACCGTCTCTCAGGTTTCTTTTTCAGCCGTTTGCGGGGGTGGGGGTTTGAAAATAGCGATTTTCCAGTTTATTTTGTCAGAGGTATTACCACTTCAATAAATTTAAAAAATATATTATGTGATGTTGTCATTAAGTCAAAACATCATAATCTTGGCAATACGACCAATAGAACTCAAAATATAAGCTTTTTAAGAGGACCTTATCGTCTTTTTCTTGGAGAATTATAAAACACAAAAAATCAACAAAACAAAGTCTCCAAAAAAATCGATTAAGGTTCGCTTAAAAACCTAATATCTTGAGTTCTATTGGTTGGATTGCCAAGATTTTGATGTTTTGACTTAAAGAAAATGACAGAGCATCACATTCTATATTTTTAAATTTATTGAAGTGGTAATACCTATGAAAAAATAAACTGGAAAATCGCTATTTTCAAACTCCCACCCCCGCCAAAGGCTGAAAAAGAAACCTGCCAGACGGTTGTGTTTGATACCGCGATATATGCACCAACAAACCATCATACTCATATTTTAGTTAGCAATCCACTCCCTTAATTTGCTGTAGGCTCTTGGTCTATCAGTGCAGCGTTCAGAACACTTGATCGTTATAATCATTCTAAAATCTTATTGATAACTGCCATTTTATAATAATAATAAATTATTATATTTCTTTCTATTTGAAATTATTTTTTTTTTAATGTTTTCGAGTGACGAGGAAATGTAACATTCGTTGTGAGAGTGAAAAGAAAAAAACGCTTCCCTTGAAGAACAAATTATTTTAACTATTGTGGCGATGTCGATTTTATTTTATAATTTATATATTTTTATAATTTATAAATAACAAATATAAAAAACTTTTAGTTTAGGTTAAAGGTTTTTTTTTGTGAAAATCTACAGTTATATAAATAATTGAGTTTGACTGACTGACTTTTCCTTTTAGAATAGTCTTGTTTTTTGTGCATTTATATCAGCTTCTATCCTTGGTTTAAAATGATTTCAATATTACATACAATAACATCTGTAGTATTTAACATTTAAAATATTTTTAAGTGGAGATAGAAAAAAAATGTATATACCTTCAATTTTCAGCCACGTCAAGCTTTGAACCACCAGAAAAAAAAAATCTGTCAGTAAATTTATACGTCATTCTAGAGGGACTGCAAATATTCACACGTATGATTTTCTGAGTGGCCAGAGAAACCTCAGATTTTGATTTGTTGTTCCCAAATTCTTCACGGGTTTTAGCCCCAATTTCGTTTTTTTTGCAAAGTTAGCGAAGTTCATAGGGTTAATTATTTTTTCGTTTGGCATGTTAATTGTTAAGCCCTGACCCCGTTTTTTTTTCAATTATCTCTTTAAGCTTTAGCCCCAACTTGGACTTGGCAGTCCCTTGAGTCAAGCGCAAAAATTTTCTGGAATAAGGTAAGTTTTAAAGCAATTATTTGCTTAGCCCCGACCACGTTTTTTTGTCCAATTCTTGTCAAGCCCTACTCGCGAGCTGTTTTTTTTTTTCGTCCCAATTTTCTGTCAATTAGCCCCGAACTTGTTTTTTGTACAATTCCCTTCAGAATTCAGCCCCAACCTAATTAATTTGGGGCTTAGAAAAAAAAACGTAGCATATAAATTGCGTAGCCCCAGCCTCGTTATTTTTTCTGACTCCTGATTCTGATTTCTATATTTCAATCAATTTTAAGAACCACCTGCGGGGGGGGGGGCTTTAGCCCCCATAGCCACCCCCCTGGATCCGCCACTGGTCCTACTGTATCTACAGTTATCAAATGATGTGCTTGGTGTGTCTGTCCTTGTGAATCGTTCTTTAGTATATTTACTTATTTTAACTTCATTACAAATCTTACAACCATTTATATATTTCCCAACCATCTTATTCATATTCTTCTATACATATTTCTCCTTAAGTTTCGCTATACATCTTCTAATACCTATATGTCCTCCTTAAATGTCATCATTATATTCATTTATTAACTTATTCATCTCACTCGCATGCTCTATTCTTCTTGGTGAATTGTATAATATAATGTCTAGACCATTTTCTTTCTTATTCTCTTGCAATTCTGTAAATATCTTTTTAAATTTGTGCACTGATATCTTTTTCAAAATTTTATTATTCATTGCTAGCGCTAGCTTTTCTATTTTCACTTGTTTTGTTTAAATAAAAATAAATCGGGTGGCTCAACGGCTCATGAAGAACCAGGGCCTAGTGACTAACAACTGGCAACCATTCCTGTGTGCGCCTTTCGACAGGAATGGAAGGGACCTACAATTTTATGCCGAATACGAACGGCTAGACGAGAAGCACTTATTCGTGACAAGTGATACTCTTGGAGGATTTGTCAATTCCTCGCAAGAGGCAGTAGCCCTGAAAAAAACTTTTTTAGTTTTTTAGGTGGACGAGGCTGGGAAGCGATCCCAGACCTCCAGCGTGACAGTCGAACGCACTAACCATTACGCTACGGGCTACTACATGTTTTGTATAGGATAACAATTTCTTCAAAACAATTTTAACTCTGACGGAGAATTATCATTGTATCCAACATGTATTATATCTTTGACTGCATATATTCTTTTGGTGTCCCCATTAAATTCTTCATATTTTCAAATTGCAATTTCTTAATATTTCTTGTGTCTGAGATAGATATGCATTCCCATATGTGCAGGTGTACAGTCTCCACTGGAGGCATAATTTCCGGATTTTCTTCTCTTTCACTAATATCTGTCTTATCTTTCAACTTCATTGCTCTGGTTAGGACATTAATATTGTTTACTGGTATCATTTCTTTTAACTCTTCTGAACTTAACTTTATTCTAGACAATGCATCAGCATTTGTATTCATCTTTTCTTGCTTAAAAATTATATCAAAATCGTAATCCATTAAATCTACTCTAATTCTAGTTAATTTTGATCAAAGATTTTTATGAGTGAAGAGGCTAACTAATGGCCTAAGATCTGTATAAACAACAAATCGCCTACCGAATAAATATGGTCTGAAATGATTTATTCCCCAATGTATACCAAGTAATTCTTTTTCTATCACTGCTTTATTAAGCTCAGATTTGTTTAATGATTTACTTGCATATGCAACAGGTTTGTCATTACCTACTTCTCCTTGAGATAAAATAGCTCCTAATGCATAGTTTGATGCATCTGTTGTTAATATGAACGGTTTTGAGAAATCTGGGTAACTTAGTACTGGAGGTGTCATTAATTTTCTTTTAAGATTCTCAAAAGCATTTCGACAATTTTGTGTCCAGCTAAAGATTTGGTCTTTCTTTAATAACTGATTTAAAGGTTTAGCAATTTCAGCGAAATTTTGGATAAAACTTCTGTAATAGTTATAGAAAGCTATGAATCTTCGAATTTCATCTGAGTTATCTGGTTTTGGGTATTCTTTTATAACATTATATTTATTTGGATCTGTAGTTACCCCTTCTGCAGTTATTAAGTGTCCAAGATATACTACTTCCGGTCGAAGGAAATTACATTTGCTCGGGTTTAATTTTAAATTGTATTTACGTCACCTCTTAAAAACTTCTGTTAGGTTGTTGTTATGTTCCTTAAGATTTGAACCAAATACAAATAAAGAAAGTGTCCCGAATCAGTTGAAAAAGCTGTTAGTGGTCTGGATCTTGGATGCAGTAGAATTTTGTGAACTGAACTTGTCATATCTAAAGTTGAAAAATATTTAGCCTTTCCTAACTTATCCAGTACATCTTCTAATCTGGTTAATGGAAATTTATCATCAACTACTATTTATTTAGAGACCTTAAATCTACTACTAATCTCCACTTCTTTAATTCTCCTGTGCTTTTCTTTGGTACAATTAGCAATGGTGAGTTATATGGTCTTGTCGATGGTTCAATGATGTCCTCATCCAGTAGTTTGTCAACCAGTTGCTCTATTTCATGTAAACTTGCATTTGGTAACCTGTAATTTTTTATATAAACTGGTGTTTTGTTTGTTATTGCTATTTTTTGCTCATAAAAGTTGTTTTTACTTAATCCTTCTCCTTCTAAATGGAATATATTCTGAAATTGTTTACATATTCTAAAAACTTCTTCTGTTGCATTAGTATCTAAATTATCTACTTTGATTTCACTTTTTATTTTTTTAAACCTGTCTTCATCTTCTAAACTGTTTTTAAAATGTAGTATTTGATAGCTGGAGATTGGTTCTACTCCTTACGAAATGTGTTTTAAATTAACCTCATTTTCTGCTGTATTGGGTATTTTTATGTGCCTATTTCCTTCTTTTGGAATAATTGCGTTAGCTAGGAATATCCCTTTCTTAATTTCTTTTCCATATATTATACTGTCTTCTATTAAATCTATATTTATTAGTTGAATTAGCTCTGTTCTTGGTGGTAATTTTATGTTACCATAAATATTTCTTGTATTCATGTTCATTGGCAATACTATATCTTCTCTATCTAGGGAAATTGTTAATGTGCATGTCTCATAATAAATTTTACAATTATGCTTTATTAAAAAGTCTCTTTCTAGTATTGGATGTAGTAGCCCGTAGCGTAATGGTTAGTGCGTTCGACTGTCACGCTGGAGGTCTGGGATCGCTTCCCGGCCTCGTCCACCTAAAAACTAAAAAGTTTTTTTTCAGGGCTACTGCCTCTTGCGAGGAATTGACAAATCCTCCAAGAGTATCACTTGTCACGAATAAGTGCTTCTCGTCTAGCCGTTCGGATTCGGCATACAATTGTAGGTCCCTTTCATTCCTGTCGAAAGGCGCACACAGGAATGGTTGCGAGTTGTTAGTCGCTAGGCCCTGGTGCTTCATGAGCCGTTGTGCCACCCGATTTTTATTTTTTTCCTAGTATTCCATCAGTTGTTAAATTTATTTTATTATCTATTATGCTTAATTTATGTTCAACTTCATTATCTTCGAACCATAAATTTAATTTTGTGATTCCTATGGTTATTATAGATTCTTTCGCTATTCCATTTATCTGACAATTGTTATCATATTCTATGTTGTAATTGCTATTGACTATACTATTCTTAATTATTGAAATATCAGCTCCTGTATCTATTAATAGACTTATTAGTTGATTTCTGCCCTTTATTTTTAATTTTAAAAAGTTTGTATCTTTATTAGAATTTTTTATGTAAATTATCTTTTTCTGGATGTGGGCCCCGGGTTTTGTCGGCCGGGGACGTACCTGTTTCCCTGAAAATTTTGCCTGTTATTTTTTTCTTGTGGTTTTTGGTTATTATAACCTCCTCTGTTGTTATTATGACTTCTATTCTGATTCTCATATCGATTGTTATTATTATAGTTATTTCCACAATTTTGATGTCTATCACTATTGAAATTATTAAATCTTCTATTATAATTACTTCTGAAATTATTTCTACCTCTTTGTTCCCTATTGAAAAACATTATGTTACTAGAATGCTGAGGACTAACTTCTAAAGCAACTTGCACTGCTTCTGCAAGCTTGGTTGGTCTTGCAGCCATTACTAATGATTTATATGGTTCCGATAGACCATTTTTAAATGCTGCTAGTCCTATTTTGTCATTCAGCTTTACTATTGTCTCTCTGTGTTCCTCATCCTGTTCCGAAATTTGTAAATCGTTCAAAGATGCTAGTAGGTATTCTATACGTGAAGCAAAAACTGAAACATTTTGGTTTCCTTGAAAACTTTGCGAAATCTCTGTATGTAATCTAAAAGCATTTTTGTTTGATTTATATGATGATTTTAAAATTTGTCGAAAATCATCAAAGGTTGTCGGTGTATTTTCTGTTTGGATCTTGTTTTTTACTTTTTCTGATAGTTTTGTAGCCAGAATGAATTCAATAAGTGTATCTTTTTGGTTTGTATCTTTTAAAGTATTGTGATAGAATTCTATCAAACGTAGAAAATTATTCAGCTCTTTTTGGTTACCCTAAAATTCAGGTAAAGGGTGATTTTTAAAGAGCTTGAGAACTTTTTTTAAAAAAAAAAACGCATAAAATTTGCAAAATCTCATCGATTCTTTATGTGAAACGTTAGATTGGTTCATGACATTTACTTTTTGAAGATAATTTCATTTAAATGTTGACCGCGGCTGCGTCTTAGGTGGTCCATTCGGAAAGTCCAATTTTGGGTAACTTTGTCGAGCATTTCGGCCGGAATAGCCCGAATTTCTTCGGAAATGTTGTCTTCCAAAGCTGGAATAGTTGCTGGCTTATTTGTGTAGACTTTAGACTTGACGTAGCCCCACAAAAAATAGTCTAAAGGCGTCAAATCGCATGATCTTGGTGGCCAACTTACCGGTCCATTCCTTGAGATGAATTGTTCTCCGAAGTTTTCCCTCAAAATGGCCATAGAATCGCGAGCTGTGTGGCATGTAGCGCCATCTTGTTGAAACCACATGTCAACCAAGTTCAGTTCTTCCATTTTTGGCAACAAAAAGTTTGTTAGCATTGAACGATAGCGATCGTCATTCACCGTAACGTTGCGTCCAACAGCATCTTTGAAAAAATACGGTCCAATGATTCCACCAGCGTACAAACCACACCAAACAGTGCATTTTTCGGGATGCATGGGCAGTTCTTGAACGGCTTCTGGTTGCTCTTCACTCCAAATGCGGCAATTTTGTTTATTTACGTAGCCATTCAACCAGAAATGAGCCTCAGCGCTGAACAAAATTTGTCGATAAAAAAGCGGATTTTCTGCCAACTTTTCTAGGGCCCATTCACTGAAAATTCGACGTTGTGGCAGATCGTTCGGCTTCAGTTCTTGCACGAGCTGTATTTTATACGGTTTTACACCAAGATCTTTGCGTAAAATCTTCCATGTGGTCGAATAACACAAACCCAATTGCTGCGAACGGCGACGAATCGACATTTCACGGTCTTCAGCAACACTCTCAGAAACAGACGCAATATTCTCTTCTGTACGCACTGTACGCATTCGTGTGGTTGGTTTAATGTCCAATAAAGTAAACTGAGTGCGAAACTTGGTCACAATCGCATTAATTGTTTGCTCACTTGGTCGATTATGTAGACCATAAATCGAACGTAAAGCGCGAAACACATTTCGAACCGAACACTGATTTTGGTAATAAAATTCAATGATTTGCAAGCGTTGCTCGTTAGTAAGTCTATTCATGATGAAATGTCAAAGCATACTGAGCATCTTTCTCTTTGACACCATGTCTGAAATCCCGCGTGATCTGTCAAATACTAATGCATGAAAATCCTAACCTCAAAAAAATCACCCGTTATTACCTTGGTGGCTGTTACTAAATCAAAATTTGCCATTGTGCTTTCTACCTCTATTTTTGTGTCTGAATCTGTGTCTTCGTCATCTTCTATAGTTCCTAAATTTTGGTTTTCACCTTTAATTCTTAAATATTCCCGAATTTGTATAACTAGTAAGTCAAATTTTTGTTTTAGTTGTGTAAAGTCTTTTAGGTTAGCTGTTTTTTGTATTACTTACCATGTCTGTTTAGTTTGCTTATCAACCTTTTGTACATATTCTTTAGTATACGTTCTATTAGGTGCTTTTCTTTAAATTGTCTAGTACTTTTCTTAAATTTACAAACTCCATGTATTTAAAAGTGTATAAATACATTATTTTTGTTTTAATAATATTTTTGATAATTTAAACATTAAGTGTTTTTCTCATGTTTCCTCAAGTAATCTTTATAGTATGCATTGAGCTTGCATAAAATAATGATTATTAGTAAAATACAATTTATATATATAATTTTATTATTCAAATCATTTGAAGCTGTTGTTGTTGCTGATGATGTTGCCGCTGCCAGATTCTTGTTTATTATCTCCTCCTTGAAGCCTTTTCCACCCATCTCCACTTAGTATTTTTTTTTTTCTTGTGGTTTGTTAAATTGTCTCCACCCCTGGTTCTTGAGTGCCTTCAGCTGTTCCAATAATTGCTTCTTTGTTGTACCTTGGGCAATGGGTTGTTTGTCTTGATTTGTCTTCTTTTGTATTTATCTATCGTTATGGGCTTTGGTCCAGCTGTTTTTGGTGTGTAGAACTGGTATTGTCTCTGGTAATGTTGTCGTCGATGGTTGGTATTCAGAGAGTTCTTCCCATTTTTTAAAAATTAAGTTGATTTCTTCTAAAGTTGTCATTCGGATTTTTGTTTGTTTGACAAGAGCGAAAAGTTTTTATTTCGTTTTTAAAAAAATATAAGAGTTGTAAGTTTGTGAGGCATGATCGCCATGTAACGGTTTGTAGTGCTCATACACTACAGATACATAGAATCAAAACAATACGTCATTCCATCCGGTCATTGGCTTTAGCGTTATAAAACATAAAGCAATTGTAGATACTCCGTTTACATCCGCGGTCAATAAACAGAACTGCATTCCGTCTTTATATCCAAATAAACTCAATGTCACTTAACGCCTCAGATTACTTTCGGTTAATAGTAAATACTTACATCTTTACATCTAAGGTTAATAAACGCGACTGCATTTTGTCTTCATATTCAAATATACCCCATGCCACTTGACGCTTTGAATTACTATTGTTTTGGTTCAATGTCCCTCTATGATATGCACTGCCTGTGCCTGCACTTCACCCAATATATTTGTGTGTCATCAAATAGGCATGGATATTCAACATGAATTTGATGACACAACAAAAATATAGCTTACCGTATGATATGTATACTTTTATATTAGATATTGAAAATTATGTTTATATGTATGTTATAAGTGAATATTTTACTTGTTCGTGTGTAAGGAATTATTTTGTATAAATAGGCTAAGAATTGAATCAATAAGATCACACTTTAATCAAAACTCAAATTCGGCACATTGGCCTTGTTCTTGTTTTATCATTTTGTTCCAGCTAAGATCGGCAGTTTAGCCATTGAATATTAGGCTTGGGGAAGCCAAATAATATCCCCCACAGTTTAGTAGGAGAGGCCGGCACCCCTTATCGTTACATGGCGATCTTGCCAAAATCGATCCTGTAATGTATAATAAAGAAGAGCTTGATGAACTGTTCGAAAACCTAAACAGCCCGTACCATCCTGGACAGCCAGACAGTGAAGCACCAGCATAAGAACCAACACCCAAAACCGCTGGCCCAAAACCATTATCAATTGATGAATACAAAAAAAGGCAAAGAACTAAAATTCAACTTCCAATTTTAATTTTAATAGACATAGTAATAATTATATTAATAATATTAATTGTAAACCTATTTTTTAAAATTGCGAAACACTTTTGCAAAGAAAAAATAAGAAATATTGTATCAGAGGAGGTAAAAAATATAACCGTTCAACAAAAAAAAAAAAAAAGACATTATTTCGAGCATTAAGATTATTCCAGAATTTAGTGGGGAGGTAGAGAAATTAACTAACTTCTTGAATTTGGTAGAATTCATTGACTCAGATCTCAGCGAGGTAACAGAGAAAGAAAAACTGATAAAATTTGTTATAGCAACGAAAATAAATGACAAAGTCAGAAACAAGTTGATAACAGTACAACAGCCAAAAACGTTAAAAGAATTAAAAGAAACCTTTCATCAACTTTTTAAACATAAGAAAAATACACTCCAAGTTATCTCAGAATTGTCAGTGATACAGCAAAACTCAAGTTCAACAACAGATTTTGCTAACCAAGTTGAAACTTTGGTGGCAGAACTAAATTGTTTACAATTAATAGAGCAAGGAACAGAGAACAGAGAAGCAATCTGCAAACTAAATGACTAAATGAACTAGGTTTAAACGCATTCAAAAATGGCCTTATACAAACGAACAAATCGACCGTTTTCGTAGCTAGACCAAAAACACTTAATGAGGCAATACAACTAGCCACTGAGGTAGATAATGCAAACCAAGCTGTTCAAATTAACCATTTTAGGATAAATACACCGAGGCAAAACTACATAAACAATAATAGAAATTTCAATAGGTTTAATAGATCAGGATATAACAATTACAATACTAGATACAACAATAACAGCAACAATATGAGGTTCAATAATAACAATAAGTAAATTATAATACAAAGAATAGATATAGTAATAATAACAACAACAGGTTATATAATAACAGGTATAGTAACACAAACTTTAATGCAAATAACCAAAGAAGAATAAACTACATAAAAGGTTCGGAAAGCAATCAGCGAGTCTCCGAAGCCCAGAGAGACTCAGATTTAAGTTTAGAAAACAATCAATAAAGGCAATTCTAAATCTTAATCCCCATTTAACAAATTATATAATAGTCCAATCCAACATAACATAAGGAAATCAAAAGCTTTTAATTGATACAGTTGCAGATATCTCTATCTAAAAAAAAGGTAGCTTAAATTCAAAAAGAAATATAAATACGATAGATAAAATTGCAATTAAGGGTATCAATGACTCTGAAACAGATTCGATAGGTTCTATAAAAGCAAAAGTAAAAATTGAATATGATTATGTAGAACAAAAATTCCAGATAGTAGATGATAATTGCCCAATTAAGACCAATGGCATACTCGGAAGAGATTTTTTAATAAGGACAAACAGTAAAATAGATTATGAAAACTTTACTATATCAGTATACATAAATAATAATGAATACGTTCTACCAATGATAACACAATTACCCGAATCACAAAGCATTATTCTACCAGCAAGATCACAATCCTTGCACCCAATAAATCGAAATACAAGCAGACAGCATCGTGCTAAATCAAGAAATACAACATGGTGTTTTTATTGCAAATTCAATCATTCCAGCAAAAGGTATCGCTCAAGTTGCATTCCTAAATACCTTAGATCACGATGTGACGATAACACCATGCAAACCAAGCTTAGTGCCACTCACTGATTTTCATGTACTTGATCTAAAAAAAAAACTTTGAGAAAAAGAAAAAAAAAAGATCAATATGAAAGGCTATTAAAAGAACTGAACATCGACATATCAGATGAAAAAGCAAAACAAACCATTTTAGAAATATGTAAAGAATTTGCGGACTGCTTTCATCTAGATGGAGATACATTGACAGTGAATAACTTCTACAAACAAAGAATTTCCATGACAGATAACAATCCCGTTTATATTAAGAATTACAGGCTGCCCCATGGACAGCTACAAGAAATCAATCAACAAGTAAATAAACTCCTAAAAGACAACATAATTGAAGCTTCGGTTACTCCATTCCACTCACCCTTACTGGTGGTACCAAAGAAGGATTCCCAAGGACAGAAGAAGTGGCGTTTAGTCGTAGATTTTCGTCAGTTAAGTAAGAAAATAATAGATGATAAATTCCCATTAACAAGGCTAGATGATGTCTTAGATACGCTTGGCAGAGCTAAATACTTTTCGACTTTAGATTTAACTAGCTCTTTCCATCAAATAGAGCTAGAAGAAGATTCAAGGCCTAAAACAGTATTTTCAACTCCCCGTGGCCACTTTCACTTCAAAAGGTTGCCATTTGGATTAAAAATATCAACTAATAGTTTCCAAAGAATAAGAAGAAGATAAACAATAACAATGGAAAATTTGTTTTTGTTTTTTTGTTAAGTGCACTTTTTAATATGAAATATTAATTTAAAAGGTTTTTGCGACCTATAGTGCAGATGTGTTTCGCTCTGACAACAACAATTGAGCTCTTCAGTAAGAATTGTTGTTGCCTTTCTTAGACACATGTTTTTAGTCGATGGCTACCGACGTATTTATAAAATAAGCTGCACTGATGTGCTGCAAATTATATAATTTCCAGGGGAATTAGGTTAAATTCTTGCACCCAGATAGTTGTTGTAATTGCCCGTGGTCTGGCATATTAATAAGAAGAAGATAAACAATAACAATAGAAAAATTGTTTTTTTGTTAAGTGCACTTTTTAATATGAAATATTAATTTAAAAGGTTTTTGCGACCTATAGTGCAGATGTGTTTCGCTCTGACAACAACAATTGAGCTCTTCAGTAAGAATTGTTGTTGCCTTTCTTAGACACATGTTTTCAGTCGATGGCTACCGACGTATTTATAAAATAAGCTGCACTGATGTGCTGCAAATTATATAATTTCCAGGGAGCGAAACACATCTGCACTATAGGTCGCAAAAACCTTTTAAATTAATATTTCATATTAAAAAGTGCACTTAACAAAAAAACAAAAACAATTTTTCTATTGTTATTGTTTATCTTCTTCTTATTAATATGCCAGACCACGGGCAATTACAACAACTATCTGGGTGCAAGAATTTAACCAAATTCCCCTGGAAATTATATAATTTGCAGCACATCAGTGCAGCTTATTTTATAAATACGTCGGTAGCCATCGACTAAAAACATGTGTCTAAGAAAGGCAACAACAATTCTTACTGAAGAGCTCAATTGTTGTTGTCAGAGCGAAACACATCTGCACTATAGGTCGCAAAAACCTTTTAAATTAATATTTCATATTAAAAAGTGCACTTAACAAAAAAAACAAAAAAAATTTTTCTATTGTTATTGTTTATCTTCTTCTTATTAATATTCCAGACCACGGGCAATTACAACAGCTATCTGGGTGCAAGAATTTAACAAAATTCCCCTGGAAATTATATAAATTGCAGCACATCAGTGCAGCTTTTTTTATAAATACGTCGGTAGCCATCGAATAAAAACATGTGTCTAAGAAAGGCAACAACAATTCTTACTGAAGAGCTCAATTGTTGTTGTCAGAGCGAAACACATCTGCACTTTAGGTCGCAAAAACCTTTTAAATTAATATTTCATATTAAAAAGTGCACTTAACAAAAAAACAATTTTTCTATTGTTATTGTTTATCTTCTTCTTATTAATATGCCAGACCACGGGCAATTACAACAACTATCTGGGTGCAAGAATTTAACCAAATTCCCCTGGAAATTATATAATTTGCAGCACATCAGTGCAGCTTATTTTATAAATACGTCGGTAGCCATCGACTAAAAACATGTGTCTAAGAAAAGCAACAACAATTCTTACTGAAGAGCTCAATTGTTGTTGTCAGAGCGAAACACATCTGCACTATAGGTCGCAAAACCCTTTTAAATTAATGTTTTCCAAAGAATGTTATCTGTGGCCTTAGCAGGACTTGAAACGGAAGCCTTCCTTTATGTCGACGATATAATCATATTTGGTTGTAGTGTCAATCATCACAATAGCAACCTAGTTAAAATTCTTCAAAGACTTAGAAAATATAATCTAACATTGAATCCTAAAAAATGCAATTGGCTTAAAACACAGGTCACATATCTTGGACATTCTTTAACGAACGAAGGAATAAAACCAGATCCACAGAAATATGAAGCAATTACTGCATATCCAACACCAGAAGATGCGGCGGAAGTTGAAAGATTTGTTGCATTCTGCAATTATTATAGAAGATTCATTAAAAACTTTGCAGGGATAGCCAGACCACTAAATATTTTGTAAAAAAAGGGAATGGAATTTATCTGGACTGAAGAATGTGAAAATGCTTTCATTTCATTGAAAGACAAACTTATAAACCCACAATTCTGAAATACCCAGACCATGAAGAGCCATTCATAATAACAACAGATGCTTCCAATACAGCTCTGGGAGCAGTTTTATCACAAGGTGAAATAGGGAAAGATCTACCAGTTTCCTATGCCAGTAGAAGTCGAACTAAACATGAGGTAAATAAACCAATAATTGAAAAAGAATTACTTGGCATACACTGGGCCATAAACTATTTTAGACCATAAGTCTATGGACGGTAATTCACCGTGAAAACAGATCACAGACCATTAGTGAGTCTCTTCACACACAAGAATCCATCATCTAAAATGACAAGGATTAGACTAGATCTGGCGGACTATACATTTAACATCGTTTATAAACAAGGATCAATGAACACGAACGCTGATGCACTATCACGCATCAAGCTTGATTCAGAAATACTAAAAGGCATGATCCCAACTTCAGATGTTAAAATAATATTCATATCAAAAACAGCAAGAATGGCAATGGAGAATAAGAATGCAAACAACATAGGAATAGAAGGAAATAAATTCAAAGAAAATAATCCAAATATATATACGTGGGAATGTGACTCTCTAGGAAAGGTAATGAAAATTATAAAATTGAAATTTAAAACAGTGCCAAATACAAATCATGTACAACAGCGAGAATCCTCAACAAAACTAAGGTTTAATCGAGGAGAAGCTTGTACCAAGATTAAAGTAAGCAATAAAGATGTAGTCATAGATTATAGTGATAATCCAAATCTTGACTTAGGTCAGATCTTGGAGAAGCTAGTATTCAAAATGAAGAAAGAAGATATAAAAAAGCTAGCAATTGCAAATAATGATGAGATTTACGAGCACATAACCATAGATGAATTTAAGGAATTATATAACAATCTACAGAAGAAACTTACGATAAATGAAAGGTTAACAATCATAATATATAACCCTCCACAAAGAATTATTAATGAGGAAGAAAAAGAAGCAATAATAAAAAATTTCCACGACACACCACATGCTGGTGGACACTCAGGTGTAAAAAGAACAACAAATAAAATAAAACAGAGATATTGTTGGAAAAATTTAAGCAAAATGGTCAAAAAACATGTAAATAAATGTATAATATGTGCACAAAGCAAACAGACAAGAAATACGAATGAAAAGTTAATAATAACAGATACACCAACAACGAGTTTCGAGGTAGTAACAGCAGACACAGTTGGTCCACTTAGGCCATCGAACGATTTTAGATATATACTAACTCCTCAATGTGAGTGGACCAAGTACATTGAAGCAATACCTTTCAAAAGCAAAGATGCAAACACAGTAGTTAAAGCCTTAGTGAATAACTTCATTCTTAGACATGGAAGCTTCAAAACTTTGAAAACAGATATGGGTACAGAATTTATAAATGAGGTAATGAGAAATGTATATCATTCATTCAATATAAATCATGTAACATCAACACCTTATCATCACGAAACATTAGGTTCTATAGAACGGAATCATAGAGTGTTGAATGAATACCTAATTGCCTTTGCAAAAGAAGATAACTGGCATGACTGGATTCCTTATTTTGTTTTCAGCTACAATACAACACCGCATTCTAGCATTGGTATATCACCTTTCAAGTTAGTTTATGGAAAATTAGCTAAACTACCAGAAGACTCAACTACTAAGATAGTAAATCCTATATACAATATTGATAATTACAGTTTAGAATTAAAATTTAGATTAGGACAAATGGCAATAATAGCTAAGAATCTTTTAGAGAAAAGTAAATTAGAAAGACAAAAGTTAGTAGATAAGATTTCTAATCCATTAGAACTAAATATAGGAGACACAGTATTTCTGAAAGTAGGAAATAAGAAGAAATTAGAAAATCCCTATTCAGGACCATATAAGGTCGTAGAATTAAATGGCGTTAATACAAAAATTAGGATAAACAATGAGATAAAAGAAGTGCACAACAATAGACTCAAAAAACTAAATATAAGTAAATAAACACAAAAAAAAAATTTTTTTGTTTACATAATAAAGTAAAAATTTTTTTTCTGAAAGAGTGAGGATGTAGTGCTCATACACTACAGATACATAGAATCAAAACAATACGTCATTCCATCCGGTCATTGGCTTTAGCATTATAAAACATAAAGCAATAGTAGATACTCCGTTTACATCCGCGGTCAATAAACAGAACTGCATTCCGTCTTTATATCCAAATAAACTCAATGTCACTTAACGCCTCAGATTATTTCCGGTTAATAGTAAATACTTACATCTTTACATCTACGGTCAATAAACGCGACTGCATTTTGTCTTCATATTCAAATATACCCAATGCCACTTGACGCTTTGAATTACTATTGTTTTGGTTCAATGTGCCTCTATGATATGCACTGCCTGTGCCTGCACTTCACCCAATATATTTGTGTGTCATCAAATAGGCATGGATATTCAACATGAATTTGATGACACAACAAAAATATAGCTTACCGTATGATATGTATACTCTTATATTAGATATTGAAAATTATGTTTATATGTATGTTATAAGTGAATATTTTACTTGTTCATGTGTAAGGAATTATTTTGTATAAATAGGCTAAGAATTGAATCAATAAGATCACTCTTTAATCAGAACTCAAATTCGGCACATTGGCCTTGTTCTTATTTCATCATTTTGTTCCAGCTAAGATCGGCATTTTAGCCATTGAATATTAGGCTTGGGGAAGCCACATAATATCCCCCACAGTTTAGTAGGAGAGGCCGGCACCCCTTATCGTTACATGGCGATCATGCCAAAATCGATCCTGTAATGTATAATAAAGAAGAGCTTGATGAACTGTTCGAAAACCTAAACAGCCCGTACCATCCTGGACAGCCAGACAGTGAAGCACCCAAAACCGCTGGCCCAAAACCATTATCAATTGATGAATACAAAAAAGGCAAAGAACTAAAATTCAACTTCCAGAACAAAAAACACCGAAGAGAGAAAGGGGTGGCAGAAAAGTGAGAATACGCCAGGAAATATGCAATCTGTTCAGGCTCGCCACACTAGCCAACAAGGAGGAAAAACAGAAATTTCTCCAACAGGCGAAAAATCTGCAAAGGATACAATTCAGTGAGAGGAAGTACAACAAAGCAAACAGTAACTAAGTATCATGGGAGGTAAAAATTCTAAAGAAGAAGTTATAGTCACGATTAATAATAATAACAATAATAATATTATGAACTCAAACTTAATTTTAATAGACATAGTAATAATTATATTAATAATATTAATTGTATACCTATTTTTTAAAATTGCGAAACACTTTTGCAAAGAAAAAATAAGAAATATTGTATCAGATGAGGTAAAAAATATAACCGTTCCAAAAACAAAAAAAAAAAAAAAAAGACATCATTATTTCGAGCATTAAGATTATTCCAGAATTTAGTGGGGAGGTAGAGAAATTAACTAAATTCTTGAATTTGGTAGAATTCGTTGACTCAGATCTCAGCGAGGTAACAGAGAAAGAAAAACTGATAAAATTTGTTATAGCAACGAAAATAAATGACAAAGTCAGAAACAAGTTGATAACAGTACAACAGCCAAAAAAGTTTAAAGAATTAAAAGAAACCTTTCATCAACTTTTTAAACATAAGAAAAATACACTCCAAGTTATCTCAGAATTGTCAGTGATACAGCAAAACTCAAGTTCAACAACAGATTTTGCTAACCAAGTTGAAACTTTGGTGGCAGAACTAAATTGTTTACAATTAATAGAGCAAGGAACAGAGAACAGAGAAACAATCTGCAAACTAAATGACTAAATGAACTAGGTTTAAACGCAATCAAAAATGGCCTTATACAAACGAACAAATCGACCATTTTCGCAGCTAGACCAAAAACACTTAATGAGGCAATACAACTAGCCACTGAGGTAGATAATGCAAACCAAGCTGTTCAAATTAACCATTTTAGGATAAATACACCGAGGCAAAACTACATAAACAATAATAGAAATTTCAATAGGTTTAATAGATCAGGATATAACAATTACAATACTAGATACAACAATAACAGCAACAATATGAGGTTCAATAATAACAATAAGTAAATTATAATACGAACAATAGATATAGCAATAATAACAACAACAGGTTATATAATAACAGGTATAGTAACATAGACTTTAATGCAAATAACCAAAGAAGAATAAACTACATAAAAGGTTCGGAAAACAATCAGCTAGTCTCCGAAGCCCAGAGAGACTCAGATTTAAGTTTAGAAAACAATCAATAAAGGCAATTCTAAATCTTAATCCCCATTTAACAAATTATATAATAGTCCAATCCCAATCCAACATACTACTACTACTACTTAGGTCCTCGGACCTATTACGTCCGTGATGTTTCCCTTACGGGACATAGGGCCTCAAATCAACTACGCGCCATCGTGTACGATTTCTTGAAATGTATTTCAGCTCTCTCCAACTTTTCCCCAGTCGTGCCGATTCCTGTTCGACCGTTCTTCGCCATGTACTTCTAGGCCGGCCCACTTGTCTTCCCTCCTGTGTGAGCGGGTTCCACTGCATTGCTTGAGATGCAATGCACCGATCACCTTTTCGAAGCGTATGGCCAATCCACTGCCACTTTCTTCTTCGTATAATGGAGTCTATGGGCTCCTGACCCGTTCTCGCATGAAGTTCGGCATTGGAGGTACGGTTGGGCCAGAAAATCCTCAAGATGTTTCGTAGACATCTATTAACGAAGGTTTGCAGCTTTCTAGTGACAGTTTCAGTGACTTTCCAAGTGCTGCAGCCGTAAAGCAGAACGGATTCAACATTGGAGCGGAACAGTCGTAGCTTGGTCTTTAAGCTAAAAGAGTTGTTTCTCCATATTTTGGACAGCATTCCGAACGCAGCCTTTGCTATTCTGATTCGGCTGTTTACGTCCAGTTCAGTTCCGCCACCCGTAGAGACAATACTCCCAAGATATTGGAAATCCTGTACCATCTCTACGGGTTGTCCAGAAATATTTACTTGGATTGATGAGGAAGTTCCAAGGCTGATCCTTTTAGTTTTTGCCGAGTTGATCTTAAGCCCTACGATTTCTGCTTCTCTCTCCACCCTTGTTGTCATTTGATGGAGATCCATGATCCTATGAGAGAGTAAGCATACGTCGTCCGCGTAATCCAGATGTTTGAGGTGAGATTGCAGAGTCCACTGAATTCCTCCATTTCCATTTGACAAAGCTGCGTGCAGTACGTCACTTACCACCAACAGGAACAGTATTGGTGACAGTATACAGCCTTGCCTAACTCCACTTTGGATTTCAAACTCTTCTGACAGCCTACCTTTGTGCAAAACGTGACACCTGGATCCATCATATGTAGCCTTGATAATAGCAATCAATTTATCTGGGATGCCCCTCCTGTGCAAAGCAAGCCAAATAAATTCTCTATTGACACTGTCGAACGCCTTTTCAAAATCGATGAACAGCAGGTGAAGTGGTGATCGATATTCAACGCACTGTTCGATGATGATCCGCAAGATGTTGATGTGATCCACACAGGAAGATCCAGTGCGGAAACCTGCTTGTTCGGCGTCGAGTGTGTCTTCGAGGTGGTCTTTAATTCGGTCCAATATTATCCTTGCTATTATCTTGGCTACTGCAGGCAGAACGCATATTCCTCTCCAGTTTTCGCACTGTGTGAGATCTCCTTTCTTTGGAAGCTTGACAATCATTCCTTTTTTCCACTCTTCAGGAAAGCTCTCTGTTTCCCAAGCTCTCTTAATAAGTGGGTGCAGTAGCTCGCTCCATGTCGTTGGGGCTGCTCCTAAGAGCTCTGCAGGAATACCATCAAGTCCAACCGCTTTGTTGTTCTTCAGTGCTTTGATGGCGGTGATAATTTCTTCTTTACTGGGGGGTACGGTGCGTATTCGGGAAATTGTTACTTCGGGTAGCTCAGTGGGAATAGGGTTCACTTCACTTGCGAAAACGCGGTTTAAAACCGCAGAAAAGTGTTCCCTCCACCTTATGAGCTGGTCCTCATCCGAAATTAGCAGGGATCCGTTTGTGTCTTTAACCAGGTGTTGTTTAGAGCTCTGGACACCAATGAGCTCTTTGGTAATTCTGTAGACGGTCCTACTGTCACACCTACTAGCGGCTTCTTCTGCTTCTGTAGCCAGTGCGTTGATGTAGTTACGCTTATCACGTCACACACTACGGTGAACTTCCCTCATCTTCATGCGGTACATAGACTCAAGCTCGTTTCTCCCTGCTGCTGGGGTAGCTGCGATGCGAGCTTAAAGGTGTTTCCTTTCTTCGATCCTTGCCCAAGTTTCGTCGGAAAGCCAAGCACTATTTCTCCCTTGCGCCCGGCCGACTATACTTTCAGCACCGGATATGAACACATTTTTCACAGCACACCAATGATTTTCGAAGGATGTGGTTTCCGTGCTGCTGATTGCGTTCAATCCTTGTGAAAGGTGGTCCCCTAGTTGTTGGCGCACTGCGGGATCCTTTAGTCTATCTGTATTAAACTTGGGCATTCGAGTGTTTCCTTGGGATCTACGAACTGCAGCTGTACGCAATCTTACGGCAGCAACCATCAGATGGTGGTCCCGGGCCATTCCCATGTCAGCACCTCTTCTGTTACGGACGTCCTGGAGACTGCTTCTAAAACGCCGGCTGATCGCGAAGTGGTCAATTTGGTCAATCCAACATAACATAAGGAAATCAAAAGCTTTTAATTGATACAGTTGCAGATATCTCTATCTAAAAAAAAGGTAGCTTAAATTCAAAAAGAAATATAAATACGATAGATAAAATTGCAATTAAGGGTATCAATGACTCTGAAACAGATTCGATAGGTTCTATAAAAGCAAAAGTAAAAATTGAAAATGATTATGTAGAACAAAAATTCCAGATAGTAGATGATAATTGCCCAATTAAGACCAATGGCATACTCGGAAGAGATTTTTTAATAAGGACAAACAGTAAAATAGATTATGAAAACTTTACTATATCAGTATACATAAATAATAATGAATACGTTCTACCAATGATAACACAATTACCCGAATCACAAAGCATTATTCTACCAGCAAGATCACAATCCTTGCACCCAATAAATTTCGAAATACAAGCAGACAGCATCGTGCAAAATCAAGAAATACAACATGGTGTTTTTATTGCAAATTCAATCATTCCAGCAAAAGGTATCGCTCAAGTTGCATTCCTAAATACCTTAGATCACGATGTGACGATAACACCATGCAAACCAAGCTTAGTTCCACTCACTGATTTTCATGTAATTAATCTAAAAAAAAACTTTGAGAAAAACAAAAAAAAAAAATCAATATGAAAGGCTATTAAAAGAACTGAACATCGACATATCAAATGAAAAAGCAAAACAAACCATTTTAGAAATATGTAAAGAATTTGCGGACTGCTTTCATCTAGATGGAGATACATTGACAGTGAATAACTTCTACAAACAAAGAATTTCCATGACAGATAACAATCCCGTTTATATTAAGAATTATTGGCTGCCCCATGGACAGCTACAAGAAATCAATCAACAAGTAGATAAACTCCTAAAAGACAACATAATTGAAGCTTCGGTTACTCCATTCAACTCACCCTTACTGGTGGTACCAAAGAAGGATTCCCAAGGACAGAAGAAGTGGCGTTTAGTCGTAGATTTTCGTCAGTTAAGTAAGAAAATAATAGATGATAAATTCCCATTAACAAGGCTAGATGATGTCTTAGATACGCTTGGCAGAGCTAAATACTTTTCGACTTTAGATTTAACTAGCTCTTTCCATCAAATAGAGCTAGAAGAAGATTCAAGGCCTAAAACAGTATTTTCAACTCCCCGTGGCCACTTTCACTTCAAAAGGTTGCCATTTGGATTAAAAATATCAACTAATAGTTTCCAAAGAATGTTATCTGTGGATTTAGCAGGACTTGAAACGGAAGCCTTCCTTTATGTCGACGATATAATCATATTTGGTTGTAGTCTCAATCATCACAATAGCAACCTAGTTAAAATTCTTCAAAGACTTAGAAAATATAATCTGACATTGAATCCTAAAAAAAATGCAATTGGCTTAAAACACAGATCACATATCTTGGACATTCTATAACGAACGAAGGAATAAAACCAGATCCACAGAAATATGAAGCAATTACTGCATATCCAACACCAAAAGATGCGGAGGAAGTTAAAAGATTTGTTGCATTCTGCAATTATTATAGAAGATTTATTAAAAACTTTGCAGAGAATGCCAGACCACTAAATATGTTGTAAAAAAAGGGAATGGAATTTATCTGGACTGAAGAATGTGAAAATGCTTTCATTTCATTGAAAGACAAACTTATAAACCCACCAATTCTGAAATACCCAGACCATGAAGAGCCATTCATAATAACAACAGATGCTTCCAATACAGCTCTGGGAGCAGTTTTATCACAAGCTGAAATAGGGAAAGATCTACCAGTTTCCTATGCCAGTAGAAGTCGAACTAAACATGAGGTAAATAAACCAATAATTGAAAAAGAATTACTTGGCATACACTGGGCCATAAACTATTTTAGACCATATGTCTATGGACAAAAATTCACCGTGATAACAGATCACAGACCATTAGTGAGTCTCTTTACACACAGGAATCCATCATCTAAAATGACAAGGATTAGACTAGATCTGGCGGACTATACATTTAACATCATTTATAAACAAGGATCAATGAACACGAACGCTGATGCACTATCACGCATCAAGCTTGATTCAGAAATACTAAAAGGCATGATCCCAACTTCAGATGTTAACATAATAACCAGATCAAAAACAGCAAGAATGGCGATGGAGAATAAGAATGCAAACAACATAGGAATAGAAGGAAATAAATTCAAAGAAAATAATCCAAATATATATACGTGGGAATTTGACTCTCTAGGAAAGGTAATGAAAATTGTAAAATTAAAATTTAAAAAAGTGCCAAATACAAATCATGTACAACAGCGAGAATCCTCAACAAAACTAAGGTTTAATCGAGGAGAAGCTTGTACCAAGATTAAAGTAAGCAATAAAGATGTAGTCATAGAATATAGTGATAATCCAAATCTTGACTTAGGTCAGATCTTGGAGAAGCTAGTATTCAAAATGAAGAAAGAAGATATAAAAAAGCTAGCAATTGCAAATAATGATGAGATTTACGAGCACATAACCATAGATGAATTTAAGGAATTATATAACAATCTACAGAAGAAACTTACGATAAATGAAAGGTTAACAATCATAATATATAACCCTCCACAAAGAATTATTAATGAGGAAGAAAAAGAAGCAATAATGAAAAATTTCCACGACACACCACGTGCTGGTGGACACTCAGGTGTAAAAAGAACAATAAATAAAATAAAACAGAGATATTGTTGGAAAAATTTAAGCAAAATGGTCAAAAAACATGTAAATAAATGTATAATATGTGCACAAAGCAAACAGATAAGAAATACGAAAGAAAAAGTTAATAATAACAGATACACCAACAACGAGTTTCGAGGTAGTAACAGCAGACACAGTTGGTCCACTTAGACCATCGAAAGATTTTAAATATATACTAACTCCTCAATGTGAGTTGACCAAGTACATTGAAGCAATACCTATCAAAAGCAAAGATGCAAACACAGTAGCTAAAGCCTTACGGCCATATTTATTAGATTTCACTAATACTCGATTAAACCTCGGAATAGTTTAACCAAGTGGAAGCACTTACACCGGTTTTATGCCATGTCGAACTAATCCTTATTTAAAAAAAAAATTCTTAGCCGGTTTAGTTACGCCTGCCTTATGTCAAATATTTTATCAAAAAATCGCCAATCTAAAACTCTGGTTAACATAAACGTAAACAAACCTCAGCTGATTTCCATTGTTTTTGGTTTGTTTTGGTAAAGAAATTATTTGTTAATTTCGAATAATAAAATAAAAATAAAAGAAAAGAAAACGTTCAAAAAAACTGGGATGATTCTCAAAAGATATGTTAATATATTTACATAATTACAACAGATAAAAATAAATATTTTATTTAAATATTTTGATACTAAAACGGCTTTACTCCGGGTTTAAACCTCCTAGGAACCAGTTTTAGCTTACTCCGCCTCTATTCCTGAAATATTTTTTTTTAAATAAGCTTTCCAGTTTTAGAGGTGTTGTAAAGTCGGTGTAACTTTACGCCGCCGCTAAACCGAGTTAATAAATAAGGCTGTTAGTGAATAACTTTATTCTTAGACATGGAAGCTTCAAAACTTTGAAAACAGATATGGGTACAGAATTTATAAATGAGGTAATGAAAAATGTATATCATTCATTCAATATAAATCATGTAACATCAACACCTTATCATCACGAAACATTAGGTTCTATAGAACGGAATCATAGAGTGTTGAATGAATACCTAATTGCCTTTTCAAAAGAAGATAACTGGCATGACTGGATTCCTTATTTTGTTTTCAGCTACAATACAACACCGCATTCTAGCATTGGTATATCACCTTTCGAGTTAGTTTATGGAAAATTAGCTAAACTACCAGAAGACTCAACTACTAAGATAGTAAATCCTATATACAATATTGATAATTACAGTTTAGAATTAAAATTTAGATTAGGACAAATGGCAATAATAGCTAAGAATCTTTTAGAGAAAAGTAAATTAGAAAGACAAAAGTTAGTAGATAAGATTTCTAATCCATTAGAACTAAATATAGGAGACACAGTATTTCTGAAAGTAGGAAATAAGAAGAAATTAGAAAATCCCTATTCAGGACCATATCAGGTCGTAGAATTAAATGGCGTTAATGCAAAAATTAGGATAAACAATGAGATAAAATAAGTGCACAACAATAGACTCAAAAAACTAAATATAAGTAAATAAACACAAAAAAATATACATAATAAGTTTACATAATAAAGTAAAAATTTTTTTTCTGAAAGAGTGAGGATGTAGTGCTCATACACTACAGATACATAGAATCAAAACAATACGTCATTCCATCCGGTCATTGGCTTAAGCATTATAAAACATAAAGCAATAGTAGATACTCCGTTTACATCCGCGGTCAATAAACATAACTGCATTCCGTCTTTATATCCAAATAAACTCAATGTCACTTAACGCCTCAGATTACTTCCGGTTAATAGTAAATACTTACAACTTTACATCTACGGTCAATAAACGCGACTGCATTTTGTCTTCATATTCAAATATACCCAATGCCACTTGACGCTTTGAATTACTATTGTTTTAGTTCAATGTCCCTCTATGATATGCACTGCCTGTGCCTGCACTTCACCCAATATATTTGTGTGTCATCAAATAGGCATGGATATTCAACATGAATTTGATGACACAACAAAAATATAGCTTACCGTATGATATGTATACTTTTATATTAGATATTGAAAATTATGTTTATATGTATGTTATAAGTGAATATTTTACTTGTTCGTGTGTAAGGAATTATTTTGTATAAATAGGCTAAGAATTGAATCAATAAGATCACTCTTTAATCAGAACTCAAATTCGGGAAAATTGGGGAAGCCAAATAATATCCCCCACAGTTTAGTAGGAGAGGCCGTCACCCCTTATCATTACAGGTTGTTGTGTACAATGTAAATGGTCTTCTTAGCTGTAAAAGCCGCTTATATTGCGGAGCATCAATATGCACGATTTGGAATGAGTATTGTACTAAGCTCTCCACCCGCAAATAATGATGAGTCGTGTTCTGATTGTAAAACTAGACTGAATTTATTGTTCAAAAATTTCTCCTATTTATACTTAAAGCCATTTTAAAGAATTCCAATTTATTTTTGTCATACTTCTTGGAATACTGTATCGATTGATTCTGCCTATGACCCACAAATACACTTCTCTACATGACGTAAGAATTAAATGTCCATCTTGACAAAATAAAACTTCGTTGTATTTCCTCACAGGCATTCCAATTGCTTAGCCAATGTGAAGCATATAAGTGCAGTCATAAGCAAAAATCAATATAAACAAATAATGTAGTGCACTTGGTGCATAGCGACCGACACTGATATTGTATATATGATCAGGTCAACGCATCACGATGGTATCGCTTGTGACTGATGCTGACCATTCTCAACATAAACATATGTAGGTCGATATGCATCGAGTTTATAAATGTTTACATTTTGTGTTATTTTTGTTGGTTTAACCACAACAATGCTATAAAGCCCCAATTTGGGGTGTTATTTTATTTTATTTTTTGGTGGGTTATTTCTTGGGGAGTTATTTCACGGAGCCGATTAAAAAACAACGGAAACACGTACAACAACGTGGTATAGTTTTTTGCAAACGCAGAAATCCCTTCTTTTATACTATTTTTAAATAAAGTTGTTGTAGTTAACAGTTTTCGAAAAATTAATTTTCAAACTTAAAATTTTGAAAAAAAAAATGAACACAAAAATGTCAAACTAATTTTTTTCAAAAGTTTTCTTTGTTAGGTACTATTTTTGATTAGAAAATTCAATGCTCCAATTGATTCTCAGTCAACCGCTGAAAACCGGATGGCTCTAGGACTTTTACTTTTCAAAATACTAATCAAATTATGAGCCAACAAAGAAGAATCCGAATAAAATGATCATTTCTGCTTCGTTTTTTCTTGTTTTACTAAGAAGTTTAAGCTTATGTTGAAGTAATAAGTTAATTTTGAAAAGTAACAGTCCTAGAGCCATCCGGTTTTCAGCGGTTGACTGTGAATCAATTGGAGCATTGAATTTTGGAAACAAAAATAGTACCTAACAAAGAAAACTTATGAACAAATTTATATACCTATTGTACCGTTGTGCTGAGAAATTGACAATATAATATTGTTCACACATATTACTTAATAACATGTGGGTGTGTGCATGGATCGATTTAGTTTTTTTTCTTATATTTAATCTCAATAGAATAGCCATTAATTTGATACCTCACTTTTTAATCTACCTCCTATATTAGCGTCACAATTGATTTTTTAAAATTCATAAAAAATCGAATAAAATACATAGAAATGCTCCGCTCCCTGGAGATCTGGGATCACTTCCCAGCCTCGCCCTCCTAAAAACTAAAAAGTTTTTTTTCAGGGCTACTGCCTCTTGCGAGGAATTGACAAATCCTCGAATAGTATCACTTGTCACGAATAAGTGTTTCTCGTCTAGTCGTTCGGATTCGGCATACAATTGTAGGTCCCTTCCATTCCTGTCGAAAGGCGCACACAGGAATGGTTGCGAGTTGTTAGTTACTAGGCCCTGGTTCTTCATGAGCCGTTGTGCCACCCGATTTATTTATTTGTTTTATGGAAAGGTCATTGTCTCACTATTTAAATACATACAAAATATTAATAGACAACTGAAGTATATTAAAAGAGATGTGTGCTGTTTGATTGCCGGTATAATAATGTTTCTTTATTGTTCTCTCTTACTTACTACTAAATGACAGTTCTTTGTTAACAACATTAGGTTGGGTGCGTTCACTTTATACAATTCAATGTGTGGTGTGTTTATGAATACATTACAGCTTCCTACTAAAGTTTGTTATATACATAGTTTCAAATTAACTAAATTACGCAATACAATTTTAAACTAAATTATTTCGATATTGATCAGCAATGCTCGCTTTTGCAATGCTTGCAGTCTCTCGGATTGGTCGACTTGATGATGGAACGTTGCGCGTTTCAATAACTTTTTCGTTTAAATCGTCGTTCGAATCAAGTGCATCGTTGACTGGTTTAACTACCTCTTCCCCTTTCGATGCCACTGCATGAACATCTATTGTATCGGGAGTACTTCTCCTTAAATTCGTATGTTCTCGTGTTTGCTGAGTCTCCTGTTTGATGGCCACTGTACTCAATTCAGGTGCAACATCTTGACTTGTGCTTATTTCACGAATTTGATTCAAATGTCTTTTTATTTCTCCCCGTTTTGAGTAATTACGCAACCATAATTTCGAGGACCAAATTTTTCTTTAATTTTCGCTGGTGTCCAGCTTGGCTTGTTGGGATTGGTATAGTCACGAATGTATACTTTATCATCAATCTCAAATGCTACTTCTCTTTTACCTCGAAAATTCGATATATTTTTCTTTTGGGCTTCAACAATGCTTTCCTTTACCAAAGGTGGTTTCAACAATGTAAAACGTGATTTCAATGTTCGGTTTAACATGACTTGTGATGGAGAAACTCCCGTTGTGCAGTGCACACTAATGCGGTAATCGAATAGAAATATATTCAAAAAAAAATCGAAATCGATTGGTTTTTTGTCTTTCAAGTTGGCTATGAGTGACTTTTTTTTACTGTTTTTACGGAATTTTCTGCTTGACCATTTGTAGCTGGATGGCCAGGTGCAGTAAAAATATGTTTGATATGATTATTTTTAATAAATTCCGCGAATTCATTTGACGTAAATTGCCTTCCGTTGTCACTTACAATTATATCGGGTAAACCGTATCTACAAAATGTTTCTCTCAGAAAATTGATAGTACATGCCGATGTAATCGTTTTTGTTTTAAACACCTCAATCAATTTTGAAAAAGAATCAACAATTATTAGCAAATAATATCCGTGAATTGGACCTGCATAATCAATGTGAATTCTTGATCACGCATGATCCGCTGGGTTCCATGGAATCAATGCACTTTTTTCTGGACTGGGCTGGTGTAATCTGCATGCATGACATGATTTAATTAAATCTTCAATGTCTCTATCGATTTTGGGCCACCAAATGAATGAACGAGCCAATGCCTTGGTTTTGACTATACCTAAATGGGATTTATGTAAATCCAACAAAATTTGTTTTCGTAATTTATTAGGGATAATGCTACGGTAACCCCATAATAAACAATTGGATTCGACCGATAATTCATTACCCTTATTTTTATACGGAATAAATTCATCACCTGTTAAGGTCGACACTGTACCGCTTTGAACAGCGTCCATCAATTTGGACAAAACTTTATCTCTTCGTGTTTCGATTTGAACATTTTTGAAACTTAATTGAAGTTGATTATTCGAATTAATAAAGTTATTATAATTTGCCTGTTTAACATCAATAAAATTGATAAATTTATTTTCGCTTGTGGAATCATTTTCAAATTTAAGCTGTGGTATGCGTGATAAAGTATCAGCGTGATTCAATGAACCCTTTACATGACGTATCTTGAAGTTAAAACCAGACAAAATGAATGCCCACCGTTGTATTCTTGCCGCCGCCATCAAAGGAATGCCTTTGTGCTCTCCGAATATTGAAATTAATGGTTTATGATCAGTTTGCAAAATGAAATTAATGCCTATCAAATATTGATATAATTTAGTTACGCTAAAAACGATGGCAAGGGCTTCTTTTTGGATTGTACTATAATTTCGTTCTGCTGGAGATAATGAACGTGAAACGTATGCTACTGGTTTGAGCTCACCATTTTCAAACTCATGTGATAAAATACCAGCCACTGCTGTATCACAGGCGTCTGTTGTTAAAATAACTGGTTTTTCTCTATCAAAATGAACTAACACTTGGTCTCCGGTTATCTCCTTTTTTAATAATTCATATGCAGAATTCGTGGCATCATTCCAATGAAATTTAGTGTCTTTTCTCAATAACTTATAAAAAGGTTCCATTCCGATCTGCAACCCACCGTGAGTGGACGTGTGTAGGAGTGTGAATTACGTTGTGAACTTCCTAGTCAATAACCCTATCAATTGCAATATTCTGTTTTTTTTTCCTCCTATTGCCGCTTATTATAAAAAAATAAATAAATAAAATATCCATTTCCCTCTAAAATATAATAAATAAAAAAATTAGAAATACAAAATCAACACAAATCGCGCCGCGCAAATCAATAGAATCAATAGACTACATACATACTTAAACAAGTTACAAATAAAAAAAAAAGTGCAAGTGGCAGTGCATAAAAACAACAACAAAAGTGCACCCGTGTAGCGACGTTTATGATGCTCAAACCACAAACAGGCATAGCACAGCGGTAATTCCTAATCTCTCCTTTCCACTTCACTCACAGTGCTTTGGCTTAGTTATTATATGTAGTATATGTATGTATCATTACATGCAATTCTTATGATGGACTAAGCCGAAGCATATCAGATAAATTGCTGTTATTGATTTTGTGTATACAGGAGCGGATCAGTACACTGTTTTTTTAGGCATAACACTAGTAGTATTGTACTGTGAAGTCATTTGGGGCCCAAACTTGATACCAGCATAGATAACTGTCTGATTTGGTTTTTTATGTCTGTTTATTGTAATGGTGGGTGAATTTAGGGTTGACTACAGCAACATTCGGGGACTGAGGCAGAATTTTTGTGCTGCATATGTCCATACTGTGAAAAACAGGCCAGCTGTTTTGGCACTAAGTGAAACCCAGGTAGGGGAAAATACCGATCACTCGGAATTCAGCCTACATGGTTATAGCTTAGTGCCTCTATTTTTTCCACATCATGGTCTCGCCGTGTATGTTCGCAGTGATGTAGCTTATCAGCTTCAACCACAATATGGTTCATGTTTGAATACGAACTTTAATTTCATGTGGTTTAAATTCACCATCCATAAGCGCATCATCCATACTTGTTTTATTTATCGTAGTCCTAGTTTGGATAGTAATTCGACTTCCAACGAATTCGATGCACTATCCGACTCCATCCAGAGAATTATTTCCCATTTTCCGCACAGTGAAATCGTTGTTACGGGCGATTTCAATGTACATAATTCTTCGTGGCTACGCTATTCGGGTCAGACAACACCCGAAGGAAGGTATGTCGAGATTTTTGCTGAGATAAACAACCTAACTCAGCTGGTCGACGAGCCTACTCGGATTCCTGACGTTGCAGGTCAATCCGCCAACACTCTAGATTTGTTTCTTACCTCTGACCCTGATAAATACATTATAAGTGTATTATCGCCCCTAGGCACATCAGACCATTGTGTCATATCTGCGAAATTCTCGTGCCACCAAAACACAGTTAAAGAAAAAATTCCCAAGAGAACCGTTTGGCAGTATGAGAAAGCCAACTGGGACGGTCTCAATGTTTTCTTCAGGAACTTTAACTGGTCACTATGCTTCCTCGATAGTGACGTAGATTCCAGTGCAGATATGATTACAAACTTAATTCTTTGTGGAATGAGAAATTTTATCCCGAATACGGTGAAACCTATCAAACCCAAAGAAAACTCATGGTTTGATTCGAGCTTTAAAGAGGTTATTAGGGTTAGAGAAGTAAGCTTCCGGAGTTATAAAGCCAACCCTACAGAGGAAAACCGGAAAAAGTTTCAACAAGCTAGAAAGACCTGTAACGTTCATATTCGACGAACCAAATTTTTACATGATCAAAAATTACGGCAAAAAATTCTACAATGTCCCAAAGGTAGTAAAAATTTTTGGTCATTTGTAAAAAACATACGAAACACCACCTCGTCCTCGGTTCCAACGCTCGTCTTCAATTATACTCCTTTTGTCAGCTCAATCGATAAAGCCAATTTGCTTGCAGCACAGTTTGCTGTTAATTCGTCGCTGCCTGAAGGTGTTATGACTCCTCCTGTACTTGAGAGCGCAAATGATTCTATGGGTCAAATCTTCTTCCGCACTCGTGCAGTTGCCAGAGTTCTGAAAGATCTCGATATACACAAATCCGCTGGCCCGGATAGTATCCCTCCCATTGTTCTGAAGAGGTGTTCTTCAACGCTGGCAAAACCACTGCGTAAGCTTTTCCATCTGTCCTACTCTACTGGTCTCTTTCCGAGTGGATGGAAAACAGCATTTGTCCAGCCTGTCCCTAAAAAACGCGTGTCTTCTTCCCCCTCCAACTATCGGCCAATTGCGCTTACGTCCCTTCTTTCCAAGGTCATGGAAACGCTGATTAATTTTCAGCTAAAGAAATATCTCGAAGACTGAAAGCTTCTTTATGACCGGCAGTACGGCTTTCGTAGCAATAGGTCCACTGGTGATCTGATGGTATATCTCACCGAACAGTGGCACAAATCTTTACATCGTTTTGGAGAAAGTAAGATTATTGCGCTTGATATTTCTAAAGCATTTGATAGAGTTTGGCATCAAGCTCTCTTATCGAAAATGCGTGCATTTGGTATCGATGAATCTCTTCTTCGTTGGATTAGAAATTACCTTTCGGACCGTTCAATACAAGTTGTATTGGATGGTTTCAAGTCTGAAATTCACAAAATAAATGCTGGTGTGCCCCAGGGCTCCGTTCTGTCTCCGACTCTCTTCCTTATATTCATAAACGATCTTTTATCTGAAACTTCTAATCCATTAAATTGTTTCGCTGACGACAGTACCCTCAGCTTCTCATATTCGTTTACAGATTCTCATCCATGTCCTTCGGATGTGGAACTTGAACGGCAGCGTATGATAAGCTCACTAAATTCTGATCTCGACAGCATTGTCCATTGGGGAATAAAAAATCGTGTAGAATTTAATGCTTCAAAACCTCAATGCTGTCTACTGTCGTTAAAACGAAACCCACCCCCATGCCACTATCCATGAGTGGCACTTGCATTGAGGAAACCGAAAAGCTTTCAGTCCTCGGTATGTGTGTCACAGACCACCTTTTATGGAACGACCACATATTCGACATCGCCAAAAATGCTGCGAAGTGTTTAGGTTTTCTCCGTCGATGCAAGAAATTTGTTTCCCCTTCTGATCTGGCTGTGATCTACAAAGCCTTTATTCGTCCAAACCTTGAGTAAAACTCTCACATTTGGGCAGGTGCTCCAATAACCCTCTTGAGTTTATTGGATAGAATTGAAAAGAGAGCTCTTAAAATGATAGGTGAAAGAACTATAACGGAAACATTCTCATCTCTTGAGCACCGTCGAAATGTTTCATGTCTTTCGTTATTTTACCGTTATTTCCATAAACAATGCTCTAGTGAAATAGCCAGTTGCATTCCTCCCCTTAAACAATTCAACCGTAATACTCGCGCTTCTAGGAATGCCCATCAGTTTACCCTTGAGCCCAATTTCGGACGTACTGTTAAGTACAGAGATTCTTTCTTTAGTCGCACTACTCGAATGTGGAATGCTCTACCCAGCTCAATTTTCCCCTACCATTGTGATCTACAGATGTTCAAAACCAATGTGCATCGGTATCTCCTTTTAAATCCCCTCCAATCTACCTAATCGCTCGTGCTGTGTATATCATCTTAAGGGTAGTCACAACCCCTTTTGCACACGCTCAATATAAAAAAAAAAAAAAAAAATTTTTGTGCAAAATTTGGAACAAATTTGGAGTAAAAATTTAGCATTCCGATGAATGCCTTAACGTCAGACACATTTGTTGGTATTGGTGCGTGAAGCACGCTTCTAATATTGCTGTCATTTTTCCTTAAGCCATTTTTGTCAATGGTAAAACCTAAGTACGAAATTTCTTCCATAAAAAATATGCATTTCTTAGGGTTCAGTCTTAATCCAACAGATTGTAATTTACCTAAGACGATCATTAATGTTTTGCTATGGCTATGAGTGTCCGGCCCGGTGACGACAATATAGTCCATAAAATTTATGCAGTTAGGTATACCACGTAACAACGTTTCAATGGTTTTCTGGAAGATAGCCCCCGCTGGTTTTATGCCAAAAGCTAACCGCTTTACTCTAAATAAGCCTAAATGTGTACTAAGAGTACAAAGGTTTTGGGATTCATGGTCTAATTCTAACTGATTGTATGCATTCGATAGATCAAATTTACTGAACAACTGTCCACCCTGTATTGAAGCGAAAATCTCCTCGATACGGGGCAATGGATATTTGAAATCTACAAAAAATTTATTAGCGTAAGGGCGGTATATATGGACTACGCGTCTAATATGGACCACCAGCTTTTCTCCACACACACAAATGCAATTGAGGTGAGAATCGTTTGAATTTATGCGCAAGCTCTCTTAGGTTACATCAGTGTAATCTCAGCAGTCAAAGAGGACGTATCGACGCGTAGTGGGGAAAAAAGTAAAATCAAGTGTGGCGATTATTTTTCTTTGGTAAGTGTTTTTATTTTTTTCGGCAGCGAGCCATGTGTTATTTAGCCATTTCTTTTTTTAAATACAAAAAGTGAATATGTTCTATTAATTGTGCAGTAAGACAATTATTCTAAGCATTATTGGTTCCTTTTAAAATAATTTTATTTTTAAACACTGTGTTGTGGGAAATATGGACCACCATGGGCGAGGGCAATATGGACTAGTGGTCCATACTACGCCGAAACGGAAGACTTGGGATCCGGAGGCTATGAAAAAAGCGATTGAGATGGTGAAGTCTAAATGTTGTGGCTTTTTAAAAGCAGCAAAAGAAAACAATGTGCCAAAAACTACGCTAATAACACTATGCAAAATTAAAAACACTGAAACTGGAGCTTTAGTAAACTCTAAGTTAGGTCGAAGACCAGTTTTCCCACCTTCCTTTGAGAAAATGCTTGTGGAATATGTATTAACAATGGAAAGCAAATTTTTCGGACTGACTAGAAAAGACATTCAAAATATAGCATTTCAGTTAGCTGAGAAAAACGGGCTAAGCCATCCGTACGAATGAATCTGCAGGCAAGGACTGGCTCAAATCATTTTTAAATAGAAATCCTAACTTGTCATTTCGTTCACCGACTGCAACATCACTTGCCAGAGCAAAAGGATTCACTAAAGAACGAGCCGAAGAGTTTTTTACGTTACTGGAGACAGAAATGGATAAAGTTACATATTCTGCAAACAACATCTATAACGTTGATGAGACCGGCGTGAGTGTGGTTCCTTCTAAGGTGCCAAAAGTGCTGGCACTGAAAGGAAAGCGCCAAATTGGCGCTCTTACCTCAGCAGAAAGAGGCTCAACCATCACAACAGTCATTTGTATGAGTGCTGCGGGCTCGTTTGTGCCACCGCTTTTCATATTTCCGCGCAAAAAACGCAATCCACAACTTTTAAAAGGGGCGCCACCAGGGTCTATTTACGAGTGTCATCCGTCTGAATGGGTTCAGACCGACATTTTTACAACATGGTTTGAACACTTTATTAAGCATGTAAAGCCAACAGCTGAGTCCCCAGTTTTACTGATTTTGGATGGGCATTACAGTCATACGAGAAATATAAAACTTATTGATATGGCAAGGGAAAATCACGTTAGTCTGCTGTCCATTCCTCCTCATTCCAGCCACAAAATGCAGCCACTGGACAAAACATTTATGGGCCCCTTAAAGAAATATTTGTCTGAAGAGATAAGAATTTGGATGAGGCAGAATGCAAGAACACTAACCCATTTAGATATGGCGGAACTATTTGGCAAAGCGTACCTGAGATGCCAAACGGGAGAAATTGCTGTCAACGGATTTAGGGCTACATGAATATACCCTCTTGACCGGAATATATTTCGGGATAGTGATTTTCTGGCAGCTGATGATGATATCCTACCAGCAGAGTCCACAAATAATGAAATTCCAGAAATCCCAGAAGTGTCACCCTCATCACCATCTTGTGGGCTGCAAACTACAAACTTATTAGAAATCAATCGTGTTGTAACACCAGCTGACATATCACCAATCCCAGTTAAGAAAAAGACTAAAACTATTCGTGGTAGACCAGCTGGAAAATCCACCTTGCTTTCCGGGTCACCATACAAACAGTCATTAGAAGACTCATTGAACAAAATTGCAGATAAAAACAAGCCAAGTACTTCTAAACAAGCGCTAAAAAATATTTTAGCTGAAAAAAAGAAAAGCGCAGGTTAGAATTTAAATGTCACCCCTATATCTTTCAAATATTTATGAGTTCTTGTTTTTCCAATAAAGGGAAGAAGAAACTGGAGAAGAGGGATTCCTCATCAAGCCCAGAACTGGATCACTTCAGCTGTCATGACGAGTCGGACGTCGAAAATGAGTGCCCAAACAATTCTGCCACTGGGAAAGAAGATGCTACCTGCATGTACTGCTCTACATTGTATTCAGAAGATAAGCCGGGTGAAATATGGATACAATGTGTATCATGCCTAATGTGGAGCCACGAACTTTGTGCTGGTTGTGAAAAACCCATATACATTTGTGAATTCTGTAACCCATATTAATACTTTTTTATTGATCGGGTAATATGGACCAAATATGGTCCAAATTACCCCCTACTTTTTATTTTTAACGTTTTTGAGTTTCTTCAATATTTATTTTTTGTTATTTTTTTTATGAAGTGAATTTTTATTTTTGTTGTTAATTATTAATAAGAATGAACTATTGTTTTTTTTTGAAATAAATATCTATGGTTAAACCTTAAATTTATCTGTTTTATTAGCAAAAATATGATTGGTGGTCCATATTCACCGACCTTACTCTAAGAGTGACGCTAAAATCACCACAAATGCGTAAATCACCGTTTGGTTTCATCACTGGCACAATCGGTGTTCCCCAATCGGCGTTATCGACTGGTTCCATCATACCAGAATCACAAAATTCATTTAATTTTTGTTCAACAATTGGTTTCCATGCTAACGGCAACGCACGCGGTTTCCAAAAAATTGGTTTCGTGCCCGGCATGACCTCTAAATGTACTTTCGCGGTGGTAAATTTACCTAAACCTTCATCAAAAACTTCACTAAAAGTCGTTTTAAACTTTTGAACAATTGTATTATAAACTTTTGTATTATCTAAATTAGATGTAAAATTTTGAATTGGAACAGGATTGACTGAATTCTTTTGACTTGAAATCGCGTTAACTTGTCTTAATTCAAAGTTGAAAACCCGAAGAAAATTTCTCCCCAATAAAATTGGTCGATTAACATTCGTGACTACCATTTCTACTTCCTTAGTTTGATCTCGATTTTTTATGTTTGGTAAAAACTCACCGATAATTTGTATTCCATGACCACCGTAGTCATCGTATTTGTCTGTGTTTTGCTTTAAACAACGCGTGTCAAAATGCTTCCTGTATTGAGTTAAGGGCATCAACGAAATCGGAGACCCAGTGTCACATTCTACATCGAATTGGATACCGTGGATGTACACAGTTAAATCGAAAGTATCTGACTTACGGCTCCCGGAAATATTAAAAATGGAGTACCAATCCGTTCCATCACCACATGCCGGTCCAACTTGAGTACCTGTGTTAACGAAAGTCGAAATATTAGCATTAGTTTCTTGAACATGAAAAATAGTGTGATTTAAATTAGCAAAATTTGTCGATAAATTCTTCTCTTTTGAGCGGCAAATCGGCTTTAAATGTCCCTTTTTTTCACATTTATCACAAGTAGCGAAAGTTATTGCAAGTTTGTGATTTGTGTGTCCTCCAGCCACAATGTTTGCATGCATCCCTTTTCTGGTGATTTCCGTTAGGTCGCCTGTTGCGTTGAGTCTCGTTACTGTTGTTGCCTCGGACAAAGTTAACCTCAGTTTACATTGAGTTACCCTTGAGTTTCACCTCGTGTATGAGCGCCTTCTTCAATGCCGGTGTTATCGTCAGCTTCTCGTCCTCTTCGCAAAATTTCTCAAACAATTTCTCGTTGTTGGCCATTCCCATGATAAATCGGTCACGTACAGCTTCGTCCAAATTGACAAATTTGTATTTCAGCGCTAATGTTTTAACACGTGCGTACCATGAATTGACTGATTCATCTGAATTTTTCGATGCGATGTAAAAATTCAATCGTTCTCGATAAATCATTACCGGTGGCATAAAATGCTCTTCCAACAGCGTGCACAGTTCGTCGTATTTTTTATCGCTTGGCCTTTTTGGGTCACAAAGTGCTCGTAACAGTGAATACGCATGTGTACCGATACTTTTCAACAGCGTTGCTTCTTTCGATGGCTCCAATGTTACATCAATGTCGGTGAAATGGATTTCTAAGCGCTCTTTCATTCAGTAAAACTGTCTGTTTCTGGCGAAAATTCCGTCATTTGAGACGCTTGAAAAATAGTCATCTTTTGTTCGGTTTTTGATGTATCACCGTTTGGCATTTTTATGACTTTTACTTTAATTTTACTTTGTGCGAAAAAAAAAAATGTTTCTAATCCTCGTCGCCAATTGAAGTATATTAAAAGAGATGTGTGCTGTTTGATTGCCGGTATAATAATGTTTCTTTATTGTTCTCTCTTACTTACTACTAAATGACAGTTCTTTGTTAACTACATTAGGTTGGGTGCGTTCACTTTATACAATTCAATGTGTGGTGTGTTTATGAATACATTACAACAATACAGTTTTGAAGACGATACGATTAAACAGATGGCAGGATTATGAACATGTCCAGAAAAAATCCAATGGAGTCCAAAAAATCTATGTCCATGCGACATCAACATGGCGAAAAATATAACTTTTTGAACAAGACATGAGCGTTGAACAAAACTTAGCTATGAGATTTGACGTTTCAAGTGCGTATGAGTTTTTGGCCTGGTTTTTGTTGAATGTGTAAGTGAATGTTGGAATGTTGGAAAATATAATAAGTAGTGATGAAAGGCTAATGAATGGCATGATATAATTCTCAAGTAAGTAAAAATGCGCTGGTTGTTGATTGGATTGTGGTGGAAGGTAAAACCCTAACCAATCATGTTTGATTAACATGGTCGTTGAAAATTTAGTTATGTTGAAATCAACACGGCGAATACTTTGATGGCGCTCACCATTGTTGTCGAGAACTAAATTTACTATGAAATAAGCCAATTCAAAAACTTTTTAATAAATTCTTAATGTGCTAAAACAAAAAAAACAAAATTGCAAAAAAATGCAAAAAATTGATTTTTTGGTTTATTTTTCTTATTTGCCATTAACTTTTTTTCGGGTAGAGATAGGATGGCGATATTCAAGAGATTTAATCAAATCTAGAAGTGATCATTTTTATTTTATTTTTGTGTTATTTTCATTTTCACATTTTATAAAAAGTAACAAGGCTTTTAATAAAAATCAATTATAATTGATAAACAAACTTATTATTTTTATTTTATTAATTAAAATTAAGTTTTGTTGCAAAAAATAAGAATTAAAATAATGTCGAAAAAATGGCTTAATTTGAGCGACTATATCTTTGTTAATTTTGTCTAAAAAAAAAATCCTGAATACGCCATTTTAAAGAAAACTTTAAAATCCTTCTTTTATTTGGAGGAATTCCTATACCTATCTCTACCCGAAAAAAAGTTAATGGCAAATAAGTAGAATAAACAAAAAATCATTTTTTCGGATTTTTTTGCAATTTCGTTTTTTTATTTTAGCACATTAAAAATTTATTTAAAATTTTTTGAATAGGCTTATTCCATAGTAAATTTAATTGTCTACAGGTTAACGGCATTTTTTCGAAATTTGGCTTGGTTTGCGAGTTATATGCAAAAAACGAAAAGGGTTGCATTTACCCACCCCCCTCCTCGAAATTGCACCCTCTAATTTAATAGCACTCCGCGGTTTTCTCATCGTCAATAACCCATACAATGATTTTTACAATAAAAACCCGGTAACGTCTTAGTTCCTTATTGCCCTGTTTTTTAGGACATAATCAATAGCTTAACATTTTTCAAATATTTTCTTACAAGTAGGTGTCTTTAGCATAGATATTTACAAGTACGTGAATATATAGTTAAGCTTTTATATTAATAATAATTAACACTTGCATAATATTTTAATCCTTTGGAAATTGAGAACATGAATGATTTTGAAAATTTATTGATGTCGAGAATAAGTTTTCCTGGGGAATTGGGCGGTAAATTCATCGAATTTATTTCAGAGATATTCACGATAGCAGAAATTTTTTCAAGGAAAACTATTTTCCACGGCAAATTTTTTTTTCAATTTTTTGTTAACAAACTATCCTTTAACAAAAGGTACCCGGGCAACGCCGGGTGTTTCCGCTAGTTAAAGATAATATCAAAAAGAAGAAAAATACGATATTATTTATCAAATTGATTGTTTAGGTGGAGGATCTCCATGTTCTTCAGTTAATGTGGGAACATCCAAACAAACATTAAAAAATAGAATTGCTGGACACAAATCAGATATCAGACACGGTAATCATAAAAAAACTGCATTAGTATCGCATTGCGTAGAACAAAACCATAGAGCTAATTTAAACTTTGCCAACATTAAAATTCTAGAAGTTAAAAAAAACTATTCAAAAAGAATGCTGATGGAGATGCTGCATATACAGAAAAGTAATAATGCTGTTAACAAACGTTCGGATTGCGATGGCTTAAGCAGCATATATAGCCAACTTGCGAAAAATAAAATTTAAGGGATTTCTAACTTGATTTTTTAACTTCTTTTTTAAAATTTAATTAATGTAGATTTTGTTTTTAATAATTTTCTAAATTTAAAATTAAATATTATTCAATATCATACACATGTATGTATGTACAAATTTGAGACTCTAAAATTCTATGAAACTTTTTTGCCTAACTCTTTTCGGTATGGAGGTATTAATTATTTAAACCAATTATTTCAAAACAGACTATTGGATAAAAAAAAATATCAAAAATCAAGGGTGTACCTACTTAAAAAAAAACATTTCATTATTCGTTCTCGAGATATGGTGGACGCAAAAAGTACCCCGAACATACGTACATATAAAAGACGAATTCTGATTCTAGAGACCTCAAAACGTGAAGATATGTCAAAATGTTCAATTCGACAAATCGCACCAATTACAATAACTTCCAATGGGAAGCTAATAAATATTTCATTACAGATATTTTTAAGAACTCTTTTGACTATTGGTTAAGAACGTCCCAATGAAACTTTTATTCCAAATCTACCATTTTTCAAATGGTTTTGGGTAATATTTAACTTGTTGTTCTTTAAAAAAGTCCCATAAAAAGGAATAGTTTTTTTTGTCAGTTTTGGTGTTCTTAGATTCATTGCTAAAAATAACCCTAAAATTATGTGGCATATTCTTAGATTTTACGAAACCAAATATTTCAGATTGATAAACTCACAACTTCTTCCCTTTCCTCCTCCTTAAATGCCTATATTACCTTAATATTACATAAATTCATTTTTGACCGCTTCGCTACCCATTAAATTACCCATCTACAATGTTTCCTAGACTATGCTAGCCTTAACCAAAAACAAGCAAACAATGCATTGAACAACTTTTTGAAGAAGAAGAAACGGAGTCAAGCTAGTACTTAATCGACAAAGGGATACAAGACATTCCATACCATGTGCAACTGTGCCAGTATAATATAACCAGAAAAAGCGTCTTACTTTTTCTCATGAAAGCGTGTGTTGAACAAACAGGATCTAGAAACATATTTGCTCCAGGGGAGAAAGGGAAACAAAACAAATTTTATAAGACGGTGAAAGAAGTGCATAGTTTATGTTTATTTGATAGTTAATAGTATTTTTCGTACAATTTTCAAAAGGGAAGACGGTAGTGTTATATAGACGCCACGCCACTGTATGTATAATAGTATACAGAACCACCAACTTTTAATCTAGATTAAGCCAGTTTACACCCATTAGAATGAATATTACAAAGAGTAAACATACTCAGTGAAAACAATTGGTAAATTCACATCAATTGATCGAATAATACCGCCTACGGCGTTTAATTACAATTAAGTAAACCAAAAGGTCAACAAATAACAATATGACCAACCAACAGCGCAGCAGGCGGCGGGTGCGGCGGGTGGCTATAGTAGAACAAAGCAAAATATTGTCAACAAATTAATTAGGCTCGAGCAAGTTAAAGATATGTAGGGCTTTAGGAATATAAAAATGCAATTGGAGTTAGCATCGAATAGGGTAAATTATAAATGTTGAGTAAATTCCCGCACAATTTCCAAAAATAAATAAATATGTACATTAGGGTGGTCCTTATAAAGGTCATTCTCTTATTTTGAATGACGCACCCCCTTATTTGATCTAAATAATTAAAAAAAAAATCCTGTAAAATTTTAGCTCATTTTATTAACGTTACGAAGTTTGATATGGAAAATCCAATAAATTTTTTGTACATCCAACTTTAAAAAATCATAACTTTAGTAATGATTGATACTTACTTTACTTTACTTTTGATGGCGCTCACAGCCCAGGATGGGCTTCGGCCTCAACTAACAAGCCCCTCCAGCCAGCTCTCTCCCTAGCTAGCCGTTTCCAGTTGCACACACCGAGTGCTTTGATGTCGTCATTCACTTGATTGCACCACCTGTTACGGGTTCTTCCTCTGTTGCGTACCCCATCGGGGTTGGATTCGAAGACTCGTCGGGCAGGTGCGTTGCTGTCTATACGTTCCACGTGCGCCAGCCATCTCAGCCGCTGTATTTTCAGCTTTTTGACCAGGTCAACGTCGCTGTATAGTCCGTATAGCTCATCGTTGAATCTTCTCCTCCATACTCCTTCGATACACACCGGACCGAAAATCACACGAAGAATCTTCCTCTCAAAGCACCCTAGCAGATTTTTATCCGAATCTTTCAGTGTCCATGCTTCTGACCCATAAAGCAGGACCGGGATGATTATGGTCTTGTATAGTCTCCTTGGTTCTCTGAGAGAGGGCCTTACTACTTAAATGCCCTCTTAGACCGAAGAAACAGCGGTTGGCAAGAGTAATTCTTCGTTTGATCTCTGCACTGATGTCATTCTGCGATATAATAGTGGAGCCCAGGTAGACAAAGTCCTTGACAATTTCGAAGTTATATCTGTCCATCGTGATATTTTGCCCGAGTCGACGATGTTGAGATTCCTCTCTCGATGACAGCATATACTTCGTCTTGTCCTCATTAACCACCAATTCCATTTTAGCCGCCTCCGATTCAATGCTCGCAAATGCCCCTGCCACAGCTCGCTTCGTTCTGCCGACAATGTCTATGTCATCCGCATACGCAAGCAATTGAACGGACTTTTGATAGATTGTACCGCTGGTGTTGACATGTGCGTTGCGTACAATGGCTTCAAGAACGATGTTGAATAGGTTGCATGATAACGCGTCGCCTTGCCTCAATCCTTTCTCAACATCAAAGGAATCGGTGGTGTTCTTACCAATTTTGACGGAGCAGCGAGATTTCTCCATCGTCATCCTGCACAGGCAGACGAGTTTGGCAGGGATACCGAGACTCGACATGGCTCTGTATAATTTGTCCCTTTTCACGCTATCATACGCGACTTTAAAATCGATAAAAAGGTGGTGTGTATCGATCTGGAATTCCCTGGATTTTTCTAAAATCTGTCGGAGTGTGAACATTTGATCGACGGTTGACTTGCCTGGCCTAAAACCGCACTGATAGGGGCCGATCAGTTCGTTGTCAAAAGGTTTTAGCCGGTCACACAGGATGGCCGACAAGATTTTATAAGCGACGTTTAGGAGACTAATTCCTCTGTAGTTGGTACATTTCAGAACATCTCCCTTTTTATAGATGGGGCACACTTTACCGAGGTTCCATTCATCGGGCATACTTTCCTCCGACCAAATTTTGCAGATGAGCTGGTGTATGCTCCTAGCCAATTCATCTCCCGCTGATTTAAATAGTTCGGCTTGTAAGCCAAGTTTGGATATCGCCAGCCGCACTTCGGTTAGGTCAGGTGGACGGAACTCTTGGCCATCATCGTCCAAGTTGAATGAAGCTTTCTGCCTATTAGCAGCATCTTGGCTGTCTTCGCCATTAAGCAGTCTAGAGAAGTGTTCTTTCCAGATGCTCAGCACTGACTGTGTGTCTACTACCATATTCCCACTCTCATCTCGGCAGGCTTCCGTTCTAGCCTTGAATCCTTGGGTGGATTGCTTCACCCTCTGATAAAATTTTCGAACATCTCCCTACCGCAACAACCCAATAGACTCTACCGCCCGCTTCTCGTGCTCTCTCTTTTTCCTCCTGAGAAGTCGGCGTTCCTCTTTTCTTTTTAGCCCGTAGAGCTCCCGGGCCACTCTCTCAGCAGCTCTTGTTCGAGTCTGCAGCATTGCCTGGTAGGCCTCGTCCTTAGCTGCATGCGCTAGTCGGCACTCCTCATCGAACCAGGCGTTTCGTTGTATTCACCTAGTGAAACCCAGCACATCAGAGGCGGCACTTCTGATGGCTTGTTGACAGTGTTCCTACTGGTCCTCTGCACTTGATGCTGGTGGCGGATCTCCTGAGAAATTAAGAGTTACGTGGTCTGCAAAAGTTCTGGCGGTCTCTTGCGATTTAAGCTTCTCGACATCGAATCTTTTCACAGCATCTGCTCTGCGTTGTCGCGTCATGGATATCCGCATACGCAGTCTAGCTACCACCAGGTAGTGATCCGAGTCAATGTTGGCCCCTCGGAACGTTCGGACGTCCAAGATACTGGAAGCATGTCTCGCATCTATCGCAACGTCTCTTTTCCGAATCTTGCGTTGAAGTCACCAAGTCACGTCGTACTTCGGGCACATATCATACGTTGTCTCCAGGAGATCGTAGAATGCTTCTTTGGTTGAGTCCTCTCTCCTTTCATCGGGGGCGTGAACAGTGAACACAGATCAGCGAAATGATCTTGAATTTGCCTTTGATGCGGATTGTGACCAGGCGTTTGCTTACACTTCGGAAGCCCAAGACTTCTTGCCTAAGTCTTCCCCTTATCACAAAACCACACGCAAAGAGCCGCTGACCCTGTTCCTTCAAGCACCCGCCGTAGTAGATGTCACACGATTTCAGTCTCCGTATGCCCTCTCCATCCCATCGCACTTCCTGGATGGCTGTTAAGTCAGCCTTTAGCCTGTCCAGGTTCTCTACTAATTGTTTGGCTGCACGTGTTCTGTATAAGGACAGGACGTTCCACGTGCAGATCCGAAATTCATTGTCCTTGTTTCGTTTGCTGGGGTCGTCAACTTTGAAATCATCCATATCCGAGGCTTGTTGTTGTTTCGGAACAACTTTTTTTACGTGGTAGGGAAGTTACCCCGACGCACAAACCCCGACCCGGAGGACCAGACCCTTCGTATAACTCCAAGGGTAGGGAGCCGGATAAACCGCTCCTTATAGGCCTGAGCTACAAATATGTCGTAGTAGCCCATATAAGGTGTTCACTAAGTAGTTCAACCTAACTGGAACTGTAGACGCCACCGTTGATTCCATCTAGAGAATTCGTCCACTGCCGCCTCGATGAAAGGAGAAGTACCTAAGTGGGAACACTCCTCCCCCCCTCTCTCGTTGGCTGTCCCTAACAGCTTTCCACGGGGATTTAAACCCCGTCTCCAGCTCAGGTACTAGACACCCGATGTTCACCACTAGGAGGTGAGAGTAGGAGTTGGTAGACAGAGGTGGGTTTTGAGAAAAACCTGTGGACGCTTGTGTCCTCTTGAATGTACATAACTACCCTTTTGAACATGATTGATAAGATTGATAAAAAAATTGAATTTTTGCACACATGTAGTAACTTCTGTCATGTTTAAAAAATGTATTAAAAAAATTTACAACATTTATTAAAATTAAATAAAAAATGATATTTTTGTTAGTATGGCTAGGGAAAATGGTAGGGAAATAACTGTTGTACATTTTTTTCTGATATATTTTTATAAATATGACAAAAGTGACTACATGTGTTCCAAAATTCAATTTTTTTTATCAATAATTACCAAAGTAAAGATTTTTCAAATTTCAATTTACAAAAATACATTGGGTTTCTCATATAAAACTTTAGACGTCTTGGGGGCCGAGTTAGCATTAGTATAATGAGCTAAAATTTTACCGGATTTTTTTGTATTTAGTTAGAACAAATTAGGGGGGGGTGCGTCATTCAAAATAAGATAATGACCTTTATAAGCACCACCCTAGTGCAGGCGTGACAAAAAGATAGAGCCTATATTTTGAGTCGAGACAGGAAAAAAAGCATACAGGAGGGGAGTCTTTTTCCCCCGTTTAGGAAGGCAATTTTCTAAAATATTGACTTATAAATAGAAAAAAATATAAAAAGAACAGTGGTAACGCCTATAACGCCATGTTATACCTTTTTGTAAAGCCAGAAATACCTTCTTTTATTATCTTTTTAAATAAAGTTATTTGTGTCAACAGTTTTTGAAAAATTAAATTTCAAACTTCAAATTTTTGCAAAACAAAATTTAAAAAATATTTCAATGTTCTGATAAGTTTTTAATCAAACACTGAAAATTCGAAAAATCGCACCAATTACAATGACTTCCAATGGGAGGTTAATAAATGTTTTGGAATATAGGTACCTACCTAAATACCTACAGCAAATTTGGGATTTTAAAGAACTAGAGAACTTGGTTGAACAGAGTTTGGACATAAATAATACAGAATTTGCAAAAACAAACAAAATTATTGGAAAACAGTATTTCAATCTATTCCCATATTTGTCCTAAGCCTTAGAGAGATAAATATTTAGCCTATTAGCTAGTTTATCTCCTGCCTTGGCCAGCCATATTCCCCTGAATCATCGCATTTGTTAACATACGAATATGTACAATGTGCATATTATCATTGAGTTTATACACATAGAGGAAACCCGTCAGTGTTAAGTTATCACCAATGTAGGTTGCACCCTTATTTCCATCTAGAACAGGAACCAGTGGTAATCAATACAAGAACTATTTCCTCAGAAGGGTCTACCTAAAGGTGGAAATAGTCTACTTTTAGGAGCAAATGGTTCTTGTATTGCCTATCACTGGTTCTTGTTCTAGATGCATATAAGGGCGCCAGCTACATTGGTGATAACTTAACTCTGAGGTGGTTCCTCTATGTGTATAAACTCAATGATATTATGTACATAAAAAACCTGGATATTTTTGGTAAAAGCAGTAAAGTCTGGATTAAAATAGTGGTGAAAATCATATGATAGTGGTCGATTGAATTTCTTATTAAAACGGGATTTTCGCAGCAGCAGCATCGACAAGGGCACATCCACGGGCAAGAAGGCGCGCGCGGCGAGTAGCAGCAATAGGTATCAAGCTACAAAACTGCACATGCACGTGACCGTTTTTGTATATTTTTCTAATATGAAACTTTTTTATCCTGTTTTTTATCTTTTTGTTGGAATTATTATTATTATTGAGTTTTATAATAAGATCGCTTTCACACAAGGAAACTGAGTTGCCAGAAACTAGCTAGTTTGTAGGCGAGAACGGTGTGAGGGGAGATTTTTTGTCTTCCTTTTACACCCTTCTCGCCTACCAATTGAAAATCGCCGGCAACTCAGTTTCCTTGTGTGAAAGGGGAAATCTATTTCCTCGTCCTCGTCCTCACTCCTTAATCTCTAGCATCCGAAAATCGTAAGATATAGAGAGAAAAAGAGGAATGAGATTTCACAACTATTAAGGAAGCAAATTAAATTTTGTTTGTTAATTGTTTTCTACACCAACACTTCTTCTAAATGTGTGTTTAGTGTGTGATATTGATTGGATTTAGCTGGCTGGCTGGTCTGGTCTGGTTTGGTTTGGTTTGGAGACGAAAAGAACTCCCCTTTCTTTCTATACTAATGCTCTGATGCTGAGAGGAATTCAAATGCTCAATTAAACAATTCATTCAAGAAGGAGAAACTTAACTTGAGCTTGACGACTGGAGCCTAGAATGGTTCATTAATTTCAATCGCCTTAGGTACATACCTATCTACGTAATTATGAAGAAGTAAGTTGGGTGTGACGAGAAATGATGGTCATGTCATGATATTGAAGGTCACCTCATGATGGTGTAATGCGTAACCCTTTTCCTTCTTCTTGTTGATGTGTTGTTGTTTACATTTTATTCATTGTTATTCCGATAGGTATATTTAGTGACTGTACCGCTATACAGTATTTTACGGATATAAGAAACACTCATATAAGAAAAACTATGTATGTCAAGTTAGCACTACATTTGTGGATATACAAAAAAGTAAATATGCAGTTAATTGTAGCTTTTTAGTAATAAATTAGTTGTGGAAAAAAAAATTTGTAGCTCTATTATTTTTTAAAAAAATGGTAAGTAGTGCTAACTTGATATCAACTTGGCACTACACTTTGTGAAATTCCAAAAACTAAGTAAGCAGTTCGTTGAAGCTTTTTAATAGTATATTAGTTGTGGAAAGTAAAAAACTCTAAACAAATTTTTGAGTACTATTTTTAATATTAAAAAAAAAATTATTATGTAGTGCTAACTTGATATAAACTTGGCACTACACTTTTTGAAATTCTAAAAACTAAGTACGCAGTTAATTCTAGCTATTTAGTAGTAAATTAGTTGTGGAAAGAAAAAAATTGCAAAAAATTTGTTGCCGTATTTTTTTTTAAAATAAGAGTAGGTAGTGCTAACTTGACACTGGTGAATTCAGCCATTAAAAAGGGAAATTCGAAAATAAAACATGCCATTATTTAAAGTTTTTTAGTAGTGAATTAGTTGTAGAGAGAAAAAAAATCCAAAAAATTTGTTGCCGTACTTTTTTAAAAAAATAAGAGTAGGTAGTGCTAACTTGACACTGGCCATTAAAAAGGGAAATTCGAAAATAAAACATGCCGTTATTTAAAGCTTTTTAGTAGTAAATTAGTTGTGGAGAGAAAAAAATCTAAAAAAATTTGCTGCCGTAATTTTTTTAAAAAATAAGAGTAGGTAGTGCTAACTTGACACTGGTGAATTCAGCCATTAAAAAGGGAAATTCAAAAATAAAACATGCCATTATTTAAAGTTTTTTAGTAGTAAATTAGTTGTGGAGAGAAAAAAAATCCAAAAAATTTGTTGCCGTACTTTTTTAAAAAAAAATAAGGGTAGGTAGTGCTAACTTGACACTAGTGAACTCAGCCACTAAAAAGGGAAATTCGAAAATAAAACATGCCATTATTTAAAGCTTTTTAGTAGTAAATAAGTTGTGGAGAGAAAAACATTCCACAAAATTTGTTGTCGTACTGAAAAAAAAAAAAAATAAGAGTAGGTAGTGCTAACTTGACACTGGTGAACTCAGCCATTAAAAAGGGAAATTCGAAAATAAAACATGCGTTATTTAAAGCGTTTTAGGAGTAAATTAGTTAAGACACTCGTGAACTCAGCCATTAAAAAGGGAAATTCGAAAATAAAACATGCCATTATTTAAAGCTTTTTAGTAGTAAATAAGTTGTGGAGAGAAAAAAATTCCACAAAATTTGTTGTCGTACTGAAAAAAAAAAAAAATAAGAGTAGGTAGTGCTAACTTGACACTGGTGAACTCAGCCATTAAAAAGGGAAATTCGAAAATAAAACATGCGTTATTTAAAGCGTTTTAGGAGTAAATTAGTTAAGACACTCGTGAACTCAGCCATTAAAAAGGGAAATTCGAAAATAAAACATGCCATTATTTAAAGCTTTTTAGTAGAAAAAAAAAACTTGTTGTCGTCCTTTTTTTAAAAAATAAGAGTAAGTAGTGCTAACTTGACACTGGTGAACTCAGCCATTAAAAAGGGAAATTCGAAAATAAAACATGCCATTATTTAAAGCTTTTTAGTAGTAAATTAGTTGTGGAGAGAAAATTTGCTGCCGTATTTTTTTTTTAAATAAGAGTAGGTAGTGCTAACTTGACACTGGTGAACTCAGCCATTAAAAAGGGAAATTCGAAAATAAAGCATGCCATTATTTAAAGCTTTTTAGTAGTAAAGTAGTTGTGGAGAGAAAAAAATCCAAAAAATTTGTTGCCGTACTTTAAAAAAAAAAAAATTAGAGTAGGTAGTGCTAACTTGACACTGGTGAACTCAACCATTAAAAAGGGAAATTCGAAAATAAAACATGCCATTATTTAAAGCTCTTGAGTAGTAAATAAGTTGTTGAGAGAAAAAAAATCCAAAAAATTTGTTGCCGTACTTTAAAAAAAAAATAAGAGTAGGTAGTGCTAACTTGACACTGGTGAACTCAGCCATTAAAAAGGGAAATTCGAAAATAAAACATGCCATTATTTAAAGCTTTTTAGTAGTAAATTAGTTGCGGAGAGAAAAAAATTACAAAAAAATTGCTGCCGTATTTTTTTTAAAAAAATAAGAGTAAATAGTGCTAACTTGACACTGGTGAACTCAGCCATTAAAAAGGGAAATTCGAAAATAAAACATGCCATTATTTAAAGCTTTTTAGTAGTAAATAAGCTGTGGAGAGAAAAAAATTACAAAAAAATTTGTTGTCGTACTTTAAAAAAAAATAAGAGTATGTAGTGCTAACTTGACACTGGTGAACTCAGCCCTTAAAAAGGGAAATTCGAAAATAAAACATGCCATTATTTAAAGCTTTTTAGAAGTAAATTAGTTATGGAGAGAAAAAAAATCCAAAAAATTTGTTGCCGTACTTTTTAAAAATAAAATAAGAGTAGGTAGTGCTAACTTGACACTGGTGAACTCAGCCATTAAAAAGAAAAATTCGAAAATAAAACATGCCATTATTTAAAGCTTTTTAGAAGTTAATTAGTTGTGGAGAGAAAAAAATTACAAAACATTTTTTGCCGTACTTTAAAAAAAAAATAAGAGTAGGTAGTGCTAACTTGACACTGGTGAACTCAGCCTTTAAAAAGCAAATTTGAAAATAAAACATGCCATTATTTAAAGCTTTTTAGTAGTAAATTAGTTGTGGAGAAAAAAATTCAAAAAATTTGTTGCCGTACTTTTTAAGAAAACTAAGAGTAGGTTGTGTTAACTTGATACTGGTGAACTCAGCCATTATCAGTAGTAAATTAGTTGTGGCGGAAAACACAGCTGATCGTGTCCCTACAAGCAAGTTACTCCGTTTTTGATCCGAACACACTTGATAAACGAACCCAAAACCGGATCCAAAACTATTCCAAGTCGGATTAAATTAGTATGCAAATTAGAATCACCACGGAGCCATTATTTGAGTGTGTTGCAGTGTTCCAAGATGGGCTATTTTTCCGTCCAAAATGGCTGAAAAAAAAACTTTGGTGGGAAAAATGGTTCAGTTTCAAAAGCTCTGAAAAACTTTTGTATGAAAATATCAATACCTCTGATCTAGACTGAACAACATAAAACAGAAAGAGAAAACAGCAAAAATAAACGTTTAATACTACGTTTTCATTATAGCCGAAATGAGGTAATTTCAGAATTTGGCAAAAAGTGTTTTCATTATCAAATTTGCTAATTTCGTTTGATATCTCATTTCATTTTAAATTTGGAATTTGGCATGTAAGTGCCCTTTCACACAGGGAAACCAGTTGCTACAGATTTTTTTGACGTTTTTCTTTTATTGCCCTGTACCGTTCACACAAAGAAACAAGATTGCTAGAAATGTTTGTTTTTTTTTCCATACAAAGTCTATTAGGGGGGTTTAGATGGAACAACATGTTGTACAAAATGATGTTGTATAACTTGATGAGAAAAATAACTGTAAACGCCACTTTGCGTTTACTTGTAAAATGATGTTTTACAACATCACTTTGGTTGGAATCTTTGAAGTAAAACGTATACGGTGCGGAAAATGTCAAAATTAATATAAGCCTTGATGATGAAAGTAATATTGAACGGTGAAGAGGAGGAAAACAAAATATCAGAGCAGAAAAAACGTATATGGATGAAGAAATGGTTACAAAATAGGGCAAAATATTTCCACATAAACTTGTTGCAAGAATTTAAACTAACAGCTTCATCGGATCATAAGAATTATTTGAGGGAATCGTACCACAAGTTTGGGCAGAAAACTTCTTCCAATCCGAAAGATTTTCCACTTAGTATTACTTTTTTAATTGCTGCCGGTAGCACGATCGTATAGCATTATTTGTTTTTTTTTTCAAACCCTCTACTGTAATGTTCTGTTCATGTTCGGTCATTCATATGTTTATCCAATAACACTTCGTATGCTTAACCTTTTATAACACTTTTCTTTATAAATCTCTGATGAGACCTATATACAGACAAAAAGTCCCTCCAGAACAGGCCGACTCCGCAAGCCATAGAGATGTCCAACATCACAACCACAATCCAATCAACAAACAGTGCATTTTTACTCACTGGGCAAATCATGTCATGTCGTTCATTAGCCTTTCACAAATACTTCTAAATTTTACAACAAAATTCACTTACACAACATGGTGTGTCAAGCGGTTGTTTTTGCGTTCATATTATACAACATCGATACATTTACGCGATGTTGTACAACATGTTGTTCCATATAAATCCTCTATTGGCTGAACGCACATTACGGGCAGTGAGAAGGAATGTGAAAAAATCTCCTCAAACGTTGACCAGGGAGATTTTTTTTCATTCCCTTTACTTTTTGCCCTTCTTGCCTACAAACTACCAGTTGCCGGCAATTCAGTTTCCTTGTGTGAAAATTGGCTAACCTTTCCTAAAAGCTAAAAGTTGCTAGCAACTCAGTTTCTTCGTGTAAATCCAAGAATTCAATGTAGGCAGCATATAAATGGCGTTTTTCTTTTTTAATTCTGAGCAGATCACGAAACTGTCAAACAAAAATTCTGTGTTTTTTTTTAGCTCAGACATATCAGAGCTCGAAAAGTGTGTTTCTTTTTTCCATCTGAGCTAGCTCAGAGCTTAATCGATTAGCTCAGAATAAAATAACCGAGCAAATCGAGCGAAACACTGAGCGAAGCCAACTTCACTTTTTTTCAGTGATTTGACAGACGAAAAAAATACAAAAAATTAAAAATGGATTCCCAGGACAGTCGCCCGTCTAAATCAGGTAAACAATAATGTATTTTAGTAACACACCTATGAAATGACAGTTCAGTGCTCAAATGTGTTTCATAAATAAGTCTGAGGGCTCTGATCATAATCTGCTCAGAGCTCTGCTCTGATCGCTCAGCCTCTGCTCAGAAGTTTATTTAGAGCCAAAAAAGAAAAACGGCAAAAGGCTCTCCCAAACCAATGCGAAAAATTCGGTGCGGCCAAGAAACATTCGCAGTTGGCGTGGGCACTCTCATTTATCATCCTGTAAATAAATTTTGAAATGCGAATGTTTCTCCGCCGCGTTAGAGTGGGCACTCTCATTTATCACCATGCTAATTAATTTTGTATGACGTATGCTTCTTTGCCGCACCGAATGTTTCGCATTGGTTTGGGATAGCCTTAATACACGAATTCATATAAGACCGCTTTCACACAAGGAAACTTAGTTGCCAGAAACTAGTAAGCTTCTCGCCTACAAATTCCCAGTTGCCGGCAACTCAGTTTCCTTGTGTGAAAGCAGTCTAATGATCTTGAAGCAAGGACCGCTTTCACACAAGGAAACTGAGTTGCCAGAAACAAGCAACAAAGAGGGTAAGCGGGGAGATTTGTTTTCTTCCTCTGACGTCCTTCTCTCCTTAAAACTCCCAGTTCCCAGCAACTCAGATTCCTTGTGTGAAAGGGGTCAAATTAAAGGAAAATTATAATAGTGCAAGGGTACAATAACTGCAACTTTTTGTTAACCATTGGCCTCCTCCACTAACCAACTCCTAGCAATCCGGTTTGGTTTATGTTGTTGTAATCCCGGATGAAAAAATAACTGATGATAAAACAGCTGTTCGCAAAACCTATCCCAAAAATTCTTGTATACTCAGCTATCTGAAGAGAAATGTCAAGAACAACTGACTTCAAATTTAAATTTTACGTTGAGTTGTGTGCTTGTGTTAACATGCCGCCTCCACTGGCCATTAACAATGTCCATAATCCAATCTACAATCCAATCCACAATCTGATTTGTTGAATTGTGTGCTTGTGTTAACATGCTGCCTCCACTGGCCATTAACAATGTCCATAATCCAATCTACAATCCAATCCACAATTTGATTTGTATAGATATGTCACTTGTTGGACATGGATTTTTGCGACTCCATTGTTTTTTTTTTGACATGTTCCATAGCCATGCCAACGTTCATGGACTGTGGAGACGACATGTAACCTATCCGGTTCTGATCGTTCACAAACATACACGGATAGTCCTAATTTACATTGAACCAATGCCAATCTTTTGTTCGTAAGTAGGTGAACAGTCATTTTGTTTTAATTTCCACCACCTTTTTTATTTTTTTTTTAGTTCAGTTTTGTAGGAAGCGTGGCGAAGACCATTTCTTTTTTATCTTTTTTTCTTGTAAAAACTTTAAGAAATTTCCAATCAAAAATACAAGTTTACTGTTTATTATATGTATATGTTTAGATGTGGAAATATATAATGTACCTTTTATAATTGATAAATAAAAATAACGTTTTAAAATGAACAAAATTCTGTTTGTTTTTTTTTTTGTATGCAATGTAGAAACTCGACTAGATGAGGAAGATTCATTCATTTTTGTTGGTCCGTTTTGGATTCCATTTAGGCTCCGTTTTCTCGGAGTATGGTGAATTGAAATACTCTCTCACAATACATTCACATAATGGCTTCGTGGTGATTCTAATTTGCATACTAATTTGATCCGATTTGGAATCGTTTTGGATCCGGTTTTGGTTGCGTTTATGAACTTGTTTTGTATCCAAAACGGACTCGCTTGCTTGAAAGGGACTGTGCTATTAATGTCAATTCTAGAGAAAGAGCGTGATGAGTTACCATCCAAAAAAACAAATGAAAGGGGAAATAATGAGCGAACTAATGAGAGTGAGGTGAATTCCGATGACAGTGAGGTAACAACACAAATGGAAGCGATACAAAGAGAGCTGCAACAAATGAAGCGACAGATTAAAACATTTAAAAAAGAGATTGATGTGCAGACGAAAGAAAATTCATTACATTAGTAGGTACACTTTTACACACCGGCCGCCCAATAAGCATTATAAGCGAACAGTTTGTTCCCAACATTTTTATTCAATCATGTTAAAACTGTAATTTTAAAATTATGAGTGTTAATAAAAGTGCATTAAAAATGATTGGATGTATTGAGGTAGTTATTATTTTTGAAGATGAGAAAATAAAATTAAGAATGTTTGTGGTAGAAGACGAAACCATGCAAGTTGCAGCTATACTAGGAAGAGATTTTTTGAAATCCGCAAATTTAAAATTAGAAAAAAAAAATGAAAAAGTTGTAAAACAAATAATATGTAAAAATAATGATGAAAATGAATATGAAAAGACAGACGAAGACGATTATAAAAATGACAGTCATGAATGTCAAGAAAAATTAAGTAGTTTAATGAATATAGAAATTGAAGTTCAGATCTGCAACCCACCGTGAGTGGACGTGTGTAGGAGTGTGAATTACGTTGTGAAATTCCTAGTCAATAACCCTATCAACTGCAATATTCTGTTTTTTTTTCCTTTCCTATTGCCGCTTATTATAAAAAAAATAAATAAATAAAATATCCATTCCCCCCCCAAAATATAATAAATAAAAAAAAAAAATTAGAAATACAAAACCAACACAAATCGCGCCGCGCAAATCAATAGAATCAATAGACTACATACATACTTAAATAAGCTACAAATAAAAAAAAAAAAAGTGCAAGTGGCAGTGCATAAAAACAACAACAAAAGTGCACCCGTGTAGCGACGTTTATGATGCTCAAACCACAAACAGGCATAGCACAGCGGTAACTCCTAATCTCTCCTTCCACTTCACTCACAGTGATTTGGCTTAGTTATTATATGTAGTATATGTATGTATCATTACATGCAATTCTTATGATGGACTAAGCCGAAGCATATCAGATAAATTGCTGTTATTGATTTTGTGTATCCAGAGGCGGATCAGTACACTGCTTTTTTAGGCATAACACTAGTAGTATTGTACTGTGAAGTCATTTGGGGCCCAAACTTGATATCAGCATAGATAACTGTCTGATTTGGTTTTTTATGTCTGTTTATTGTAATGGTGGGTGAATTTAGGGTTGACTACAGCAACATTCGGGGACTGAGGCAGAATTTTTGTGCTGCATATGTCCATACTGTGAAAAACAGGCCAGCTGTTTTGGCACTAAGTGAAACCCAGGTAGGGGAAAATACCGATCACTCGGAATTCAGCCTACATGGTTATAGCTTAGTGCCTCTATTTTTTCCACATCATGGTCTCGCCGTGTATGTTCGCAGTGATGTAGCTTATCAGCTTCAACCACAATATGGTTCATGTTTGAATACGAACTTTAATTTCATGTGGTTTAAATTCACCGTCCATAAGCGCATCATCCATACTTGTTTTATTTATCGTAGTCCTAGTTTGGTTAGTAATTCGACTTCCAACGAATTCCGCACTTCCGACTTTCCCATTTTCCGCACAGTGAAATCGTTGTTACGGGCGATTTCAATGTACATAATTCTTCGTGGCTACGCTATTCGGGTCAGACAACACCCGAAGGAAGGTATGTCGAGATTTTTGCTGAGATAAACAACCTAACTCAGCTGGTCGACGAGCCTACTCGGATTCCTGACGTTGCAGGTCAATCCGCCAACACTCTAGATTTGTTTCTTACCTCTAACCCTGATAAATACACTATAAGTGTATTATCGCCTCTAGGCACATCAGACCATTGTGTCATATCTGCGAATTTCTCGTGCCACCAAAACACAGTTAAAGAAAAAACTCCCAAGAGAACCGTTTGGCAGTATGAGAAAGCCAACTGGGACGGTCTCAATGTTTTCTTCAGGAACTTTAACTGGTCACTATGCTTCCTCGATAGTGACGTAGATTCCAGTGCAGATATGATTACAAACTTAATTCTTTGTGGAATGAGAAATTTTATCCCGAATACGGTGAAACCTATCAAACCCAAAGAAAACTCATGGTTTGATTCGAGCTTTAAAGAGGTTATTAGGGTTAGAGAAGTAAGCTTCCGGAGTTATAAAGCCAACCCTACAGAGGAAAACCGGAAAAAGTTTCAACAAGCTAGAAAGACCTGTAACGTTCATATTCGACGAACCAAATTTTTACATGATCAAAAATTACGGTAAAAAACATACGAAACACCACTTCGTCCTCGGTTCCAACGCTCGTCTTCAATTATACTCCTTTTGTCAGCTCAATCGATAAAGCCAATTTGCTTGCAGCACAGTTTGCTGTTAATTCGTCTCTGCCTGAAAGTATTATGACTCCTCCTATACTTGAGAGTGCAAATGATTCTATGGGACAAATCTTCTTCCGCACTCGTGCAGTTGCCAGAGTTCTGAAAGATCTCGATATACACAAATCCGCTGGCCCGGATAGTATCCCTCCCATTGTTCTGAAGAGGTGTTCTTCAACGCTGGCAAAACCACTGCGTAAGCTTTTCCATCTGTCCTACTCTACTGGTCCTTTCCGAGTGGATGGAAAACAGCATTTGTCCAGCCTGTCCCTAAAAAAGGCGTGTCTTCTTCCCTCTCCAACTATCGGCCAATTGTGCTTACGTCCCTTCTTTCCAAGGTCATGGAAACGCTGATTAATTTTCAGCTAAAGAAATATCTCGAAGAACGAAAGCTTCTTAATGACCGACAGTACGGCTTTCATAGCAATAGGTCCACTGGTCATCTGATGGTATATCTCACCGAACAGTGGCACAAATCTTTACATCGTTTTGGAGAAAGTAAGATTATTGCGCTTGATATTTCTAAAGCATTTGATAGAGTATGGCATCAAGCTCTCTTATCGAAAATGCGTGCATTTGGTATCGATGAATCTCTTCTTCGTTGGATTAGAAATTACCTTTCGGACCGTTCAATACAAGTTGTATTGGATGGTTTCAAGTCTGAAATTCACAAAATAAATGCTGGTGTGCCCCAGGGCTCCGTTCTGTCTCCGACTCTCTTCCTTATATTCATAAACGATCTTTTATCTGAAACTTCTAATCCATTAAATTGTTTCGCTGACGACAGTACCCTCAGCTTCTCATATTCGTTTACAGATTCTCATCCATATCCTTCGGATGTGGAACTTGAACGGCAGCGTATGATAAGCTCACTAAATTCTGATCTCGACAGCATTGTCCATTGGGGAATAAAAAATCGTGTAGAATTTAATGCTTCAAAAACTCAATGCTGTCTACTGTCGTTAAAACGAAACCAACCCCCCATGCCACTATTCATGAGTGGCACTTGCATTGAGGAAACCGAAAAGCTTTCAGTCCTCGGTATGTGTGTCACAGACCACCTTTTATGGAACGACCGCATATTCGACATCGCCAAAAATGCTGCTAAGTGTTTAGGTTTTCTCCGTCGATGCAAGAAATTTTTCTCCCCTTCTGATCTGGCTGTGATCTACAAAGCCTTTATTCGTCCAAAACTTGAGTATAACTCTCACATTTGGGCAGGTGCTCCAATAACCCACTTGGGTTTATTGGATAGAATTGAAAAGAGAGCTCTTAAAATGATAGGTGAAAGAACTATAACGGAAACATTCTCATCTCTTGAGCACCGTCGAAATGTTTCATGTCTTTCGTTATTTTACCGTTATTTCCATAAACAATGCTCTAGTGAAATAGCCAGTTGTATTCCTCCCCTTAAACAATTCAACCGTAATACTCGCGCTTCTAGGAATGCCCATCAGTTTACCCTTGAGCCCTATTTCGGACGTACTGTTAAGTACAGAGATTCTTTCTTTAGTCGCACTACTCGAATGTGGAATGCTCTACCCAGCTCAATTTTCCCCTCCCATTGTGATCTACAGACGTTCAAAACCAATGTGCATCGGTATCTCCTTTTAAATCCCCTCCAATCTACCTAATCGCTCGTGCTGTGTATATCATCTTAAGGGTAGTCACAACCCCTTTTGCACGCGCTTAATATAAAAAAAAAAAAAAAAAAAAATTGGAGATACCAAAAATGAAATAAATTTATCTGATACTAAAAACCTATCTTTTGAAGAAAAAGAGAAGTTTTATAAATTATATAAAGATTTTGTGTACTGCGAACGTCCCCAATTGCCTTAAAATGATTATGAAATCAAATTCAAAATGACAAATGAAAAGACTTTCCATTGCCCCCCTAGAAGGTTGTCGTATTTAGAAAAGGCACAGGTTCAAAATATTTTAGATAAATTAGTAGAATCAGGTGAAATTAGAGCTAGTAAGTCGGAGTTTGCATCTCCCAAAGTGTTGGTTAAAAAGAAAACTGGTGATATACGACTCTGTGTCTACCGATTGATGATCTTTTGGATAAGTTAGCTAACAAACAGGTGTTCTCACTTTTAGATTTGAAAAGTGCATTCTATCATGTGAGGGTGGAAAACGAATCGATTAAGTGCACCTCATTTGTGACACCATTAGGGCAGTATGAGTTCTTAAAAATGCCATTTGGGCTTAGGAATGCCCCTTCGATATTTCAGCGATTTATCAATGAAGTGTTTGAAGATCTCATCCGAGCAGGAAAAAAAGCAATCTATTTAGACGATATTATGATTGCTACTTAAACGGTTGATGAACACTTAGAGATATTAAGAGAGGTATTTAAGAAACAAGTACAAAATAAATTAGAGTTGAGACAGGATACATGTCGATTCTTGAAATCAGAAATCCAATATTTAGGATATAAAATATCAAAAGAGGGGATACAGCCAGATAAGAAAGGAATAGAATCAGTTAACAATTTTCCTATACCGAAGAGTGAGAAAGAGGGACATAGTTTTCTTGGATTGTGCTCGTACTTTAGGAGGTTTATTAAAGAGATCTCTTTATTAGCCGAGCCTCTTTATAAACTGATTAGAAAGAACGTTACTTTTAAATTTGAAGCAGATAAGATTAAAGCACTCGAAACTTTGCAAGCAAAGTTGGTTGAATCACCAATATTAGCTATCTATGATCCGCGAGTTGAGACAGAGATGCTAGCTCATTGGAATTGGGAGCGATGCTCCTACAAAAGAAAAAGGATGGATTGTTTCATCCGATCTTTTATTTTTCTAAAAGAAAGACTGATTGCGAATCCAAATATCATAGTTTTGAATTGGAGACTCTAGCTATTATCTATGCGCTAGGGCGGTTTAGGATTTATCTTCACGGTCTGAAATTTAAGATTGTTACAGATTGTAATTCTTTGACGCTCACCTTGAATAAAAAAGAGATAAATCCGAGAATCGCTAGGTGGGCACTAGAGTTGCAAAACTATGATTATGTTTTGGAGCACAGGAATGGGAGCAGAATGCAACATGTAGATGCACTTAGTCGTATTTGCAACATTTTGGTGCTCGAAGACAATACTTTTGAGCAAACGCTGTCGATTTATCAAAATAAAGATGAGTGTATACAGGAGGACTATGCATATCAGGAAACGAAAAGTGAAAATGTACATGATAGGTGATTTTAATGCTAAGATGGGAACACAACAAAATGGAGAAGAAAACATGTTTGGAAATTTCGGTTATGGAGAACGTAACAAAAGAGGAGTTATAAAAAACTTAAAATTTGACAGCGATCACAGAATAATAAGGGCAAAAATTAAAATTGACCATAAGACCCTGCTAAGAAATAAAAGAAAGCTGATTATCCCAAAAACAATCTGCGGCGAAAATATACAATATAACAACGAATTGTTTTCGCAAAGAATAAGAGATTATACTGACTTGGCCAACTTAAATAACTACATCCAAACATTCTATAATACTCTTGAACAAGCCATTAAGACTACCGCCATAGAGACATTAATGGAACAAAAATCCTGCAAAATCGACAAAATCACAACTGACCCAAAACATCTTATCGACTTAAGAGAAACCCTTAGAACCAAATAAATCCTGACAAAAGAAGAAAAACACCATCTTTCAAATCTAAGAAAAACAATCAAGACGAAAACAAGAAATGACATCAAAAATTATAATGAAACAACAATTAAAATCATACTTGAGAATACAAAATCGATAAAGAAGACAAAAAAATTTTTAAATAACAAAAATGAATGGATTATTTCAATGAAACAAAATAAAAAAAACAACCACAAAAAAAAGACATTAACGAATCAGCAACATGTTTCTTCGAATCCTTATTTTGACCCAAAAAATGTAAGAGACAATTATATCAGCTCGAGTCTGACCTTAAATAACCAAAGTAAATCAACGTCGACGTATTTGTATACTTTTATGGAAACACACATCGCAGCATCTATCGACAGTTTGAAGAATGAGAAAAGCGCAGGAAATGACGGAATTGAAGCCGAAATTCTTAAATATGTACAAAAAAGCAGCCCTGACACCAATTTCAATTTCAGACCCATAAGCCTGATATAAACAATATATAAAATATTCTCAAAGACATTATACAGGTTGTCCCTTAATTCGTCATGAGTATTTTAGGGTATGATTCTGGGGTATATTCTAAGAAAAAAAATTGTTTTACAGTAAGGGCCTATCTCCAATTTTGATGTCATTTATCGGGAATTTAAGTAAAGTCTTTCTTTGGGGTACCCTGATTCATGCGACCGGTAATTGCGCCGTAAGTACATACGAGAGAAACTTCGTTTAGGTTTTTATTTTTAGAAGAAATACGAGTCTTTGTAATTGTGTTTAAATAAATTTGACATCTTTTCTTAGTCTTAAGATATTCAGCTTTAAGCCTGTTCCATTTTTCCTGCCCATGCTAATTTTTTTAATTTGGGGTCAATTTTCTCAAAAAAATGCGTTATCAACATGATGTTTTAATAATTTTTTTGAATGTATGTAACAATAATAAAAATAAAATTCAGCAACAAGTTTGCCGAAAAACCCATAGATTGTATGATAATTTGGAAAAACAGCGGCAGGTAAGATTAAAAAAAAAATTTTTTTTTAGCTTTAAGCTCGAAAAGCTATGAATAAAAATTCTTTGGGTGGGTTTAGATAATTTTTGAAGTATGTTGTTTACCAAAACAGTAATAACGGGTGCATTTTGACATTCTTTGGTTAGAAAAAAAGCTAATTTTAGTAGCCACTTAAGTTGAATTCTACGAAATATCTGCAGTTTTTCCAAAATGATTTATCAGAACTATTGAAGGACATTCCAAAAGTTCAACTAGCTTCATCTTACTCATGACTTGATGGTGCTTCCGACCATTTTACCCGAGAGGAAAAAGTTAGAGCAGTTCAATGGCCTTCAAGATCACCTGACCCTACAATATTGGATGTTCTTGAATGGGGAAGAATGAAATAAATCAATTATTCAACAAAACCAGCAACTTAAAGTGAATAAGAAGAGCGCATGCTCAAAGCGTCCTCAGAAGTGAGGCAGTAGCAAGGATCATTAATATCAATATCATTGAAATACGAAAACGGGCTCTAGCATGCATACAAAATCAAAGAGGACTCATTTGAACACCTGTTATAACTTCCATTAAAAAGTACAAGTGACCTCAACTCCAGAAATAATTGTGTTTCGCCCAAGGTATAACAGTGGGCTCTTCAGTCAGTCTGTTATACCCTACTAAGACACACATTTTTGTCGATGTTTACCGACTCTTATAAAAATCACAGTAAAAAGATACTGTGAATTTAATTATTCTAGGGGAATTTGTTTAAATTCGTACACCCAGAAAATAAATACACGTGGTCAGGTTTTTTATAATAAGAAGATGAAGAAATTTAAATATTAAAATATTTAAATTACTTCTGTTTTAAGTGGAGTGAATGAATAAAATACAATTAAAAAGTACAAGTGACCTCAACTCCAGAAATGATTGTGTTTCGCCCAAGGTATAACAGTGGGCTCTTCAGTCAGTCTGTTATACCCTACTAAGACACACATTTTTAGCGATGTTTACCGACTCTTATAAAAATCACAGCAAAAAGATACTGTGAATTATATTATTCTAGGGGAATTTGTTTAAATTCGTACACCCAGAAAATAAATACCCGTGGCCAGGTTTTTTATAATAAGAAGATGAAGAAACACAACTATTTCTGGAGTTGAGGTCACTTGTACTTTTTAATTGAATTTTATTCATTCACTCCACTTAAAGCAGAAGTAATTTAAATATTTTAATATTTAAATTTCTTCATCTTCTTATTATAAAAAACCTGACCACGGGTATTTATTTTCTGGGTGTACGAATTTAAACAAATTCCCCTAGAATAATAAAATTCACAGCATCTTTTTGCTGTGATTTTCATAAGAGTCGGTAAACATCGACAAAAATGTGTGTCTTAGTAGGGTATAACAGACTGACTGAAGAGCCCACTGTTGTACCTTGGGCGAAACACAATTATTTCTGGAGTTGAGGTCACTTGTACTTTTTAATTGAATTTTATTCATTCACTCCACTTAAAACAGAAGTAATTTAAATATTTTAATATTTAAATTTCTTCATCTTCTTATTATAAAAAACCTGACCACGGGTATTTATTTTCTGGGTGTACGAATTTAAACAAATTCCCCTAGAGTAATAAAATTCACAGTATCTTTTTGCCGTGATTTTTATAAGAGTCGGTAAACATCGACAAAAATGTGAGTCTTAGTAGGGTATAACAAACTGACTGAAGAGCCCACTGTTATACTTTGGGCGAAACACAATTATTTGTCGAGTTGAGGTCACTTGTACTTTTTAATTGAATTTTATTCATTCACTCCACTTAAAACAGAAGTAATTTAAATATTTTAATATTTAAATTTCTTCATCTTCTTATCACCTGTTATAACTGTTTTAGTTCACACATGAAATACAAATTATCGATAACCACACAATCATTTTTTATTTAAAGCTTTTCGAGCTTAAAGCTAAAAAAACATTTTTTTTAAATTTTACCAGCAGCTGTTTTTCCAAATTATCATAAAATCTGTGGGCTTTTCGGCAAACTTGTTTCTGACTTTTATTGCTAGTATTATTACTTACATTTAAAAAAAATATTAAAACATCATGTTGATTACGCATTTTTTGCAGAAAATTGACCCCGAAGTCAAAAAATTAGCATGGGCAAGAAAAATGAAACAGGCTAAAAACTGGATATCTTAAGACTGAGACAAGGTATCCAATTTATTTAAACGCAATTACAAAGGCTGGTATTTCTTCTAAAAATAAAGGCCGAAACGAAGTTTCTATCATAAGTACTTATGGCGCAATTACCGGTAACATGAATCAGGGTACCCTAAAATAAGACTTTTCTTAAATTCCCGATAAATGATATACAAATTGGAGAAAGGCCCTAACTGTAGAACTATTTTTTTCTTAGAATATACCCCAGAATCATACCCTGAAATACTCTTGACGAATCAAGGGACACCCTGTATAATTTAACGAAAAATCATTAAATGACAACCAACCTCGGGAACAAGCTGGATTCAGAGAAGGTTTCTCAACTTCGGACCATCTATAGACAATCAATCAGCTCATTGAAAAGTACAATGAATATAGAAAACCACTTGACCTTCTTTTTATTGACTTTACTAAAGGCTTTAACACAGTGGAACACAATATTTTCTGGACAGCACTAAAAAATCAAAACATTCATGAGAATTTTATAAGGAAAATGGAAAACATTTATAACAACAATACAGCTAAGATTAAAACAGATAAAGTCGGAAGGGAATTTTAGATTAAAAGAGGAGTTCGCCAAGGAGATCCCATGTCCCCACCACTATTCTCAGCAGTACTAGAAGATATTTTTAGACAACTCAACTGGAATAACAAACATGGACTAAATATCTGGGGACAAAAACGTAATAATTTAAGATTTGCAGATGACGTGCTTCTTCTATCTGATTCACTGAAAGACATTCAATCAATGATAACCGAACTTGATTCCACCAGCAAACAATACGAACTATGTTTGAACTTGACGAAAACTAAGATTATGACAAACCATATAAAAGCAGACATAATTCTCAATGACAAAAAATTGGACTATGTTGAAGACTGTATACAGGGTGTCCCGTAAGTAATGGATAACCCTGAAATGCCGCATAGAAGACTTTATGACCGTCCTGAAAACTGATAAAAAAAAGTTCTATCCCAACCACAAGAAAAGTTATATGCATTTTTTTGTTCAGTGCATTATTTTTTTTCTTACTTTACATTTTTGAATACCACGACTACAAGTGAATGAGTTCCATCATTTTTTTTTTGCAGGAATATTTTACATTACTTGTGCCAACACATAAGTAGAAGAAAATTATTATAACTGTTGGACTTCTTAGAGAAAAAAATTATTTAACATTGAATTTCAATGCAAAATGTGAAAACAAATAATTTTTGAAAAAGTTAAATCATAGCTGGTATAAAAAAAATGCATGAATACCTGAGTGGCCAACTATTTCAAAAATATCCGCGTTAAATGCAGATTTCTAGAATCTGCAATACTAGAGTAAATTTAGCAAAAACAAAAGTTTTCAAAATTAGCACAGTAAACGTGAAAATAATACCAAGCGTTGAACATAGCAGATTTTTGGTTAATTGGCTGTTTCTACGATGTTGTCCTAATGATAAATCCAAGCTTTCAACTTCTAGGGCCGAATGCATTATTGATAAAAATGTCAAAAAAATGCAAAAAACGGTTACATTTTCGAGCTTGTTTTGAATTTTACCTGCTTTAACAAACCCATCAAATATTTTGTTGGTTGCTATTTTTTATTTGTTATTTTCTCCAAACAAAAAGTCTTCTGATTCAATTTTAATTGTGTTTTTTGAATAGTAAATTGTAAGATCCTGAGAAAGTGAGAACGCATAAAATCGTAAGTTTTTTAAATTTTGAATTAAAGTTTTTGTAATTTGATCTTAATTCATAAGATAAAGACCACGACGAACACTTATTTATATCGTTTTTATTGTTCATTCTTCAGAAAAATTAACGGTCTAAATAGCTGTTTTCCTGAACCTGCTTTTTGATAATTAAGACATTTGATTGAACTTTTTCGATGCCACGTATTCTGTATTCTGCACAAGAATATGCAAACATGCATTTTATTTATGGAGAGTGCAGAGAAAACGCAAACGAAGCTGCGACTCTGTATAGGGAAAGGTACCCTAACGCACGTCACCCGGATTATCGAGTGTTTATTAGAGTCCATAGCTGTTTCTCGGAAGGAAGGCTGCCTGGTAGTGGTGTTGGTGGTGCTGGCGTGGGACGACCCCCTCGAGGATATACCGAAGACTTAGTGCTTGCGGAACTTGACCGAGATCCTACGGTATCAATCCGAGCAAGAGCACGACGCAATGGGATCGGAAAGACGACTGCGCATAATGTGCTAAGTAAATATAAATATCATCCCTTTCACCTAACACGAGTGCAAACTCTCCAGCCGCAAGATTTTGAAACGAGAATGAGTTTTTGTCGACAAATGATAATGAAAATTGAAGAAGATCCGCAGTTTTTTGACAAAATTCTTTGGAGCGATGAGTCGACATTTAAAAGAGATGGATACACTAATCTCCATAATCTCCACTTCTGGGCACTACAAAACCCAAACATCATGAGGGAAGACAGGTCCCAGTACCAATTCAAAATAAACTATTGGACTGGGATTCTCAATGGGAAAATAATTGGACCCTTTGAGTTGCCGGGGATTTTAACTGGCCAAGGTTATTTGGAGTTCCTCCAAAATGATCTCCCAACCTTGCTGGAAGAAGTGCCTCAAGAACTAAAGGAATCCCATTGGCTTCAAAATGATGGCTGTCCAGCACACTATGCTGTGCCTGTGCGGGCATATTTAAATGCCAGATATCCAGGCAGATGGATAGGACGTCTGGGACCAATTTTATGGCCACCCCGTTCACCAGACCTAAATCCACTTGATTTTTTTTATTGGGGATGCATTAAGGAAATCGTATACAGCAAGCCGATAATGGTCTTTAGAGGAGCTAAGAAATCGTGTGGAGGCAGCTGCATTACAAATTTCTGAGCAAAACCTTGCACGTTCACTAAGACGTTCATTTATTCGGAGGTGCAGAACCTGTATAAGAGTGCACTGAGAGAAGGAATCGTTTGCGGCAAACGTAAAAATTGCCCAAAAGACTTTTTCGTTTGCCAGCCAGTTTTGACAGTTCGTTTGCAGCAAACTCTTAAATTCGTTTGAGACAAACAATTCATACTGTTGTAGCAAAATTCTATCGTTTGTTTCGAACGAATAGAGTGTTTGTGTCAAACGAATGTAGTGTTTCTGTCAGACGAATAATGGTGTTTTGTAAACATATTTACTGTTTGTGGCAAACGAATGGTGCTTTAAGAGTAAACGTTAATACTTTAACGACAAGCGAATGGGTCAATTGTTATAGAAGATCAAAGTGGTTATGACAAATGAATACACGTTTGTTGCTAATGACTTGTACGTTTGTCACAATCAGTACAGTGACTGCTGGTTTTCCCTTAATTCTGAAATTATATTATATTATTTTAATTGAAAAAAATGTCAAGCTTTACAACCTGGATTTGAACTGGTATCCTTTCGTATCGAGAGCGAGCATGCATCCACTGAGCTAATTTGCAACATTAAATCATCCGGCAAAATGTTAATCAGTTGAAAACTTCACACATTTTCCTTTTATTTAGTTGAGCAGAGGAAATGTACTGATTAAGACATGTGGCTTACACAATTTCATGTATTTTAATTATTTTAACTGTGATTAATTATTTTAACTATGACGAGGACGACCGAAGTATGTAAAATATTGGGTCAGTTTTTGTTTTAAACTATTACTACGTAGATGTGCTCCTGGGACTGAATCAAAACTTTTAAGACAATCGTTTTGTTTAACACAAAAATTGTTTTTATGCGTTGTAAATTAATTATATATTGATGGAAACCCAACATGTGCTTTAAATAAGTATTCAATGTTTATATTTTTTTTTATCTTTTTAACTTCATTATTACAAAAAAAAAAAAGTTGGGCACCAGCAGGGATCGAACCGGCAACCCTCGGGTCTATTCTATACCTGGAGTAAAATGTTCCATTCTCCAGTCATATGGATTTAGTGCGATATTAAAAAGATGTGATTTTAACTTTAGTAAAATGTAAGGGGATAGTACGATGCTAAACTCGTTTAAAATTAGCAAAATTTTTAACCTAGTATCATACTAAAATTGATTTAACATCGTACTTAATCATCTTAAATTTTGCACCATTGTTTTTCGAAATGAACAACGGAGATGTAGGTAATTGTTATTAATTTTTAAAATTGAACTTCTATTTTGAATGTAATTATTTCAACAATTATTTTTAATGCAAAGATTTTTATACTAGCATTTATTTTATTTTTTAATGCAAATATTTTCGAATTTTGACTTTGCTATTTTTGAAAGCAACAAATTTTCAATTTTGAATCGCATTCTTTTTAAATGCAACATATTTTCAATTGAAATTTGATTTTTTGTACAAGTGTACAAGTAGTGCTGAACTTTAGAACAATACCAAATTGATAAAGCAAAACATGTATTGAAACGTACGCAATGCTTGCCCTATAGATTACCTGAAATTGGTTAGATAGGAATTAAAGAAATAAAATACTTTTTCCAAATAGGAAATTTATTGCTGCAAGCGAATTTCTTTTAAACAAACCTAAAATCAAAAATTCTTTCGCCTCAAAAGCATGAAATGTTTACCACAAGCATTAAGTTAATTTGTAAAAATAAGATTTAAAAATATATACCCTGCAATCATTTAATCGTTTGCTACAAATTAGTTTACTTTCTACAAATTAACCATTCGTCCCAAATGTTCGATTCATTAGTTGCAAACAATTGTAATTTATATAGTAAACGTAAAACTTTTTGCAGCAAACTGCATTTCAAAAGCTTAATTCGCAATCGATTCATTCGTTTGCCATAAACAATTACACTTGCTTGCAAACATCATGTCGTTTGAATTTGGGAAACGCTGTCATTTACCGTAATCAACCCAGGCAAATTGAGCTCCCAACGAATGGGTTATTTGTTATATGTTTGATGCAATGGAATTACTTTCTGTGGCGACTGTAATACCATTGCTACAAATGAAATACGTTTCCAGGGATTGTATAACATTTCCAGCAAATGTATTACAATTACAGCAAACGAAATTCGTTACTCGCAAACGCAAAAAAAAATATTTATTTTCTCAGTGTGGGTGGAAAACAGTTTGAGCATTTGCTTTAAATAAAAAAAAATTAAAAAATTATCTATTTTTGTTTTTGTTTTCTAACTAAGTGATCATGTGATTAAAAGCTGGCTCAAAAACTTTTTGTTTAGAGAAAATAACAAATAAACTAATAGCAACCAACAAAATATTTGATGGGTTTGTTAAAGCCCAATAGAACAGGTAAAATTCAAAACAAGCTCGAAAATGTAACCGTTTCTTGCACTTTTTTGACATTTTTATCAATAATGCATTCGGCCCTAGAAGTTGAAAGCTTGGATTTACCATTAGGACAACATCGTAGAAACAGCCAATAAATCAAAAATCTGCTATGTTCAACGCTTGGTATTATTTTCACGTTTACTGTGCTAATTTTGAAAACTTTTGTTTTTGCTAAATTTACTCTAGTATTGCAGATTTTTAACAATAACTTGCTATTGACTCTAGATATAATAATAAATAATTCCATTTTGAAATCTGCATTTAACGCGCATATTTTTAAAATAGTTGGCCACTCAGGTATTCATGCATTTTTTTATACCAGCTATGATTTAACTTTTTCAAAAATTATTTGTTTTCACATTTTGCATTGAAATTCAATGTTAAATAATTTTTTTCTCTAAGAAGTCCAACAGTTATAATAATTTTCTTCTACTTATGTGTTGGCACAAGTAATGTTAAATATTCCTGCAAAAAAAAAAATGATGGAACTCATTCACTTGTAGTCGTGGTATTCAAAAATGTAAAGTAAGAAAAAAAATAATGCACTGAACAAAAAAATGCATATAACTTTTCTTGTGGTTGGGATAGAACTTTTTTTTATCAGTTTTCAGGACGGTCATAAAGTCTACTATGCGGCATTTCGGGGTTATCCATTACTTACGGGACACCCTGTATATCTACAACAACTGAAATCTTTTATAAGCCAGGACGAAAAAGAAATTAACCGACGAATATCCAACACTGTGAAACAGTACAGGGTGTCAAAGAGATTTTAGACTCAAAGATAAGTGACGACATGAGAAAATACATTTTGGACTCTACAATTCTTCCTGTGATGACATATGGGCTGGAAACATTAGGACTAACATCAATGTTACAGGAAAAGCTGCGTATTTGCCAAACAAAAATTGAACGAAAATTGCTGAACATAAGACAAGTACAAAGAATAAGAAACGAAGAAATAAGAAAAAGGACAAGAATAGTGGACGTGATAGAAGGAACAAAAATACTAAAATGGAGCTGGGCTGGACATGTATCGATAAAAGATGACCAAAGAAGGACAAAGCGAGTGACTAAATGGTTACCCTTCGACGAAAAAAGACTGAAGGGACGACCAAAAAAGCGATGGGCAGATGACCTAAAACAATTCAACGAGAATTGGTATAACGACGCCAAGTGCAGAGATATATGGGCAGCATTGGGGGAGGCTTTTGCCGGAACTTAACTTAAATTTTGAAAAAAATATTTTTTAAATGTAAATATAATTTTCAAATTCTATTTCTATTTTTTATTGATTGTTATTTGAAATGATAAATAAAGCTTTTAATAATAATAATATTAATAAAATAGTAGGGTATAAATGACTGACTGAAGAGCCCACTGTTATACCTTGGGCGAAACACAATTATTTCTGGAGTTGAGGTCACTTGTACTTTTTAATTGAATTTTATTCATTCACTCCACTTAAAACAGAAGTAATTTAAATGTTTTAATATTTAAATTTCTTCATCTTCTTATTATAAAAAACCTGACCACGGGTATTTATTTTCTGGGTGTACGAATTTAAACAAATTCCCCTAGAGTAATAAAATTCACAGTATCTTTATAATATATAACAGACTGACTGAAGAGCCCACTGTTATACTTTGGGCGAAACACAATTATTTCTGGAGTTGAGGTCACTTGTACTTTTTAATTGAATTTTATTCATTCACTCCACTTAAAACAGAAGTAATTTAAATATTTTAATATTTAAATTTCTTCATCTTCTTATCACCTGTTATAACTGTTTTAGTTCACACATGAAATACAAATTATCGATAACCACACAATCATTTTTTATTTAAAGCTTTTCGAGCTTAAAGCTAAAAAAAACATTTTTTTTTAATTTTACCAGCAGCTGTTTTTCCAAATTATCATAAAATCTATGGGCTTTTCGGCAAACTTGTTTCTGACTTTTATAGCTAGTATTATTACTTACATTAAAAAAAAATATTAAAACATCATGTTGATTACGCATTTTTTGCAGAAAATTGACCCCGAAGTCAAAAAATTAGCATGGGCAAGAAAAATGAAACAGGCTAAAAACAATCTTAAGACTGAGACAAGGTATCCAATTTATTTAAACGCAATTACAAAGGCTGGTATTTCCTCTAAAAATAAAGGCCTAAACGAAGTTTCTATCATAAGTACTTACGGCGCAATTACCGGTAACATGAATCATGGTACCCCAAAATAAGACTTTTCTTAAATTCCCGATAAATGATATACAAATTGGAGAAAGGCCCTAACTGTAGAACTATTTTTTTCTTAGAATATACCCCAGAATCATACACTGAAATACTCTTGACGAATTAAGGGACACCCTGTATAATTTAACGAAAAATCATTAAATGACAACCAACCTCGGGAACAAGCTGGATTCAGAGAAGGTTTCTCAACTTCGGACCATCTATAGACAATCAATCAGCTCATTGAAAAGTACAATGAATATAGAAAACCACTTGACCTTCTTTTTATTGACTTTACTAAAGGCTTTAACACAGTGGAACACAATAACTTCTGGACAGCACTAAAAAATCAAAACATTCATGAGAATTTTATAAGGAATATGGAAAACATTTATAACAACAATACAGCTAAGATTAAAACAGATAAAGTCGGAAGGGAATTTTAGATTAAAAGAGGAGTTCGCCAAGAAGATCCCATGTCCCCACCACTATTCTCAGCAGTACTAGAAGATATTTTTAGACAACTCAACTGGAATAACAAACATGGACTAAATATCTGGGGACAAAAACTTAATAATTTAAGATTTGCAGATGACGTGCTTCTTCTATCTGATTCACTGAAAGACATTCAATCAATGATAACCGAACTTGATTCCACCAGCAAATAATACGAACTATGTTTAAACTTGACGAAAACTATGACAAACCATATAAAAGCAGACATAATTCTCAATGACAAAAAATTGGACTATGTTGAAGACTGTATATATCTAGGTCAACTGAAATCTTTTATAAGCCAGGACGAAAAAGAAATTAATCGACGAATATCCAACACTTGGAAACAGTACTGGAGTGTCAAAGAGATTTTAGACTTAAAGATAAGTGACGACATGAGAAAATACATTTTGGACTCTACAATTCTTCCTGTGATGACATATGGGCTGGAAACATTAGGACTAACATCAATGTTACAGGAAAAGCTGCGTATTTGCCAAACGAAAATTGAACGAAAATTGCTGAACATAAGACAAGTACAAAGAATAAGAAACGAAGAAATAAGAAAAAGGACAAGAATAGTGGACGTGATAGAAAGAACAAAAATACTAAAATGGAGCTGGGCTGGACATGTATCGATAATAGATGACCAAAGATGGACAAAGCGAGTGACTAAATGGTTACCCTTCGACGAAAAAAGTCTGAAGGGACGACCAAAAAAACGATGGGCAGATGACCTAAAACAATTCAACGAGAATTGGTATAACGACGCCAAGTGCAGAGATGGGCAGCATTGGGGGAGGCTTTTGCCGGAACTTAACTTAAATTTTGAAAAAAATATTTTTTAAATGTAAATATAATTTTCAAGTTCTATTTCTATTTTTTATTGATTGTTATTTGAAATGGTAAATAAAGCTTTTAATAATAATAATAATAAAAAGTATACAGGAGATAAGAGAACGATTACAAAATAAAGAAGATAGTAGATATGAATTACGAAATGGTTTAGTATATAGAAAGGTTGGTCAAAATATTTTATTTTTCGTCCCTAAAAGTATGGAAGGGAACATATTGCGAAAATACTATGAAGAAATGGGACATGTAGGTTGTGAGAAAGTGTTAGATAATGTCATGAATTCGTACTGGTTCCCAGGTATGAGGAAAAAGATTCAGGGCCATATAAGCAACTGCCTGAAATGTATAGTGTTTTCGGCGTAGGCTGGCAAACATGAAGGGCTTTTGCATAACATAAAGGTGATGTTCCCTTTGACACTGTCCACATTGATCATTTCGGTCCAGTGACCCTTAAAGCTTCGAAGAAGAAGTACGTGTACTTCGTTGTGGATGCATTTTCAAAATTCACGAACCTACATGCAGTGCGCTCCACGGGTACAAGCGAAGTGCTGACATGTATGATAGCTTATTTCTCCTCTAATAGTAGGCCCAAGGTGATAGTATCTGATCGGGGAAGTGCGTTCATCTCAGCTAGCTTTGATGAGTTTTTAAAAGACAATAACGTGAAATATGTCAAGATCGCTACAGCTTCACCTCAAGCTAACGGACAGGTGGAGCGTGTGAATAGGATTTTGGCTCCTATGTTGGCCAAGATCTCTAGTGGTGGTACGGAATTTACATTGGATAAAGTCCTACCTAAAATTGAATTTGCCATCAATAATACTTTTCATAAAAGTACTGGCACAAGCGCAAGTGAATTGCTTTTTGGAGTGAAACAAAGAGGAGAGGTAATAGATGAATTAAGGGAAAAGTTGGAGGAGATTAATGAGAGTGATACTGTAAGGAATTTAACAGAAATTAGAAAGAGAGCATCCGAAAGAATAGTGAAGCATAGGGTTAGTAAAAAATATAAAGTCGGGGATTATGAATGATCAAAAACTTTGTGAGCCAACCAGGAGTGTATAAAAAAATTATCCCCAAATTCAAGGGACCATATGAGATACAGCAGGTGCTGCAGAACGATAGTAGTACAGGCAACGGGGAGTCAAATAAGGACAATCTGGAAAAAGTTTTGACGTCTGAAAAATTTGAATGCAGTTTTGGAGAGGGGTTGCTTCTTAGCATTAATCTCGATTTTCGGGATTTTGGTCCGCCATCTTGGAAAGAAGACAAAAAATTAAGTTTTGTTTTTTAAATTTTGACTTTGAAAATTATTTTCTCAAAAAATGTTTGCTCAAACAACTTGACTTAAAAAGCTGGTTTAAGAATAGGTTTTTGGCTTTCAAAAAAGCTATAACATGACATTTTGAGTGTTGCCGTTGATTTTTAATAATTTTTTTTTATATTTTAAGTATTTTTTTAGAAAATTGCCCCTTCTGCCTAAACGGGAGGAAATTGACCCCCCTCCCTGTACGATTCATTTCAAATCATAACTCAACCTTCACGCCCTAGCCTTTTGTTACACCTTTAATTAAAGTCTTTTTTTATAAAAGTAATAGTTTGGGAGTTATTCGATAACTAAGCCCGTAAGGCCTAATTTTGTGCTCGTTTTTCATTAATCACTTTTGAGTTATCTACACCAGAAAAATAATTTATATACCGGTCTGTAGGAAATTTAAGTTAAAACAAAAAATTTTTTAAATTTTGTTTCATAAAAATCACAGGAAGTGAGAAAAACGCAAATTATCAAAAGAAGTCGTTTTTCCAAGATGGCGGACGCCCAACAAGACCCGCAAATCGAGAGTTATGCTAAAAAGCAACCCCTCTTCAAAACTGCATTCAAACTTCAAAACTTTTTTCAGATTTTTCCCCATTGCCTGTACTATAGGTATTTAATAAAAGACGTACTTACTTACTTTACTTTTGATGGCGCTCACAGCCCAGGATGGGCTTCGGCCTCAACTAACAAGCCCCTCCAGCCAGCTCTGTCCCTAGCTAGCCGCTTCCAGTTGCGCACACCGAGTGCTTTGATGTCGTCATTCACTTGATTGCGCCACCTGTTACGGGTTCTGCCTCTGCTGCGTACCCCATCGGGGTTGGATTCGAAGACTCGTCGGGCAGGTGCGTTGCTGTCCATACGCTCCACGTGCCCCAGCCATCTAAGCCGCTGTATTTTCAGCTTTTTGACCAGGTCAACGTCGCTGTATAGCCCGTATAGCTCGTCGTTGAATCTTCTCCTCCATACTCCTTCGATACACACCGGACCGAAAATCACACGAAGAATCTTCCTCTCAAAGCACCCTAGCAGATTTTTATCCGAATCTTTCAGTGTCCATGCTTCTGACCCATAAAGCAGGACCGGGATGATTAGGGTTTTGTATAAAGTCTCCTTGGTTCTCTGAGAGAGGGCCTTACTACTTAAATGCCTTCTTAGACCGAAGAAACAGCGGTTGGCAAGAGTAATTCTTCGCTTGATCTCTGCACTGATGTCATTCTGCGATGTAATAGTGGAGCCCAGGTAGACAGAGTCCTTGACAACTTCGAAGTTATATCTGTCCATCGTGGTATTTTGCCCGAGTCGACGATGTTGAGATTCTTCTCTCGATGACAGCATATACTTCGTCTTGTCCTCATTAACCGCCAATCCCATTCTAGCCGCCTCCGATTCAATGCTCGCAAATGCCCCTGCCACAGCTCGCTTCGTTCTGCCGACAATGTCTATGTCATCCGCATATGCAAGCAATTGAACGGACTTTTGATAGATTGTACCGCTGGTGTTGACATGTGCGTTGCGTACAATGGCTTCAAGAACGATGTTGAATAGGTTGCATGATAACGCGTCGCCTTGCCTCAATCCTTTCTCAACATCAAAGGAATCGGTGGTGTTCTTACCAATTTTGACGGAGCAGCGAGATTTCTCCATCGTCATCCTGCACAAGCGGACGAGTTTGGCAGGGATGCCGAGACTCGACATGGCTCTGTATAATTCGTCCCTTTTCACGCTATCATACGCGACTTTAAAATCGATAAAAAGGTGGTGTGTATCGATCTGGAATTCCCGGGATTTTTCTAAAATCTGTCGGAGTGTGAACATTTGATCGACGGTTGACTTGCCTGGCCTAAAACCGCACTGATAAGGGCCGATCAGATCGTTGACAAAAGGTTTTAAGCGGTCACACAGGATGGCCGACAAGATTTTATAAGCGACGTTTAGGAGACTAATTCCTCTGTAGTTGGTACATTTCAGAACATCTCCCTTTTTATGGATGGGGCACACTATACCGAGGTTCCATTCATCGGGCATACTTTCCTCCGACCAAATTTTGCAGATGAGCTGGTGTATGCTCCTAGCCAATTCATCTCCCACTGATTTAAATAGTTCGGCTTGTAAGCCATCCGCACCTGCAGCCTTGTACGACTTAAGTTTGGATATCGCCAGCCGAACTTCGGTTAGGTCGGGTGGACGGAACTCTTGGCCATCATCGTCCAAGTTGAATGGAGCGTTCTGCCTATTAGCGGCATCTTGGCTGTCTTCGCCATTAAGCAGTCTAGAGAAGTGTTCTTTCCAGATCCTCAGCACTGACTGTGTGTCTACTACCATATTCCCACTCTCATCTCGGCAGGCTTCCGTTCTAGCCTTGAATCCTTGGGTGGATCGCTTCACCCTCTGATAAAATTTTCGAACATCTCCCCTACCGCTACAACCCTCAATAGACTCTACCGCCCGCTTCTCGTGCTCTCTCTTTTTCCTCCTGAGAAGTCGGCGTTCCTCTTTTCGTTTCAGCCCGTAGAGCTCCCGGGCCACTCTCTCAGCAGCTCTTGTTCGAGTCTGCAGCATTGCCTGGTAGGCCTCGTCCTTAGCTGCATGCGCTAGCCGGCACTCCTCATCGAACCAGGGGTTTCGTTGTATTCGCCTAGTGAAACCCAGCACATCAGAGGCGGCACTTCTAATGGCTTGTTGACAGTGTTCCCACTGGTCCTCTGCACTTGATGCTGGTAGCGGACCTCCTGAGAGATTAAGAGTTACGTGGTCTGCAAAAGTTCTGGCAGTCTCTTGCGATTTAAGCTTCTCGACATCGAATCTTTTCACAGCATCTGCTCTGCGTTGTCGCGTCATGGATATCCGCATACGTAGTCTAGCTACCACCAGGTAGTGATCCGAGTCAATGTTGGCCCCTCGGAACGTTCGGACGTCCAAGATACTGGAAGCATGTCTCGCGTCTATCGCAACGTGGTCGATTTGGTTGACGGTTACTTGATCACGCGACCGCCAAGTCCCCTTGTGTATATTGAGGTGTGGGAAGTAGGTGCTTGAGATGATGACATTTCGCCCCGCCGCAAAGTCTGCCAGCCTGTGTCCGTTGCCGGAAGTTTCGTCGTGTAGGCTGTGTCCTCCGACTATCGAACCAAAGATGCCCTCCTTTCCGAATCTTGCGTTGAAGTCACCAAGAATGATCTTCACGTCGTACTTCGGGCACATATCATACGTTGTCTCCAAGAGATCGTAGAATGCTTCTTTGGTTGAGTCTTCTCTCCTTTCATGGGGGGCGTGAACACAAATCAGCGAAATGTTCTTAAATTTGCCTTTGATGCGGATTGTGACCAGGCGCTCGCTTACACTTCGGAAGCCCAAGACTTCTTGCCTAAGTCTTCCCCTTATCACAAAACCACAACCCAAGAGCCGCTGACCCTGTTCCTTCAAGCACCCGCCGTAGTAGATGTCACACGTTTTCAGTCTCCGTACGCCCTCTCCATCCCATCGCACTTCCTGGATGGCTGTTAAGTCAGCCTTTAGCCTGTCCAGGTTCTCCACTAATTGTTCGGCTGCACGTGTTCTGTATAAGGACAGGACGTTCCACGTGCAGATCCGAAATTCATTGTCCTTGTTTCGTTTGCTGGGGTCGTCAACTTTAAAATCATCCATATCCGAGGCTTGTTGTTGTTTCGGAACAACTTTTTTTTACGTGGTAGGGAAGTTACCCCGACGCACAACCCCCGACCCGGAGGACCAGACCCTTCGTATAACTCCAAGGGTAGGGAGCCGGATAAACCGCTCCTTATAGGCCTGAGCTACAAATATGTCGTAGTAGCCCATATAAGGTGTTCACTAAGTAGTTCAACCTAACTGGAACTGTAGACGCCACCGTTGATTCCATCTAGAGAATTCGTCCGCTGCCGCCTCGATGAAAGGAGAAGTGCCTTAGTGGGAACACTCCTCCCCCCCCTCTCTCGTTGGCTGTCCCCAACAGCTTTCCACGGGGATTTAAACCCCGTCTCCAGCTGAGGTACTAGACACCCGATGTTCACCACGTGGAGGTGAGAATAGGAGTTGGTAGACAGAGGTGGATTTTGAGAAAAACCTGTGGACGCTTGTGTCCTCTTGAATGCACATAACTACCCTTTTGAACATCATAAAAGACGTAAAGGGCTTTCAATTAACTCAAGTACCTTATAAGGGTATATGGGAAGTAGCGAATTTGAAAGCATACATAAGATTGATGAAAAAGGTCAATCGGGACGATTGTATAATCAGGATGGCCGAATTGTAAGACAAGAGATCTAAATTCAAAAATAAATAAAGATAATTGATAATGTAAGGAGATTATAATTTAAGAAAAAATATTGTAAGAGCTGCCGGTAGTAAATGTATATATGTTAAAAGAAAAGAATTGTATAATAGTATAAGTGTGTAAAAGTATTGAGATTGTTCATCGTTTCATTATGAAAATTATTCGAGTCAGTCGAAATCGAGAGTTGAAGCGTGCTAGACGTGTTCAAGATCTACTGTAAGAAATATAAGTATTAAAGTTGCAAAAGAGAGTTTTATTTATTTATCTGAAGGAAGACACCCTATACTCTACCTCCCACCACTTAGCTAATCAACGATCTCAGCGTTGCACATGTGGCGTTACATTTTTTCGTTTCACAAAAATTCATCCTTGAAATTTCACTCTCAACGCGCGCAAGGAAGTTTCACCATTGTATATATACTCTTATAGTAATATCATGGCTCAAATAATTGCCGCTGCGTATGGTGAGGAGTGTTAGAACTAACGATTTAAGAGACTTTTCAATTTGGGAAGAGATTAAATGAGAGGAAAATTAGAAGAAAACGAAGGCTAAAGACAGAAAAGAAGAATAGAGAAGGCTATACAAAATGTATGAGGTTACAAGGGAGACAAAAAATAACTGTTTTGTTTTGGCGGTCAATTTGTTTTCTATAGGAATTAGATAGTAAAAGAGGAAGTATATAGAATAAAGATGACAAAAAACCAAAAACAATTTGTATGTTCCCAAATGATAATGTAGGAATCATCTGTTTGCGGCGGGCAAGTAGACAGATTTTTCCATCGGCGCGCGATGTAGGAAATGAAGAATGTATGCATAGGTAAGTATATAGGTAAGTATGATCGGGGGTAGGTTTTGGTTTTATGGGTATTCAATTTTCTTGCCAAATTTCATTTTTATTTTTATGTATGGGCATAATTTCCTTGGTACTTTTCAGTGGCTAGAAGAAGGAATCTTTATGTGATGTTGAGGTAGGTTAAGTGTTGATAGTTTGATTGTTTGCTAGAAACAATCCCTATGCGATGTTAAGTGGTTAAGTAGGTTAAGTTATTTTATTTGTTTTTTTTTTTATTATATAAAAGAAAGAAAAATTACAACAGCATTTGCCAATCACGCTACAGCTCAAACTAGAAGTCCTAAAAATATATTCTAAAATTAATTGAATAGCAAATTTTATATAGGGGTGCACTAAGAACGGATTTTTGGAAATTGGTACATTTAATAAGGTTTAAAGGGTAAAAACTGAAATAAAGTCGAAAAACTAACTTCTAAACCCGTAGTCATAGAGACTTGATTTTTTTTTATTTTAAAGATTAAAAAAAGTTAGGAAAAAACGGGTACATCTTTTTTTATTTAAAATCTATAAACCGAGATATAACCGATTTAAGACTGAAAATTGACAAATAGTCGTTGCGAAAAGTACTTAGTAGTTTCATGGGGGTAGATATTTAATAATTTTTATTTTAACATATTTTTAAAGATAATGAAAAAAAATTATCCATGTCTAAGGAATTTTTGATAGAATTTCTTTTCATACCCAAAATGATTTTTGAAAAAGGTTAAATTTGTTTGGTCAAATTTTCAAAGTATTTGATTTTTATCTTTTTAATGGGTTGTTGGAAAAATCTTAAATTTCATTATGTTATAGATATACGTATTTGATAGCAATCAAATGGTAAAAATTTTATCTTTCTAACTTATCATTTGACAGATTTATTTAAGAAAGTAAAAATTTTAAAATTTCTTTTTTTGTTAATATCTTTTTAGTAAAGAGTCGTACAGGTTTGCAATGTACTAATGAATTATAGCTATTGTATGTTCTATATTCCTACTGTACCGCTGAGCTGAGAAATTAACAATATAATATTGTTAACACATATTACTTAATAACATGTTAGTGTGTGCATGGATTGATTTAGTTTTTTCTTATGTTTAATCTCAATAGAATAACTACTAATTTGTTACTTCATTTTGTAATCTACCTCCTATATAAGCGTATAATTGATTTTTTAAAATTCATAAAAAATCGGCTCAAATCGATAGAAATGCTCTGCTTTGTCAACAATCGTCAACCAGTGCAAAGCACCGTTTTCTTAAATTATTTTTTATTCGAATTTTTTTTAATATAAAAAATCATAACTTCATTTCTACTCGGTCGATATTAAAAGTTAAGATCTCAAAATTCAGCTATAGATTAAATATATTAAATTCAAAACTTGATGAATATTTTTTGAATTTCAAAAAACTAATGAAACACAATTATACCATTATTACTTTTCTACAAATATGTGGGTTATTTTATATTTGTAAATCTTACCTACATTTACATACCCAGGTGCCTACCTATACCTACCTATGTACTTATTGTTTGTTTGTGCGATCCAGTCGTGCCCATTTTTTTTGTTTTGAATTTAATAAAGCTAATATAAATTTGACGGGTCATTTATACTCCCTTTAAGTATGAAATTTTTCATCCCTCCTCAAAAATTTGTAAACACAATGTAGCCACATTTTAGAGCTATGTTTTAAGATCTAAAATCTCTGCGACTTTTTATTAAAAAGATATTGATACAAAACATACAAATTTTTTTTCATAATGTTTACCCTTATATAAATCTGTCAATTGATAGAAATACAAATATAGTTATACCTATAACATATTAAAATTTAAGATTAGTATCTCTATATATAAGTATCTCTATATCTATACCTACCTTTATACTGATTATCCAAAAACCCAAAGTAATTACACTATATAATATATAATTATGTAATATAGGTATACTCGACCACCCACCACTTAGGTAAATATGTATGTATGTAAATGGTTTTCAAGTGTGGGTCGACCCCAGACTCATTTTTCAAAAATATTTTTTTTTACCCAAAAAAAGCTTTTTATTGAAAAAAAATTGAGTTTGTTGAATTGAGTTTCAAAATGTTTCTAGGTACCTACCTATGCATAGGTACCTATTTACGTAGGTAACTACTTACCTTCAATTGAAAATAATTTTGATTATTTTTTTAATACATACCTACCTACCTTACGACCTTACCTATTTAATTGATAATACCTATGTAGGTACATACATTAAAATAACCTTACGTACCTACCTACTTAGGTATATCAAGTTTTAATTTACCTACCTACATTCCTCAATTCAAAATATTTAGGTACCTATGTACCTACCATAACTACCTATTTTCATGCTTTTTTTTCCAAAAAAATTTAATTTCTTTAAATACCTACCCAGTATAGGTACCTTCTAAATTATAAAAATGTACATACATATCTACCTACATGATACAATATGGTACCAATGGCCAAAATATTAACCTTGCAAAATCGTGCAAAAAACGTAGGTACCTACCTACCTACCTTTAATTGAAAATTATTTTGCTCATTTACCTATTTTAATTGATAATACCTATGTAGGTACATACATTAAAATAACCTTACGTACCTACCTACCTGGGTATATCAAGTTTTAATTTACCTACCTACATACCTCAATTCAAAATATTTAGGTACATGTGTACCTACCATACCTACCTATTTTCATACTTTTTTTTGCAAAACAAATTAATTTCTTTAAATACCTACCTAGTATATCTACCTACTAATTTATAAAAATGTAAATACATACCTACCTACATGATACATATGGTACCAATTTGCCAATATAGTAACCTTGCAAAATCGTGCAAAAAACCATATACCCAAAGCCATCAAAAGAAAGCAACAAAAACTCATTGAAAAAACCTGTAAGAACATAACCAAAGAATAAGCCCATAGGAAAACATATATTTTCATTTTCTCATTTTCTTCCCCTTATTCTCGTTGTTGACTGACAAAAACATCTGACTCCCTTACTACCATTATAGTTGTACGAATTTAATCAATGTTCTCCTCTCCCTCTTACTAATTGTTTTTATTTTTCCTTGCATCGTTATCCCCAGGTCTCTATTGTGCATTTAAGCGATTTTAACGCCAATTTCGGCACATTTCGTGAGTACTATTAGTACTACAAAATTTGAGCCATGATATTACTATAAGAGTATATATACAATGATTGTAATGATTATTGTAATACATTAAATGTATTTTTTTTATCATGAATGTCGTTTGAAACCCCCTCGTAAATTATTTTGCGACCCTCCGTTTTGTATTCGTCGACTGTTATCTTGTAATTTTTTAAATGAGCTTGAAATGATTTCAACTCATTTATTCCACAGCCTCCTGGTGGTATATTGATTTGAGCTTCGTTTAGTAGTTTTAAGGCTCTCTCCGTCTGAATTTTCCCCGTGTCTCTTCTTATATTGACCAAATTATCTTCCTTGTCTGCGTATGCCTTCCCTACAACCAAAGCTCGAGGCAGACATAAATTGTCTTTGTTTTTAATGACTATTATTCCCTTGCGACGGCAGCATTCTTCATTGAACGAGTTGTACATAAAAGAGGATTTTCTATCATTTCCTTCCCCAGCTGGCATCTTTACGGAGGTAACTGACAAGCAAAAATTATCCAAACTCATTGCTCCAAAGTTGCTTTGAAAGATTTTGGCTATCATCTCCCACACATTTTCAAAGCTCAGATCTGCACAGGTTTTGAAATTGATCCAACCACTACCTCGTTCATGTACAAAACTTTTTCCTCCAAAAGTAACCCCAACCTTATCAGTTTCTTTGAGGCCCTCAACGGCAAATCGAAGTATATCTTCTATTGAGGCTTTAAACCATGAAGTGGGCTCTTCATCTAGCGGAACAGGGTTGACCTTGAATTCAATTTTCCGCCCCTTTAACTTGAACCTCTTTACTTTGGTCACATGATCACCCAATATTGTAAATCGCTGAAACCAATCCGAAAAGGAAAAACGTTGTATTTTTTTTTAATTTTTATTTTTATTTTTAATTTTTATTTTTATTTATATTATATATTATTTATCTAAAACAGTTTCTTTTGAGAATTTAACAGAAGATCATTTTCAAAAAAGAGGGTCGGAACGTTGGTATTTACCTCTTCACTCAAAACGTTCATCTTCTGTTTCCTCCCCTTCTGTTTATGCTGCTGTTGTTGTTGCTGTAGCTGCTGTTGCTGTTGATGCAGTTGCAGCTGCTGTTCCAACTGTTGTTGTTGATGCAATTGCAACTGCTGTTCCAATTGTTGTTGCTCCTGCTGTTGTTGTTTTTGCTGCTGCTGCTGCTGCTGCTGTTGTTCTTGGTGTTGCTCATCTTGTTGTTTGAGGTGGAAATCAACATCAAAGTACACCTCTCCATAGGGTCCCACCACCTCAAGGTAACATTTTTCAAGCTGTTCTATGTCTCCATCATCCAGCTGAGCGTTGCACCGTTTTGGGAGGAAAACCTTAAATAAAAAAAAAAATAAAAATTGGTTAAAAATTTCAACCTAGGAAGATTAAGATTTATTTACCTTATAGTCTTCCAGTTCGACCATTATCTGGTCCCCAAATTTGGTTGGCAGTCTTTTCGCACGGGTGATCGGGAATCTTTTCTTTTGAATTAATTTACTTTAGCTCAAAATTAGCTTCGTTTTTGCTGGAGAATTAGCGCTGCTAACGCTTACGGCTGCTTTTATTTTATTTATAAACGACATTTTACGTGTTTCTTCTTTTTGAAGGGAATTGTAAACTAAATTGAAAAACCTCAGAACGTTTGCTTTTGTACTCTGGCCATATATTGATAATCTGCTCCTCAGTATGTTCATTCATATACCAAGCAAAGAATCACCGACACAACCACAAAAAAAACAAAAAAACAAACCTTAGTTACTTATCAGATTTAAATTATTCAAATCCTCTTTAGGAAAATCTTTTATTTCTGTTTTCCTCAACACACTTTTTCCTCCATATTCATTATATTCATACATCAAAGGTCATCCGACTAAAAGGATTACCAGCTCATCCACGAGAAATAAAATTATTTTTTTTTTACATGATCATCATTTTTGTTTAGTGAATGTGTATAAACAAAAAAAAAATCTAACTCTACTATCAATACTGAAAGTCATTATTCCTATAAGAAATAAAAAAACATCACCACAGGTCACATAACTTTACACTTTTCAAAAAATAAAATGCAACAGTTACTCTTATCAGATTTAAATTCAAATTCCTCTTTTGGAAAATCTTTTATTTCTGTTTTCCTCATATTCATGATAAAGGGTTACAAACCTTTTTTACATCAAAGATCACCCCGAAAAAAAGGATCACCAGCTCAGCTCATCAGTGTAATAAAATTAATTCACACCGTCTTACATCAAAGGTCACCCCGAGTAAAAGTCAGTGTAATAAAAGTCATTAATAAAACCCACCTCCATAAATATCTCATTCATTGCTTACAAACCCAACTGCTAAACTCAATTAGAATTTACTCATTTGCATAATTTGGTTCCCAGTCCAAACCGTCCCATATCCTACTCAGGTTCTGAAATAAAATACTTGTGAGCTTTCACTACACCTACTATGATTCTTTTATTTTTACCAGCCCAGCCCCACGAAAAGAATTCTCAAAACTAAATTTAAATAGAACAAAATGCACCCAGACATTATAGGTACATAGAATAATGTAATACATATTCAAGAAAAATCATGTCCATGGACAACAGAAAATTGCACTTGCCACTTACAACTTACTTCATAAAATTCGAACGATATGCAAAAGACAACGCGTCGCCCTAATATTGGGTTACCGTAAGCGCCATTTTAATGTTTTTGGGAAATCGCATTTGAAGTTTTGACAGCATATTGCTCGAAAACCAACCGCTGGGATTTTTTCATTTTTTGTCACTATATTCATACGGAAATCCTCTTTCAAAAAATGTAAGAAATTATTCCAAAACACTTTTAGTTTTTAAAATATTTAAAATTTATTACAAAATGAGTTTGCGGTATACGCCACTGAAATCAATATTTTCTTGTACTCATATACACATACGTCAAAAATTGTGTACATACGGCATTCCAATAATAAATAAGTAAAAAATGTATTTACTTAAAATCAAGTGTTATATAGGAACATGCACGTTTTTGTGTTTCAAAAAAAAAAACAAAGTTTTTGAGAACAAAAAATATATTTATTTCACATTTCGTAATAACAAAGTAGTAAAATAACTTTTAAAAAACACTTCACATTAGAATTAGAATTATTATTATTTCAGTTGATTGAAAAGAGCTTCAAAATATTTCTTACGGTTCGCGTACACTGAAACCGATTAACCGGCCCATTTTCCCCTGCGTACACTTCTGCCGTTCTTTTTCGATACCTATTTTTAACGATGCCGATTTTAAACAACGCCAGTCGGAGTTTGAAAAGTAAAAAGTGAACGTGACTCTATTATAAACACAATTACTTAATTTTTGAATACTAATTTAATATTATTTTTATTTTTAATTTAATTTCAGTTTATTCTGGCAAGAAACAACCGACAAACTGACATAAAATCCAAACTAGTTCGGATATGTCCATTGAACGGTTATTATCGGGCGACACTGGACGATGCCCGTTGAAATGCTGTAGCGCGTACATACCTTTGATTCAATCGGCCGAATTATGCCGACGACACGGCCGAGCATAATTCGGCCGATGACGGGTTTTGTGTTCGCGAGCCGTTATCCTCTGATGATATAAAAGGATACAAACTTCTTAAATCATTAATTTATTAATTTATTAATTAATTTAATTTTTTTTACCAAAGTCTTGTTCCGATGAACTTGACGAAGGAATATTTGTTTTTCCCTGAACTCTGCTTCATATGGGACTAGCTCGTCGAAATAACTTAAAAGATAAGAAACAATGGCGCAAAATTTTAAACGATTTAGTTAATTGTTAAAGCCATTTAAGTTACTAAGTTCAAAAGAAGATTTTGTTAGTTTTAAACGATTTTAACATCTTACTGTCTCTTAACAATTAACTATGTTTAAACCACAAAATGGTTACTTTAACTTTTAGCAATTTGCTAAGTCCATATATGGCATCTGATAATATATCAATAATTAACAATAATTGTATTCATCAGATTTAAACCCCACAAATGTTATTCTGCCTGCTTAATTAGCAATTTACTAGTTAGCAAAAGGTTTAAAATTTTGGAATAACTAGTAAATTGGTAAAAAATTAGGAAATTGCTAACTAGTAAACCGCTCAGCCCTTAACAATATGTTGTTTAAAATTTTGTGCCAATAAATTAAAACTTATATATAAGACTATAAGTTCTTACAAAAGAAGGGATTCATCCATAATGTGTACTGGAGAATTCATTTTTATGATCCTTCGATCAACTCATCTCATGACAAAAGATAGAAACAAATAAAATATTTTTCAAGGAGAACCTTTTTATATGCACGTACGGCCAAACCGAAAAAAAAAATGTTTATCTTGAATAAACGTTGTTCATCCAATTTTCTTATGCTTCTTTTTTTTATTTCATTGGTTACTTGTGTTGTGCGTACTCTATCCATCGCTCTCAGAGAAAATGAATCAAGAGACAAGCTCGATTCACAATGCGACGTGAAAACGTGACGAGAGCGTGACGTGAATCGCTGTCATTTTTTTCTAGTTATAAAATCGTTCCCCAATTCAAAATGCGACGAGTTTCTTGACGACGAGTTTTTTGACATACTAATTTAATATTATTTTTATTTTTAATTTAATTTCAGTTTATTCTGGCAAGAAACAACCGACAAACTGACATAAAATCCAAACTAGTTCGGATATGTCCATTGAACGGTTATTATCGGGCGACACTGGACGATGCCCGTTGAAATGCTGTAGCGCGTACATACCTTTGATTCAATCGGCCGAATTCTGCCGACGACACGGCCGAGCATAATTCGGCCGATGACGGGTTTTGTGTTCGCGAGCCGTTATCCTCTGATGATATTAAAGGATACAAACTTCTTAAATCATTAATTTATTAATTTATTAATTAATTTAATTTTTTTTACCAAAGTCTTGTTCCGATGAACTTGACGAAGGAATATTTGTTTTTCCCTGAACTCTGCTTCATATGGGACTAGCTCGTCGAAATAACTTAAAAGATAAGAAACAATGGCGCAAAATTTTAAACGATTTAGTTAATTGTTAAAGCCATTTAAGTTACTAAGTTCAAAAGAAGATTTTGTTAGTTTTAAACGATTTTAACATCTTACTGTCTCTTAACAATTAACTATGTTTAAACCACAAAATGGTTACTTTAACTTTTAGCAATTTGCTAAGTCCATATATGGCATCTGATAATATATCAATAATTAACAATAATTGTATTCATCAGATTTAAACCCCACAAATGTTATTCTGCCTGCTTAATTAGCAATTTACTAGTTAGCAAAAGGTTTAAAATTTTGGAATAACTAGTAAATTGGTAAAAAATTAGGAAATTGCTAACTAGTAAACCGCTCAGCCCTTAACAATATGTTGTTTAAAATTTTGTGCCAATAAATTAAAACTTATATATAAGACTATAAGTTCTTACAAAAGAAGGGATTCATCCATAATGTGTACTGGAGAATTCATTTTTATGATCCTTCGATCAACTCATCTCATGACAAAAGATAGAAACAAATAAAATATTTTTCAAGGAGAACCTTTTTATATGCACGTACGGCCAAACCGAAAAAAAAAATGTTTATCTTGAATAAACGTTGTTCATCCAATTTTCTTATGCTTCTTTTTTTTATTTCATTGGTTACTTGTGTTGTGCGTACTCTATCCATCGCTCTCAGAGAAAATGAATCAAGAGACAAGCTCGATTCACAATGCGACGTGAAAACGTGACGAGAGCGTGACGTGAATCGCTGTCATTTTTTTCTAGTTATAAAATCGTTCCCCAATTCAAAATGCGACGAGTTTCTTGACGACGAGTTTTTTGACAGCGTTAAATTATTTATTATTTTTGTTCTTGCTGTGCAGTGTGCGTTCAAAATATTGAAAAAAATCAAACTGAAATTACTTGAATTATTTAAATATTGTAATAGTGTCTGTCCATTGGGCTGGTGAAATGATTTTCGGCAAAAATGCAAAGAAATTAAAACAATACAACATTATAATATTTTCAACACAAATAGATCTATAAATATAATTTCATTGTCAACAAAATTTATATTTATTTTTGTTAATTTACACTTATCTGTTGTTTTCTTTATTCTTTTCTACAATTTCACAAAATTCACCATCAGTCAAATAAAAAAAAAAAACATAAAAAACGTCGACGAGAGCGTTTTTTTTTTCAATTTTCCCAACTCCGGCGTGACGTGACGACGAGAAACGTTTCAATGTGCATACCCTGGCGTTTCCTCGTATACTTACATGATTTGAAATTGGCTTGACAACTACGACGAGTTCTCGTCACGCTCACATCGCGTTTTCACGTCGCATTGTGAATCGAGCAACAAGTTAAAGTAATTGGAAATATGTACTGACTTTGATAATAAAGAAAAGAATTTTTTAAGTGAAACCATTGTATATATACTCTTATAGTAATATCATGGCTCAAATTTTGTAGTACTAATAGTACTCACGAAATGTGCCGAAATTGGCGTTAAAATCGCTTAAATGCACAATAGAGACCTGGGGATAACGATGCAAGGAAAAATAAAAACAATTAGTAAGAGGGAGAGGAGAACATTGATTAAATTCGTACAACTATAATGGTAGTAAGGGAGTCAGATGTTTTTGTCAGTCAACAACGAGAATAAGGGGAAGAAAATGAGAAAATGAAAATATATGTTTTCCTATGGGCTTATTCTTTGGTTATGTTCTTACAGGTTTTTTCAATGAGTTTTTGTTGCTTTCTTTTGATGGCTTTGGGTATATGGTTTTTTGCACGATTTTGCAAGGTTACTATATTGGCAAATTGGTACCATATGTATCATGTAGGTAGGTATGTATTTACATTTTTATAAATTAGTAGGTAGATATACTAGGTAGGTATTTAAAGAAATTAATTTGTTTTGCAAAAAAAAGTATGAAAATAGGTAGGTATGGTAGGTACACATGTACCTAAATATTTTGAATTGAGGTATGTAGGTAGGTAAATTAAAACTTGATATACCCAGGTAGGTAGGTACGTAAGGTTATTTTAATGTATGTACCTACATAGGTATTATCAATTAAAATAGGTAAATGAACAAAATAATTTTCAATTAAAGGTAGGTAGGTAGGTACCTACGTTTTTTGCACGATTTTGCAAGGTTAATATTTTGGCCATTGGTACCATATTGTATCATGTAGGTAGATATGTATGTACATTTTTATAATTTAGAAGGTAGCTATACTGGGTAGGTATTTAAAGAAATTAAATTTTTTTGGAAAAAAAAGCATGAAAATAGGTAGTTATGGTAGGTACATAGGTACCTAAATATTTTGAATTGAGGAATGTAGGTAGGTAAATTAAAACTTGATATACCTAAGTAGGTAGGTACGTAAGGTTATTTTAATGTATGTACCTACATAGGTATTATCAATTAAATAGGTAAGGTCGTAAGGTAGGTAGGTATGTATTAAAAAAATAATCAAAATTATTTTCAATTGAAGGTAAGTAGTTACCTACGTAAATAGGTACCTATGCATAGGTAGGTACCTAGAAACATTTTGAAACTCAATTCAACAAACTCAATTTTTTTTCAATAAAAAGCTTTTTTTGGGTAAAAAAAAATATTTTTGAAAAATGAGTCTGGGGTCGACCCACACTTGAAAACCATTTACATACATACATATTTACCTAAGTGGTGGGTGGTAGAGTATACCTATATTACATAATTATATATTATATAGTGTAATTACTTTGGGTTTTTGGATAATCAGTATAAAGGTAGGTATAGATATAGAGATACTTATATATAGAGATACTAATCTTAAATTTTAATATGTTATAGGTATAACTATATTTGTATTTCTATCAATTGACAGATTTATATAAGGGTAAACATTATGAAAAAAAATTTGTATGTTTTGTATCAATATCTTTTTAATAAAAAGTCGCAGAGATTTTAGATCTTAAAACATAGCTCTAAAATGTGGCTACATTGTGTTTACAAATTTTTGAGGAGGGATGAAAAATTTCATACTTAAAGGGAGTATAAATGACCCGTCAAATTTATATTAGCTTTATTAAATTCAAAACAAAAAAAATGGGCACGACTGGATCGCACAAACAAACAATAAGTACATAGGTAGGTATAGGTAGGCACCTGGGTATGTAAATGTAGGTTAGATTTACAAATATAAAATAACCCACATATTTGTAGAAAAGTAATAATGGTATAGTTGTGTTTCATTAGTTTTTTGAAATTCAAAAAATATTCATCAAGTTTTGAATTTAATATATTTAATCTATAGCTGAATTTTGAGATCTTAACTTTTAATATCGACCGAGTAGAAATGAAGTTATGATTTTTTATATTAAAAAAAATTCGAATAAAAAATAATTTAAGAAAACGGTGCTTTGCACTGGTTGACGATTGTTGACAAAGCAGAGCATTTCTATGGATTTGAGCCGATTTTTTATGAATTTTAAAAAATCAATTATACGCTTATATAGGAGGTAGATTACAAAATGAAGTAACAAATTAGTAGTTATTCTATTGAGATTAAACATAAGAAAAAACTAAATCAATCCATGCACACACTAACATGTTATTAAGTAATATGTGTTAACAATATTATATTGTTAATTTCTCAGCTCAGCGGTACAGTAGGAATATAGAACATACAATAGCTATAATTCATTAGTACATTGCAAACCTGTACGACTCTTTACTAAAAAGATATTAACAAAAAAAGAAATTTTAAAATTTTTACTTTCTTAAATAAATCTGTCAAATGATAAGTTAGAAAGATAAAATTTTTACCATTTGATTGCTATCAAATACGTATATCTATAACATAATGAAATTTAAGATTTTTCCAACAACCCATTAAAAAGATAAAAATCAAATACTTTGAAAATTTGACCAAACAAATTTAACCTTTTTCAAAAATCATTTTGGGTATGAAAAGAAATTCTATCAAAAATTCCTTAGACATGGATAATTTTTTTTCATTATCTTTAAAAATATGTTAAAATAAAAATTATTAAATATCTACCCCCATGAAACTACTAAGTACTTTTCGTAACGACTATTTGTCAATTTTCAGTCTTAAATCGGTTATATCTCGGTTTATAGATTTTAAATAAAAAAAGATGTACCCGTTTTTTCCTAACTTTTTTTAATCTTTAAAATAAAAAAAAATCAAGTCTCTATGACTACGGGTTTAGAAGTTAGTTTTTCGACTTTATTTCAGTTTTTACCCTTTAAACCTTATTAAATGTACCAATTTCCAAAAATCCGTTCTTAGTGCACCCCTATATAAAATTTGCTATTCAATTAATTTTAGAATATATTTTTAGGACTTCTAGTTTGAGCTGTAGCGTGATTGGCAAATGCTGTTGTAATTTTTCTTTCTTTTATATAATAAAAAAAAAAACAAATAAAATAACTTAACCTACTTAACCACTTAACATCGCATAGGGATTGTTTCTAGCAAACAATCAAACTATCAACACTTAACCTACCTCAACATCACATAAAGATTCCTTCTTCTAGCCACTGAAAAGTACCAAGGAAATTAAGCCCATACATAAAAATAAAAATGAAATTTGGCAAGAAAATTGAATACCCATAAAACCAAAACCTACCCCCGATCATACTTACCTATATACTTACCTATGCATACATTCTTCATTTCCTACATCGCGCGCCGATGGAAAAATCTGTCTACTTGCCCGCCGCAAACAGATGATTCCTACATTATCATTTGGGAACATACAAATTGTTTTTGGTTTTTTGTCATCTTTATTCTATATACTTCCTCTTTTACTACACTCAGAAAAAAACATCCCATTAAATGATCAATGGGACTACCATTGATTTTATAGGACGTGTTTTAATGGGAATATACTATTGAAACAATAGTATTTAGATAAATTTGATCGTTTTCGTCCCATTGATCCAATGGTATCGATACTATTATTAATAATTAGGTATAAACTATTGTTTCAATGGGAGATACTATTGATCGAATAGTATAAAACCATTAATATTTATTTAAAACATACCATTGTCCCATTAAACAATACTATTAATATGTTAATAGGAGGGATACCATTAAAAAGACGTTATTTTATTTGCTTCAATGGTATTATACTTTTAAATATGTTTTCTTCCAATAGTATACACACCATAAACTTAATAGGAGATACTATTAATAAAATATTATTTTTTGTAATTTAGTATTAATAGGACGTACTATTGTATCAATGGTATCATATTATTAAATATTTTTTCTGCCAATAGTATACGCACTATAAACTTAATAGGAGGTACCATTAATAAAATATTATTTTTTATAAAATAGTGTTAATAGGACGTACTATTGTATCAATGGTATCATATTATTAAATATTTTTTCTGCCAATAGTATACACACCATAAACTTAATAGGAGATACCATTAATAAAATATTATTTTTTATAATTTAGTATTAATAGGACGTACTATTGAATCAATGGTATCATATTATTAAATATTTTTTTCTGCCAATAGTATACACACCATAAACTTAATAAGAGATACCATTATTAAAATATTATTTTTTATAATTTAGTATTAATAGGACGTACTATTGTATCAATGGTATCATATTATTAAATATTTTTTCTGCCAATAGTATACGCACTATAAACTTAATAGGAGGTACCATTAATAAAATATTATTTTTTATAATTTAGTATTAATAGGACGTACTATTGAATCAATGGTATCATATTATTAAATATTTTTTTCTGCCAATAGTATACACACCATAAACTTAATAAGAGATACCATTAATAAAATATTATTTTTTATAATTTAGTATTAATAGGACGTACTATTGTATCAATGGTATCATATTATTAAATATTTTTTCTGCCAATAGTATACACACCATAAACTTAATAGGAGATACCATTAATAAAATATTATTTTTTATAATTTAGTATTAATAGGACGTACTATTGAATCAATGGTATCATATTATTAAATATTTTTTTCTGCCAATAGTATACACACCATAAACTTAATAAGAGATACCATTATTAAAATATTATTTTTTATAATTTAGTATTAATAGGATGTACTATTGTATCAATGGTATCATATTATTAAATATTTTTTCTGCCAATAGTATACGCACTATAAACTTAATAGGAGGTACCATTAATAAAATATTATTTTTTATAATTTAGTATTAATAGGACGTACTATTGAATCAATGGTATCATATTATTAAATATTTTTTTCTGCCAATAGTATACACACCATAAACTTAATAAGAGATACCATTAATAAAATATTATTTTTTATAATTAAGTATTAATAGGACGTACTATTTTATCAATGGTATAATATTATGAAATATTTTTTTTGAAACTAGTTTACACTTCATGAACTAGATAAGAGATATTAATAATAAGAAAACATTAATCATAATTAAATATTAATAAAACGGAGGACTGCAAGTGTAAACAGAACTTTATTGAACTTTGAATGTTTTGAATTCTCAGTTTTAATAAATAACCGGCGAACCCCACAAGTGGAACCTTAGGCGAAGCAGTTGAGTGGGAGAGTTGTGGTCCCCCTCGAGATCATGACAATCGCCGGTTAAATGAAGAAGAAGAAGAATAAATGACAGCGAAAGCTATGCAGCTAACTGGGAGTGTGTTATCATACGAAAAAATCAATTGAATTTTTATTGATCTTTGTTTCAGGATATGTTAATATCGACAAAAATTTATTGAAAACAATATTCCACAGTTCAATCAAAATTTCTTATATTATGTGTGGCCATTGATATAAGATGTCATATATAGTCCCCGCTTTATGGAACGGTACAAAGGCTATTTAATGGTACACATCCTATTAATCCAGTATCATTCCCTGGAAATATAATAGTACATCCCATTGAAACACATTTTTGTAAACCAAATCAAACTGTTTTAATGGTATGTACTATTAATCTACTTCATCAGTAATCCCGCCAAAAATTTTCGATGCTATATTTCCTTTTTTTATGGTACCCATCCTATTAATCAAGTTCCATTCCCAGGAATTATAATAGTACATCCCATTAATCACATTTTTTTCAATAAAAATCATACAGTTTTAATAGTATGTACTATGAATCTACATCAGCAGGAATCCCGGCAAAAACATTCAATGTAAAAGTATTTCAGGTATGTGTACATCGCGCAACTTCAAAGAAACCAATAGATTTGTATAGTAGTTTGTATATAGAAAATTTGTATTTTTTTTTTGTTTAAGTATGTGACTAAAAGATGTCACATGCATACGGATTCTTTGGTTTACAGAACAATAATAATGCGAAAGTTCGATGAACAACAGCAAGAAAATGCCTGTGTAAACAGAACTTTATTGAAAACCCATAATGTGATCTGAACATTTTAATGCACTAAGATCAATTTTCTTACGTTTGGATACATCGACAAATTTTTATGAAACCAATATTTTATATTCTTATTTAAATAACTTTTAATTTTTCCTGCTAAGGGCACAGTTATAGCCATCAGGAAAACGAATCAGACAAATTTTTCAAATGGATTTTTTGAACTGATTTTATTGGATTTCAAACACAAATGCTGTATTTAACGATTTCAAATAACTCATTGAATTTTTGACCAAATAAAATTTTAAATTTAGCTCGATCTGCGTACTAGGCAGATCGAGCTAAATTTTAGCTCCATGTAAAATCCTCTCAAATGTTTTTTGGGTAGCGCTGGTTAATTTTACTTTTATCTTTTCTTTATAAATGAAACTCGATTTCTTTAATTTCGTTATAAAAATGTGAACTTTAATTTCTCAAAATATATGTATAGTTGTTAAATAATTATCTTTTGTTAAAATTGAATTTATTTATTTCTTTCTGATCAGGAAAATAAATAAATTCATTTTTTACATATGATAACTGTTTAATTGAAAATAATATTTCATCAAAAAATTCTATGAGTTATTTGTAATCGATTAATGCAGCAGCAAAACTGACATCTCGATAAAGTAGGAATGACATAAGGAGAAAGATGATTCAATTCACTTGAGCGCGAAATTGGTGACTTTTCCTATTTTTATGGCTTTTGACATTATCCTCAGTGCCCAGCTGACAGTTAAAGTTCTCTACATCGCTGTTTTAACGTTTACATAAATGAAAATCGAACTAATTTAAGGTTTTCTCAAACTGACGCTAAACATTCGCTGACGAGTTTTTTTTTTTTAATAATTTTGTTCTGTTATATTTGATATAGTTTTTCGAATCGTTGAATATTTAAATTTTACAACCTTATAAAACCTAATTTTTTGCGAAATTATGATGATTTTGAAGTCCAATGCACAAAATTGCATTTGCAAACAGAACACACCGAATTTGCGACTAGAATACTTTAATGCTAAAACATCGATGTTTTAAAGTTTTGAATATGTAAATTTTCGTAAACATGTCTTCATCAATCATGAGTAGACGCATGTCAGGTGTAATCTCTGCTTTACAGAATTTAACATTTTATTTAATGGTACACATCCTATTAATCCTATTTCATTCCCTTGAAATATAATAGTGCATCCCATTGAAACCCATTTTTTTTAAAAAAATCACACAATTTTAATAGTATGTATTATTAATCTACCTCAGCAGTAAACCCGCCAAAAACGATTGATATAAAAATATTATGGGTATGTGTACATTGAGCAAATTCAATAAAACCAATAATTTTGTATAGTTTGGAAATTGGGGCCTATTTCATCACTACTACATCAGTTACATCAAGTATATCATACAACTAAAGCCGGGTGCACATATATCTCGTGTTGTTGTGTGTCCCTAGCGGTGCAATGTATTTTATATCCGTAGAACTATATTTGTTTCGTGTTGTGTCGCTTTGTGCCGCATGAAATATACGGAATGACAGCGACACACGGCTCCACAAAACAATCAACGAGACCACTGTGGTTCTGGCTTGTGTCCTACAACTACATCATCTTTTACACAATGAAACTGAGTTGCCGGCAACTGGGAGTTTGTAGACGAGAAGGGCGTAAGGGGAAGAAAAAAATCTCCCATCTCACCCTTGTCGCCAACAAACTAGTTAGTTTCTGACAACTCAGTTTCCTTGTGCGAAAGTGGTCTTACATTTTTCAGTTTCACACATCCCACTGGAAGAGTTGTATGATGAAGTTGATGGTTTTACATTTGTTCTCTTATACCTATGTATATGTATTGTACATGCATAGCATTCTCGCTCTAAAGTACATGCACATTTACATGTGTATAAATTTATATTCTAGGCGATCTTAGTTTTTAAGAGATTTGCATATTATTTATCTCTCGTTGCAACAATAAGCCAACAAGTATCTATCCAATGCTTTTTAAGCAGGAGCGAAAAAATATAATACACAGCCATATGGGATTGTTGTAACTGGATAAAGCAGGCAATACGTTTAGCCACAGTTGACATTTAGCATCGCTAAAATAATTTTCTAACGGGCCGCCTCCACAGGCCATGAACGATTGCAGGACTATGAACATGTCTAGAAAATATCTATTGAAGTCCAAGAAATCCACATGTCGAAAAAAAAAATAACTTTTTGAATAGGACATGAGCGCTGTTCAAAGTTTGGACATGATTTTCTGGTTTTTGTTGAATGTGTAAGTGAATTTTATTGTAAAATATAGAAGTTGTTGTGAAAGGCTGATGAAAGATGAACGACATGACATTATTTGTCCATTGAGTTAAAATTCACTGTTTGTTGATTGGATTGTGGCTGTGATGTGGGACACCTGTACGGCCTGTGCTGTATGGCCTGTGGAGTCGGCCTGTAAGAATTGAAACACTTTGTAAAATAATGCTCGACGATCTGTGATTAACAAGACATCGATATTTCAAAATTTCTATAAACATTTTTCTTACGCCGTTTTGGATTGGTAGTCCGGAAATAACCCGTTTTCACTGTTTCTGTTAAATTCCTATCGAATATGGAAAATCTGGAGTAGAAAGAGTAACTGCGAACCGTCCACTACGTTTTGGATACATATGTGAACATTTACAAAATTTAATGAAACCAATATTTCATAGTTGTATTTAGATATGTGTTAATTTTTCTTTTTTAATAAATATGTGGTCTCGTGCTCTTGCATAAATCTGTGCTTTACAATATGTCCTTCACCTTATTGCAAATAGTTATGAATGTAAAGTCATAAGAAAGAAATTGCAAGTGTAAGCACAGCTTTATTGAGAAAGCGAAATGCGAATTCTACCGCCGCCGCAACTTTAATTGTCGGAAGATCGAACAAAATCAAATCTTCTTCTTTGCGAGATTATGATGAACGTGAAGTCTCACATCGAATCTGCGATTATATTATTTTAATACTAAAACATCAATGAGCCAACGTTTGGAATATGTAAACGTAGTACAAATTTAATGAAAACAAGATTTAATTGTTAAATTTAAATTGTTTCATAAACATGTACTCATGAGCAAACATGTCATATGTAATCTCTACCTTGTAAACATTTTATTTATTGTACACATTCTTTAAATCCAGTACAATAACCAAGAAATATAATAGTACATCCCATTGAAACACATTTTTGTAAACCAAATCATACTGTTTTAATGGTATGTACTATTAATCTACTTCATCAGTAGTCCCGCCAAAAATTTTCGATGCTAAAGTGTTTCCTTATTTTATGGTACCCATCCTATTAATCCAGTTCCGTTCCCAGGAATTATAATAGTACATCCCATTGAATCACATTTTTGTCAATAAAAATCATACAGTTTTAATAGTATGTACTATTAATCTACATCAGCAGGAATCCCGGCAAAAACATTCAATGTAAAAAAAAGTATTTCAGGTATGTGTACATCGCGCACCTTCAAAGAAACCAATAGATTTGTTTAGTTTTGTTGAAATAATTTGTATTTTTTTTTTTTTTTAAGTAGGTATGTGATCTGAGAATGACTAAAAGATATCACATTCATACGGATTATATGGTTTAGAGAACAATGATGATGCAAAAGTTCGATTAAGAAAGCTTGAAAATGCGTGTGTTAATAGAACTGTATGGAACACCCTTAAAGTGATTTGGTAATTTCAATGTCACAATATCAGTTTTCTTATGTTTTGGATACCTTACCTACATTTGTGAATATCGATCGAATTTTATAAAAAAATATTTAGAAGTTCAGTTATGTAGTATGGTCATGTGCAAACGCAGTCATGTTTTAGCTCAAATCTGTGCTAATTGCGAAATTAAGGTGAACTTTTAGGTGCTTAAGGTGTTTTTTTCATAAAACAAAAAAATTGCACGTGTAAACAGAATTTTATTGAACATCCAAAGTGGTATTTGATAAACTTGACGGTAAAATCACTAAAATCTCTCCCAAATTGATGCTTAATATTCAACAAGACAGCATGGTGTCAGTATGAACTGACACCATGCGCAATCCCATATAAAACCCGACGACCAACGTAAGTACGTTAGTGAATGTTTCAATTATGTTTGGGTGAGATTTTTTTACGTTTTGGACAAATTTACTGAAAACTATTTTCATAGTTTAGTTAAATAGTTTTATTTATTTATCCTTACTACTATGTGATCATGAGAAAATAATTCCATGGCTAAGCTAAAATCTGTGATTATCAGAACATCGATATTGCGAAATTGTGATGAACTTTGAGTAAAAACCCCGATTACACGATTGTTTTTTTCGGTTGTTTCGTCTTTTTGACAGATTGGGTGAGGGGTGTAAAAATATAGAGGAAAGGAAGGCACACAGAAGGAATGAAAATTTCAAAACTTTTTCTGGATGATCTTTGACGTATCTGATTTGGCAGCCACAATACTCATCTGTGTTAGCAGAAAACGATTTTAACAAAAATTATTGAATGAGAAAATAGTTTTTCGTTATTAAGTACGCCTAATATACGAGTATATTTGAAAAAGAAGTGATTACAAGATATTTTGATTTATTACTACTGATTATTTTTGACAAAACAATCCCAAATTCCATTAACGTCAAAATAACGGAAGGAAGTACTAACGTTTTTCGTAAACCATGTAATCAAAAAGACGAAAGATGAAAAGAAAGAATAAACGAACCGTATAATCAGTCTCAAAGGTTGATTTTTTATAGTTGACCTGGTGTACCTTAATGCTATTTCAACAAAAACAAGCTGCCAAATAATAATAAGAATTTAACAGTGAAAAAGTTTATTTATTTTTGTCTTACTAAATTTTCTTTGTATTTTATTCGATTGCATTCTTATTTTACCATTTCAATTTATTTTGGTTTCTCAAATTATGCGTACATTATTATTTATGTTAATGTCAAGTGTGCTTGTGCCTTAACTTTCAGTCAACTGCAGCCTAACCTTAAGGGATTGCGTAAGTGTGATATGAACTTTATGTTATAGCCTTAAGAATTTCGTCGAACGTTTCAGTTCGGTATCGTTTGTGAAAGAGTATAGTTCGTTTGTGATTGGTCCGCGCCTTTAAGTAATTAAAAAAAAAATAAATTGTTTAAACAAAAAGTTAATTTCATTATAACGCTACGTTATCAACGTAAACCTAATGGTTTTGTTTCAAAACTTTTTTAAGAAAGCGTATAAAATAACACGTTTAATGTTCCAGTTTTATGTTTGGAAGCCAGAACGAGTGACCGCCATTAAAGAAAAAACATAATTTTTAAAGAAAAAACTTTGGTGCAATGACTGCTGGAACATAAATATCAGTGAAAGCGGTACGTTATCACGTATGATTTATATTATTAAGTTTTATAAAACAAATAAAAATCCAATTTTACATACATATATAAAAATAATTTTTAGACTGTAGTTTAATCTAACTGTAAACTTTTTCTTTAATGGTACACATCCTATTAATGCAGTCTGCTTCTCAGTATATTTTATAATACAGCCTATTGAAAAGCATTTTTTTTTAAATCAAAATCACACTGCATTTATAGTATGTACCATTAATCTACATCATTTGTGTGCGTCAATTTTTTTTCTTGTCTAGACATGTTCTTAATACGAGCATCGTGTATGCCCAGTTTGGGCGGTAAGAAATGTGTTGAAGCGCGAAAGAACTTTTCGTTCTTTATTTCCTGTTAGTTCGCTATAAAAAATAGTTAAGTCGGGTTATAACAGAAATTTGAGCATAAATAATAGCAAATGAGGTCATTATCAGGTAATATTTATAAATGTAATACACAAATAAAAATCCAATTTGTACATTCATGGAAATCAGTTTTTATTGCTAACCTGTTAACTTTTACTTTAATGGTATACATCCTATTAGTACACTCTGATTTCGACGAAATTTAATAGTACATCCCATAAAAAGGCATTTATTTAGTTTCAATAGTATATACCATTAATATTATTTGATTATAATGTTCTACCTAAAAAAATCTCTTCACTAGTTTTAGTGTTGTGGTTAAAAGTAAAACATATAAATAAAATAACAATTTATTTTGGACTTAGCGTAACTTTATCAACAAATAAATGATTGGTTATGTGTCACAGCTTAACAAGATCTCGTTGTAATTGTCAGTGTCGTGAACGCTTTGCTTACATAAAAGAGAGCATTCATTTTGAACATAACTTATAAAAGAGGTATGTTATGTTTATTTATTTTTCCAAAAATTAAAGAGGTATGTGAACAGGAAATAACAATTATTAATTTAAAAAAAGGAGTTTTTATACAAACAATTTCGCTATAGATTCATAAGAAGATTTCGTCATTATATCGTTTCAGTGTCAGTAAGCGCAATTTAAAAAGAGTATTGAAAAGTACAAAAAACACAACATTTTCAACATAAGTAGGGAACGAGTTTCAACACAAATAAAAGTTAAATATCAATTACAACAAACTGGTGTATAATGTTGTTTTCTTACAACATTGTTGACATTTTTTGTAGTATCAAAAGATGAATAAATTCAATGAGAAAAGAAATAATGCTTCAAATGATGCCATTAGACAGGGTACTGATAGTTCACAAAATTCAATATACCTAAAGGCGAAAAGCGGTTCCGTCGTCATCTCGTTATGCTAAGAAATCGAAATATTGAAACAGAAATATGACAAGCCGACGTTCTTTATGCAAATTGATTTAAAGAAACAATTATTGATGCTGTATTGTTTTGAATATATTTTGTTTAAATTATATGGATTTTATTGCAGTAAATCAGTTTTACACAATTGTCTCTCAATAGTTACCGTTTTATGAAGTGGGACACAATTTTATAACTAAAATAGAAAACACCGAATCCCGAGTTGGTCTCGTCGCATTGTGAATCAAGAACTAAGATTGATTGCGTTTTCGAATATTTATATGCAGCTTGAAGGTACGCAAATGTTTAACTACCATTTAACTTTAATGTTATTATTTATCTCATTCGATTAAACATTCATATGAAGGGCTTTATTTTCATAAAACAAAATATATAAACATTATTGAAAACTGAAAAAAAAAATCATATACAAACATTTTGTTTATCTCAGTCTCATTGCTGAAGCAAAACTTAAATATTTAAGTTCAATCAAAACTAATGTCACAGTTTACCCTTTGGAAAAAGGAATATACAAGCGTGAAAATTGAACCATAATATTTACGTCTTGTATCACTAAAACAGCTCTCAGTGCTATATTGTCCAAAATAGAACACTAGTACAGTAACTATATACACCTACGTATGCGTCAAATCTAGTAGTTCTGATTTTTTGCTGAGTTGTTCAGTATGTTGGCATTGTAAATAACCTAAGTTTTCGACCTCGAGCGACCGCTTCATGGTCAAAAATCAGAAAACCCTCGTTTTGATCGCACTTTTTTAATTTTTGGTGATTTTAGACCTTTAAGAACTAATTTTAAATAAAAACATTGTTCTACGATTTTAAAGTAACTTGATTTGCTTTAGCTTGAACCCAAAACCATTTCTGTAGACTGAATGGTTTCCAAACTACAGTATTTCAAAATTTAGCCATACAAAATTTAATGTAACAAATAGTATTATAAAACAGTATAATGGCAAATAAAGATTGGTCGAAATAAGGTTGGTGCAATTTTCTAAAAAAATACTTAAAGTAGAAACAAAACTTTTCAAAAACAATGGTAATAACTTGAATATTCTTCTATAGTCTTACACTAACTTTTAAAACTAGAAATCCATTCTTGAATACTCTTTATAAATAAAGTTATTTTTATCGATAGTTTTTGAAAAATTAATTTTTAAACTCAAAATTTTAAAAAAAATAGGTTATTTGTCAGGCCGATATCCAGAAAAACTCAGGAAAAAATCAGAGCTACCAGATTTTACGTAAACGCTTCCTTCCATACAAACGACAAACTGAACTACAAACAAATTTAATAAAACATCAACCAAGTAGGAAAAATTAAAAAAAAAATCATGGTATTTTGACAATAAATAATAAAAATTTGCCATAATAAAAGTACCTTCTTAAAACAATCGTTTTTTTTATTTAACATCCATAGTTTTTGTAATTTGTAGGGCCAAAAATGATGATACCGTTGATGAATATCTTGTACTCTTAAAAACGTTTCCATTGATATTTTATACAAAAATTACTTGATTACAACAGAATAAACTTTAATATAAATATTAACTTTTATTTTATTATTGCAATATTTTTACCAATAATAGATGGAAATTCAAAATGAAATAATACAATTAACAGAAGAGAATGTAGAAGGAACTATTATACTAGCCGAAGAGGTCGATGGAACAATGACTTTTGTGATTGATAGTAAAGATAAAGCCATTCAAATAAAAGATCTTATTTGCAATCAATTCGGATTCGATGAATTAATTTTTCAAAGAGTTATGGGTAAGTTTTTGGGATCCACTTAAGTATCATAAGGTATCTTACAGAATAATTCTCATGGGAATTAGAAAATGGTTTTGACATCGAAAGTCTTCTTCTTGCGACGGATGCAGAAATTAACGATTTGTTTCCTGCTCCCCTTTTGGGTACACGAGCTAAATTTAAATTTCAATTAAACGTATGGAGAAAAAACGTAGGTTATTTTAAATTTGAATTATTTATCGTAATATTATAGATGTTGTTTTTTCTATTAAACTCAGGCCTCAAATCAAGTTCCAAGAAACTGTAGAGAATGGATTCAATCCAATACTCTATAGGCGAAAACAGATGTTCGACTGATACTAGCATCTATACAATGTCACCCTCATCGTCCCATGTTAGCTACGGTGATGAGTTGAATAGTTTGAATTGCAATTCACTTCTATAATTATTAAATAAGACCGAGAAAGGACTGGAAATACTCGAGTTCTATAAGAGAGAGCAAATATTGGATGAAAATAATAAGTCAATGCTTATTTCAGTAATAGTTGAAAGCTATTCATCAAACTTAAAAGAGATGTCAATGAAAGACATTGAAACTGCAACCAATGCAATCCAAGCAGTTTTCCCCACTGAAGAGAAAGTAAGATGTTCTTGTTCATTTATCTATTATTTACCTTCATATATTTATAATTATAATAATAATAATTAATAATGATGGGGCTTATGGCGAGAATCTATTCAAAAGTCGCGCTATTTCAAAAATCTATTCGTTAGTATTTTTCTGTCCGATTAATACAAAATTATAGGAATTTTTCTATTTGATAGAAAATTAAATTCGATCAAGAATTTCTGATCGACTCATACATAACCCGGGGCTTAGACAAGCGAGTAGAACTAGTAGCATTTGTATCAAAGTGTTAGTTTTATGGATGTATGTAGCTCTCTGCGCGTTTTGTCAACTAGTATGATTTTTTAAAAATATTTCATACAGAAAAATATACAAGTTATGGAAACAAAACAAATAAATGAAAAAAAATACACTACACTAGTAGGATAACTGGCAGGCTACTCGCAGGCAAAAATAGACGAGACTTTTCTCGTCTCTTGGCCAGCCCTATACAAAACTAAAAAAAATCAACTTTTTACAAAAAAAAATTACTTTTTTACAGAATAACAATTAATATTTCCACAAAAAAAGAATAATGTTTTTACAAAAAACAATTAACTTATTAGCAAAAAAATATTAATGTTTTAATGTTTTACAACAAAAAAAAAATAACTTTATTGCAAAAACAAAACATATAGTCTGTATAAAAACAAATTAACTCTTTAACAAAAAAAAAATTACTTTTTTGAAAAAAAAAAAAAAAAAAATTACATATATTTACGCTTATCACCGACTAACTGACTCACTGACTGGTTAATTTTGCTTTGATAATAAATTAAAATCGCTCCCAAATGAAAAATCGGAAAACTATAGACCATGTGTCGGTAGGTCTACAAGAGGTCATAATTGGGTAACATTTTAAGAGTTAACACATTTCTAGGAGTAAATTTTTTTGGAAAGTTAAGTTATAAAGTTATTTACGCTCGGTCCTGACTCACATGACATAACATAACATGGTCGTCAGGCGACTTTGGCGTCTTGCAACTAACTAATTTCATAATGGAGAACTGGAACTTAAGCCACTTCAATTTTCAAAAGTTCATAAATTATGCAAAACTTTACTTTAAGAAAGTGGGTATAACTTCCTCGAACGTAAATATAGCACGCAACTTATAACCATTGTGTTACATAGGTTTTCACGTTTGTTTAAAACTTAGGAAAATCAGAATTTTACACATTTTTTGTACCTTTAACAAAACAACTGTATACCATTTCTTGTTATTTGCCCTAGAAATATTATATGCATAAAAGGGGTCACGGCCTGAACCCGACTGGCAAGCTTCACTATAAAGCAGTCAACGCACGAATAAAGTTGAGAAGTTTGAAAAGAAAACAAAACGAAGAATTGGTAGATCAAGGTTAGAAAGGCTCTGTTGTTCTTATAATTTTAAGTTAATTTTCTTTATGTATTGGTAGAAATTCCTATCTCTGATATTACTGACTCATGTCCTGAATCGCAAGAACCATTGGATTTCGATGTTGAGCAGACAATCATCTGGCTAACACATAACAATGAGCCATGGAATGAGGTTCAAGATAAATGGAGCAAAGTTTTAACGCAGAGGCAAAAAGATTTTAAGAGTGGACAGTCTAATATCCTCACGAAATGGCCCCTTTTTAAGCATGCTCTTGGTAATACATTGGTAAATTTAACATTTTTTTAAACCATATTACAAAATTACTTTTTTAACGTACCATGAAGTTACGAACTGTTTCTACACCAGACGTATATGAGCATTCAAACATGTTGATATTTTTCAATTCATGGAAACCAATGAAAACTAAAAAAATAAATTTACATTTGTATTGAGGTTAGATTTTACTTTTAGTGAAAGGATAGAGTTCCAATCAGCATCTTCTACGGAGAGCTTAATGTAACAAAGTTATATCATAGATAACAACTAACTACAAGAGACGCATTTCTTCTTATATTCAAAAACTTGGCCCTTGCCTTCATTTTGTATTATCATCTTGAGAGAAAAAAAAGAGAAAAAAAAACTTATGGCCTTTTAAGATAATTAAAATTTGAAAAATTTCATATTTTTGAAAAAAAAAAAAAAAAATATTAATGTTATAAAAAGCATTTACTATTTATTATTGTTGAGTTGCGTTAGAACTGGTCAAATCCAAGAATTCATTTAAAAGTATTTCAGATTAATAAACTCACATATCAATGACTCGTAACTAAATCCTGATTCCTTTTGTAAAAATAGTTTTCTGTGTATGTTCTGAGGGTATTATCATATTACCTTCATATAAGTAGAAACTTTTAAAATCTGCTGTTTTTGCCTCCTAAACGATTTTTCATTTTCGACTTACGAGGCTTTGACGGAAAAAGAAAAATAAAATCAACTGCAATACTTTGAATTAAAATACGAAGAGATGCCACCCTAATACCATTCGTTTAATTGTAATATTCCAGGTTGAAATCGACTACGAGAGCATAAAGCCATTCAATAAATCAAGAATTTTCGAGCTATGGGCCCCTTTCGTTGAGAAAATTGTCTCGTACTTCAAGATGAAAATAAGGGATAAGGCTTCCCTAAGTCTTCTTAAGGAACTGGAAAAAGAAGTCGATACAAGTAAGATAATTTTTTTTTATAAATTAATATCTCTCTTGGTTTTCCTTCTTAAACTTATATAAATCTGAAAAATGCCACTATGAAATTACTAATTATTTATATTTAATCTTTTTTTTTTTTAGATTCCCGGGGTTTCATCATATTCTATTTGCTACATGCATTGTTAAAACCGCCCGTGCTTTCCATTGGGAAAAAGAGTGCGAAACGAGGAAGGTGGAAGCCCACAATCAAGGACGCACAGGAATCCTGTTTTATTTACTGCACAACTGCAGCCCAATATGGGGATAAGGTAGATCTTTTACGTAAAAAATATTTGTCTAAGGGACTAACTCTTCAACCAGTTATTATTGTTATAGGCCCCGAAATAATTAAGCTTGAACAGTTCTATACATTTTATGATGGAATTTTATATAAATTTTCTACTTTTATTAAATGTTTTGATGTAACATTTAAATTATTTCATGTAATGAACTTTAAGTATCCTAGGGAAGGCAAACATTTTTATGCCTTTGTGCAAACATATTTTTATAATTTTCACATAGAAGAAAATGCAAACATAAAAAGTCTTTTAAACTACTTGAATCAGTAAAACTTTGGTACTTACATAAATATGGTCAAAAAAAGAAGTCAGACTTTTTTTATTTATACTTTTCAAACTCAACCTTATATTTGAAAGCTACTAATTTCAAAATTGAATCTAATACATTATTGTTGAAAGCATACATAAACATATGTATAAAAGGCTTTATAATATATATATTACGATTTTTGTATTGCTGAATTAATTATAATTATATTTTACAAAAAGGTAGAATAGCTTTATAATATGTTCACAAAGTTTTTGAATCTAATTTTATTTAAAAAAAAAACAGTAAAATTTGTATATTATAATGTAATACTGCCCTCAATCTCTCATAAGCTTTACAAATCTAGATTTGTATTTACATCTATTTCCTTTAAAAAACATTTTTCGATAACTCTTCGATTATCTTTTAAAATCATCATTTATTTTTACTAACTTATATTTTTTTTTTCAAAAATTATATTTTAAAGGCGCTAAGCTTTGAGATAGTCTTACTATTATCTGTATTTATCCATATCTCCTTTCAAAAATATCATTCCAAGGTGCTAACTCTTCAACAAGTTCCTAGTCTCTCACAAGCTTTATATGATAATGTAATATGTAATATAAGCTTTACAAATCTAGATGTGTCTTTTTGTATTCAAGCATAATTTCAGTGGACTTTAATTGTATATTTTAAAGATGTTGTTTATCCTATAGCTGGATAAACTCTTCCATTGATGTCCTTATAAATCTGGATGTAGTTGTATTTATCTATTATCTGCTTTTAAAAATAACTTTCGATAACTCTTCAGCTAGTTATTTATTCTATTTATTTATTCTATTTTCCTTACAAATCTTTATGTATTTGTATTAACATCTATTTCTTTTACGAAATATCTTTCGATAACTTATATTTTCTTTCAAAAATATCTTTTCAAAAATTTTATTCCAAGGTGCTAACTCTTCAACAAGTTCCTAGTCTTTCATAAGCTTTATACAATGAGAATGTAATACTGCCCTTAGTCTCGCATAAGCTTTACAAATCTAGATGCATATTTTTGTGTTTAAGCATAATTTCAGTGGACGTCAGGGAAGCCAAGTAATTTAGTTTTGTTCAAAGTAAGGTTGCACCTCATTATAGTGTAAGGTAGATGGGTGACCCATTCCATTTTGGGATAAAGTAGATCGGTGACGCAAAAAATATCTATCTCAGGGACTAAGTCGAAGAGCCGACGGCAAATTTTGGGAGTGGTTGTATAACAAAAATCTGAGTACGGCAGTTTAAAGGGGCATAATTTGTGATATCCCAATCAAAAGTCTGGCAGTTATTTTTCAGCCTTTGGTGGGGGTGGGGTGTTGAAAAAACAAATTTTATAAATTTACAAATACATCATTTATAAATTTAAAATACATCATGATGCTCTCATTTTCCCTAAGACTAAAAACCTTAATCTTGGTGATCCAAGTTACAGAACTCAAGATATAGATAGACAGTTTTCTAAAACGCAAACAATCAACAAAACAAACTCTCCAAAAAAAAAAAAGACGGTAAAGGTTCGCTTAAAAAGCTTATATCTTGAGTCCTTATAAGAGTAGGTACACCTTTTTTTCGTACGCGAACTCAAGGGGTTTTTTATACCCTTAAAATGTAGAACTAAACACAGTGCGAGCGTTAGGAAAATAGGGAAGGATTAAGAGGAAGAAATTTATAAAATCTCTATTTTCAACACCCCACCCCGCCAAAAAAAAAACTACCAGACTTTTGATTGCTATATTACAAGATATGACCTTTTAAACCCTAATACTCAGATTTTGGTTATACACTCACTCCCAAAAATTGCTGTCGGCTCTTGTTCTAAAACTACTTATACGTATTAGTTAGTTGAACGATTTTCTTTTTGGGTGCAACCTTTTTGAAATTGATCCGACCGATTGTTTGCTACAATAAGCCAGAATTTGTTTTAATTCAAATTTCAAGGTCCATTTTCAAAATGCTTCAATCGTTTCAGAACGGTGTTGTTTTCCAGCTGGTTATCTGATTTGATAAGCAATTATTATTGTTCAATGACATTCAAAATTAAAATCAGTTGTTTTTGGATCCTAACTGTATTGATCTATATCTTTATAAATATATAAGATTTCCTGGTCCAGCTGCGGACATTATCGTCAACGTTTACAGTTGGGTTTGGTGTGATCCATATTTTTTCCGTTAGATCAAAATAACTTAAAATTTATTCTTGTCTGCTTAATGACTACTTTTCCAAGTAAGTTTAAGGTTTGTGAAACCACGTTGTTTAGTTATCTTCACTTTCTTTTTTATTTTGAATACATTTAAGTTGCGCCTGGCATAACCCTTTATCAACAAATTACTGTACACATAATATTCCATTTTGTGTTATTAACATTTTAGAACAGTAGCTTTAATTTTGGTTTAAAAATTTCATATTTTTTTTAATATTAATCACTTTTCAACAACAAATAAAACATGATTTTTTTTCAATTTTGTATGTATCTTATCATGTGGTGAAAAAATACTGTCCGACGTCCTTTTTGACCAACTGCATAGATCGGGTATACAAAATTATATTTTTGTGTGGTAATAAATTAAAATCAAACTCTTCACCAAAGAACTGAGTTGTTAATTTAAAAAAAGGCCCACAATCTGAACAATTTAAGATATTATCTTTCGAGAAATGTTGTATTCAAAAATTTCAAAACTTGAACACCTTTAAAAGGCATATGTATTGCAAAAATGCATTTCACTTTTATATTACTATGTACTATTTATTTAAATAAATAATAAAATAAAATAATAACTCATTTTCAATTTGTAATATTTTTTAGTTTTTAAGATCATTTAAAATGTTTAAACATTTTGAAAAAGATGTTGTTTTTATATAAAAGCTGGAGCTATTTAAATAAAAATCAATTTTTATATGAAATCAATTTTGTGTTCTTTTTTAATTTGATGGATTTTCACACTTCGCTTAAACAACCAACAAAAATTTGATTGTTCATTTAATATTCCAGGTATCGGCATATCGCTAGTGCAAGCAAGAATTTATAAAGCTAAAAATGTACTTTAATTTGAAAAATGGTTTTGGAAAACGAAGTTTTGGTTTCTCCATAATATGGACAACAACAAATTTGTCTTAAAAAAAAGGGTTTGTATACATTTTCCATGCAGTTTTTTTTTTAATTTTATACTAAATTATATTTAATACCTGTATTTTCAGCCCATTCACGAGTTTCAACATACTTGAAAAAAATAACAAATCCCGGAAAAAACCTATCACTGAATCCATGGTCATGATGGTAAATTGTATGAGATTTTCCACTACGATGGATTCTGTGACTGATTTTTCGGGATAAGTTAAAGTTTCCAATCAATCAATAGGATACATCCCATTGATATTCAATGGTATATACCATTCATTTTAATAGGAACTGTCCTATTGATTTTCAATAGTATATACCATTAGTTTCAATAGGACACATCCTATTGATTTTCAATAGTATGTACCATTAATTTTAATAGGACCCATCCCATTGATTTTCAATAGGATACACCATTAACTTTAATAAGACCCATCCCATTGATTTTTAATAGTATATACCATTAATTTTAATAGTACCCGTCCCATTGATTTTCAATAGGATACACCATTAATTTTAATAGGACCCATCCCATTGATTTTAAATAGTATATACCATTAGTTTTAATAGGACCCATCCCATTGATTTTCAATAGTATATACCATTAATTTTAATAGGATCCATCCCATTGATTTTCAATAGTATTTACCATTAATTTTAATAGGACCCATCCCATTGATTTTCAATAGTATATACCATTAATTTTAATAGGACCCATCCCATTGGTTCTTAATTATATATACCATTAATTTGAATAGGACCCATCCCATTGATTTTTAATAGTATATACCATCAGTTTTAATAGGACCCATCCCATTGGTTTTTAGTAGTATATACCATTAATTTTAATAGGACCTATCCCATTGATTTTCAATGGTATATGCCATTGGTCCAATAGTATATACTATTAAATTCAACAGGAAAAAATATTTATTTTAATAGGAATCGTCCCATTGATTCAATGGTATATATTATTAAATTCAATAGAAAATAATAATAAAAAATTAATTTTAATAAGACCCATCCCATTGATTCAATAGTATACACTATTTATTTCAATAGAATAAAGTATACGTTTCAATAGGATCCGTCCCATATGATCAATAGTATTCCCATTAAAAATCTCGTATAATTAATAGTATTTTTGAGTAACAATGGTACAGACTATTAATTAGTAATAAGACATACCATTGAAAATTATACCAATTTATTAATAGTATCGATACCATTGTTTCAATGGTACGCCTCCCATTGACTAAAAACAATGGTATTTTCCCATTGAAAAAGGCCAAATACCATTGTTTTTATAGTATCTTTTCCCTGAGTGTATCTAATTCCTATAGAAAACAAATTGACCGCCAAAACAAAACAGTTATTTTTTGTCTCCCTTGTAACCTCATACATTTTGTATAGCCTTCTCTATTCTTCTTTTCTGTCTTTAGCCTTCGTTTTCTTCTAATTTTCCTCTCATTTAATCTCTTCCCAAATTGAAAAGTCTCTTAAATCGTTAGTTCTAACACTCCTCACCATACGCAGCGGCAATTATTTGAGCCATGATATTACTATAAGAGTATATATACAATGTTACAATGTAATAACTTCCTTAACCGCCGTATTTTGCTGTGGTTATTACTGCGAGATTTGTCATTCTCCGTTTAATACGAAAGATGTTCATCATGGCTGTCTTGGTCTATGTTCGCAATGCCAGTATTCTCCAAAATATGAAGAAACACCGAAAAAAATTCTTTGCCAAGACTGTAATCGAAATTTTAAAGGAACAGGATGCTTTGACAACCACAAAACGAGCGCCTCGTCAGGAAAAAAGTCTATCTGTGAACAAATAAAAAGATGCCTTGCTTGTTTAAAATCCTATGGAGGAAGTCGACAACATATTTGTGGAGAGTTCTTTTGCAAGAACTGTAAAGTACATGTTCCTGAAGACCATAAGTGTTTCATTATACCTAATACGAGAAAACCTGATTTGAAAAATTTCTTGTATGTCATAAAATTATCTAGAAAGTCGCCAAGAAAAAGTAATTGGAGAAAAAATTTGGAATGACGGAGATGAAGCAACAACAACAAAAAAAGCTTTTAATACAAAACATGAACCAAATTTATGCGTGTTTCAAACCAAATGTATTCATTGCGTGGAGTATCCTGATTTGCATTTCTGTAAATGTTGTAAATTGTCATTGAACGTTCTACAAGGAGAAGACGTTGTATCTAAATTTGTTCAATATATACTCGAAATTCGGAAAAAATTTAAAAATGTGGTTGTGATTGCTCACAATGATCAAGCCTACGATCATCAGTTCATTTTAAACTATGTCTTAGAGAAAACAGTACTAAGCCATGAACATATGCGAGCCATGCGAGGAACATAGATAATATTGATGTTAATAGGAAACGTGAAATTTATCGACTCAATAAACTACTTTCCTATGGCCTTATCAAAACTCCCAAAGGCATTCGACTTGCCATCTGTTTTAAAGAAAGGTTACTTTCCATATCTCTTCAACACTATTGAAAATGAAGAATACAAAGGAACATTGCCAGCAATAGAATATTACAGTGCTAAATCTATGAGGTCAGAAGAGCGTAATACTTAAATTGGCATTCAGACCATCAAAATGATTCTTTTGAAATGAAGCACGAACTTGTAGAATACTGTAAGAGTGATGTCAAAATTTTGACGGGGGCTTGCTTGCAATTTAGAAAATTATTTCTTACGCAATGTAACGTTGAACCATTTTTAGAATCGGTAACGATTGCTTCTGCTTGCAATCTTTTATATAGACGTAACTTTCTTAAGCCAAACACCATCGGGTTAATACCTAAAAAAGGATGCAGATGCATTGACAACCAGTCAACAGGAGCTATCAAGTGGATGATTTGGGAAGAACAGCAAAGGAACATAACTATCCAACATTCGTATAGAGGCAAAGAGGTATTTATACACGGTGTAAAAGTTGATGGTTTTTGTGAAAAAACTAAACAGATTTTTGAATTCCATGGGTGCTATTACCATGGTCAGGGTCACCCTATCTGTTTGAAGCACAAACGCGATGAACCTCTACACGAAAACGAAAATGATACATTAAATCAGAGGTATGAAAGAACCATTGCTAAAACTGAAACATTGAGAAATTTCAACTACGAGGTAATTGAAATGTGGTCTTGTGTTTTTCAAGCTCGTCTGAAATTAATTGATAGAGATCAATTAAATTTTTTAAACATGCATCCACTGATTCAAAGTTCCCCCCTAAACCCCCGCGATGCTTTTTATGGCGGACGAATCGGAAACACTGTCAGTTTCTACAAATGTAAAAAAGGTGAAGAAATCAAATACATAGATGTATGTTCTCTATACACTTGGGTTTGTAAGAACGGAAAATTTCCCCATTGGCCACCCTAAAATCCACACTACTGGCGATGCAATCTGTGCAACAACGAAATTGGAGGGAGTAAATGGACTAATTAAGTGCAAAATTTTACCTCCAGAAAACCTGTTGCATCCGGTATTAACAATGAAACAAAATGACAAGCTCATGTTTTCATTGTGTAGAAGCTGCAGTGATGAAAAAAAACAATGAACAATTGTGTACTCATACTGATGAGCAAAGAGCAATGGTTGGGACTTGGATAATTGATGAGGTCATAAAAGCCGTTGAAAAAGGCTACATTATACTTTCCATTTTTGAAATTTGGGAATATAATGTAGTCCAATATAACCCAGGTAGAAATCCTGATGAGGGCCTGTTTACATCTATGATGAACAAGTTTTTAAAAATCAAGCAAGAAGCATCTGGATGGTCAGCTGAATGTTCACTCAACAAGAAAAAGAAAAATATATTTCTGATTTTCTTGAAAAAGAAAATATTCAGTTGGAATTTGCAGAAATATGTGTCAATCCAGGAAAGAGGTCACTTGCAAACAACGGCGTATACAGGGGGGGGGGGTCACGGGGTCATGTCCCCCCCCCCGAGAACTCAAGATTATTTTGTTGATCTGAAATAATTATTTAGTAACCACATAGAAAAAAAAAATGAAAGTTGGTTACTTAGAAAGCTAGTAGGATTTTTGATTGTTAATTTAGAATTCAATAGAGAATTTGAATGTTGGTAACTTCAATTCAATAAGAAATTTAACACAACAACAAACTTCTCATATGATAATACATTCAAAACTTAAAATATATGCATAGGCTAGTTTCCGTTTTGAGATGACAGCCAAAACCTGTTAAACCAAACAGAGCAGAGTTGTTACCAAATTTTCACTCAGTAAAGTAAAAACTAATAGGATTTTCAAAAAAAGAACATTTTTTTTTCTGAAAATAAAATCTTTAAACACATTATAGAACACAAACAGAAATTGTTTGATTTCTGTATGACAAATTATTTTTAAAAGCAAAAAAGTGATAACTTTCGATTTATAGTTATTCTAACCAACAAATATTAATGTTAACGATAAAAGACATAAATATATAAAACTATGATGAAAACCTATTACGAAAGGATTTTGTTTGCACTTATTAAATATTTACGATCGAACAATATTGTTACTGATTTGGATGTGGATTACTTTTACAAAGTAACCTATGAATCCCATAATGCAAAAGCTAATAGCTATGGTAAAGGAGATTTTTTGGAACTCCTTGCGGTGAACCGTTTAACCAGTCGGATGGAATTATTGACGAAAAGCGACTAGGCTCGTAGAATTTAACAATTTTGCCCATTGTTTTTATCAGAAAGGCTTACTGGTAAGAAAGATTAGGTATATTTGCCCGATGAATGGAACCTCGGTATAGTGTGCCCCATCCATAAAAAGGGAGATGTTCTGAAATGTACCAACTACAGAGGAATTAGTCTTACTGGTAAGAAAGATTAGGTATATTTGATGTACATATTTATTTTGGAAGGTGCCTTTCACTTTTCCATCGGTGGCAGTCTTAGTGACATACATTTTTTCCAAATCAGAGGCATATCGAAATCACTCGTGAACTTTGTTCACACTATTCTTGAAACGCAACGAAAAAGAATCTTTGTATTCAATTATAATACGAATATGTAATGTATTTTCATCAGCGGGAGATAAATTGGCTAGGAGCATACACCAGCTCATCTGCAAAATTTGGTCGGAGGAAAGTATGCCCGATGAATGGAACCTCGGTATAGTGTGCCCCATCCATAAAAAGGGAGATGTACCACCTACAGAGGAATTAGTCTCCTAAACGTCGCTTATAAAATCTTGTCGGCCATCCTGTGTGACCGCTTTAAACCTTTTTCAACGATCTGATCGGCCCCTATCAGTGCGGTTTTAGGCCGGGCAAGTCAACCGTCGATCAACTGTTCACACTCCGACAGATTTTAGAAAAATCCCGGAATTTCCAGATCGATACACACCACCTTTTTATCGATTTTAAAGTCGCGTATGATAGCGTGAAAAGGGACGAATTATACAAAACCATGTCGAGTCTCGGCATCCCTGCCAAACTAGTGCGCCTGTGCAGGATGACGATGAAGAAATCTCGCTGCTCCGTCAAAATTGGTAAGAACACCACCGATTCCTTTGATGTTGAGAAAAGATTGAGGCAAGGCGACACGTTATCATGCAACCTATTCAACATCGTTCTTGAAGCCATTGTACGCAACACACATGTCAACACCAGCGGTACAATCTATCAAAAGTCCGTTCAAATGTTTGCATATGCGAATGACATAGACATTGTCGGCAGAACGAAGCGAGCTGTGGCAGGGGCATTTGCGAGCATTGAATCGGAACCGGCTAGAATGGGATTGGCGGTTAATGAGGACAAGGCGAAGTATATGCTGTCATCGAGAGAGGAATCTCACCATCGTCGACTCGGGCAAAATATCACGATGGACAGATATAACTTCGGAGTTGTCAAGGACTTTGTCTACCTGGGCTCCACTATTACATCGCAGAATGACATCAGTGCAGAGATCAAGCGAAGAATTACTCTTGCCAACCGCTGTTTCTTCGGTCTAAGAAGGCATTTAAGTAGTAAGGCCCTCTCTCAGAGAACCAAGGAGACTTTATACAAAACCCTAATCATCCCGGTCCTGCTTTATGGGTCAGAAGCATGGACACTGAAAGATTCGGATAAAAATCTGCTAGGGTGCTTTGAGAGGAAGATTCTTCGTGTGATTTTCGGTCCGGTGTGTATCGAAGCAGTATGGAGGAGAAGATTCAACGACGAGCTATACGGGCTATACAGCGACGTTGACCTGGTCAAAAAGCTGAAAATACAGCGGCTGAGATGGCTGGGGCACGTGGAGCGTATGGACAGCAACGCACCTGCCCGACGAGTCTTCGAATCCAACCCCGATGGTGTACGCAGCAGAGGAAGAACCCGTAACAGGTGGTGCAATCAAGTGAATGACGACATCGAAGCACTCGGTGTGCGCAACTGGAAGCGGCTAGCTAGGGACAGAGCTGGCTGGAGGGGCTTGTTAGTTGAGGCCGAAGCCCATACTGGTCTGTGAGTGCCATCAAAAGTAAAGTAAGTAAGTAATGTATTTTAGTTTTTCCACTATTGTAAAAAGAGCAATTTACACAAGTGGTCATTTTTGAAAATCAGAGCTATTGTTTTCATTTTCAGTAGTGAATATTTATATCTATTTACTAAAATTAAGAAACAGAAAACAGTGCACAGTAGCTTTGATATTTTACTAATTTTTCCTGCAACTTCAATTGGCTGAAATAAAAACTTTGATAGGATTAAAATAAATTCTGAATAAAATTCAAAACAAATGATCAAGCGAATCCAACAAATTTTTTTCCTCAGTATTTTCACAGCTAGCTTAACTGATTGTCTTTGGTCAGGCAACTGGAGATTGCTGTATGCTGTTGCTGAGGCCCTCCGAAATAAAAAATGTAACAGTCAGGAATAAAAACGAATAGCGTGTTCACTGGTCCAGCTAATGAAGGTTCTTTCGACTCAGTTGTTTATTTTAATTTTCTTTGGAACCGAAAATGAGGTAATTTTGCAAGTACCAAAAAAGTGTTTTCGTCTTAATTTGTTAATTTTTTTGGATAGGTAGGTAGCTCATTTCATTTTGAATAGGCTTTGGCAGTTCGAAATATATATTTTCAAGGAAATTGCCTAAATTGGCGTAGTGAAAATGTAGTTTTCGATGACTTTGGCGCATAAATCAGGCTGAATTTGACCGATGGCATCGATTATGTTGTCTTTGAGGGTCGAGGTGGTTTGCAACTTATTCGCATAGACTGCGACTTAAAAAAGCCCCACAAGAAAAAGTCCAAAGGGGTCAAATAACACGATCTTGGTGGCCAATTCACGTTGCCTCGGCGCGAGATAACCACACCATGAAACCGCTCGTGCAAAATATCGATTGTGTATTAGGCTGTGTGGCACGTAGCGTCATCCTGTTGAAACCATATATCTTAAGTGTCCTTATCATCCAATTTAGGCCACAAGAAGTTGGTGATCATCGACCTTTAGCGATCGCCGGTGACGGTGATGGCCTGGCCAGCATCATTTTCGAAGAAATACGGACCGATGACGCCTCCAGGCATCCAGCCCAAAATCCACACAAAACAGTAACTTTATTTGGATGCATTGGCACCTCGTAAATCTCGCGTGGATTAGTGTCGTCCCAAGTCCGGCAATTTTGCTTACTCACGTACCCGTTCATCCAAAGATGGGCCTCATCGCTAAAGATGATTTTTCGACCAAAATTGGGATAAACTTCTAACTGCTCTAAAACATCATTTGCACGTGTTGCTCGAAGCTGTAACTCACCATGATGATTTGTCTGTAGTGAATGATTAAAAGACGATATTTTGACCGAAAGTAAAAGAAACAATATGGCTGCCACGAGCTGCCAAAATCAACCCGTCCCTATTGGAAAACCCTTTAGTATAGTTAATTATGATTTTTTCGCTTTTATTTTATATAGCTACGCACAGTAAAATATGAAAACAAAAAAAATATAAGGCACATGACTTTTAACAAATATTAGTTTGTGTTATTTTTTTTTTGCATGACCCCCCCCCCCAAGAACTAAAGCTGTATACGCCCCTGCTTGCAAAGCTGATCTTGAATTCGTTTTGGGGGAAATTTGGACAACGTGAAAATCAACTTCAAACTATCGTTCTGGATAACCCTTCAACTTTATTTCATCTGCTTACGCTTCCGTCAATTGAAGTACAACACATTCTTCCTGTAAATGAAGAAAACGTTGTCGTTAACTTCGAGATGAAAGAAGAAACAATCGAATCTTTATCGACAGTAAACGTTTGTGTTGCTGCTTACACGACTGCTCTAGCTCGGCTTAAACTGTATAGCTACCTGGAGAGGTTAGAGGAAAGAGTTCTATATTACGATACTGATTCGGTTATATATGTAAGTCGTCAGGGGGAATTTGAACCTCCTACTGGACAATTTATCGGTGATATGACTGATGAATTAGAAGTGTATGGAATCGGAAGTTATATAACAGAATTCGTCAGCGGAGGTCCTAAAAATTATGCATTTAAAGTGTTCAGTACAAAAGACAAGATGGAACACACTGTCTGCAAAGTGAAAGGGATTTTTCTCAATCATGAATCATCGCAAAAAATCAACTTTGATTCCATTAAAGACACTGTTTTAAATTCGTGTTCTTCCTCAGATAGTGAAAACATTATTATTAAATCTAATAATATTCGTCGGACAAGAGACCATCAAGTACTTACCATCCCAGAAGTTAAAACCTACAAAGCCAAATCGGAAAAACGTCGTTTTCTTGAAGACCATAGCTCTTTACCATATGGATTTAAAAGACAATGTTGCCATTCAAACAATTCTGTTCAAAATTATGAAATAAAAAAAAATTAATGAAACTTGTTGTTGTACTTTTTTATTAGTAAAGAAATTTCATTACATTGTTTAGTTTACTTCTGAACTTGTTTAGGAAACTTGTTGGGGTCTTTTAAATTTTTTTTGTTCAGCTTCATCCATAATAGATAGATACATTTGATTGAGGTAGAATGGTACTTTCATAAATCAGCTTGGATTTAATAATCCGGTTTTATTTGATTCGTCTTGACGAGGACATGGTAATTACCATGATTGTTTTCTTTTTTATTTTTTTGCTTTTTCCAAACTTTAAACAATTCTTGTGACACCTTGATCAAGCGGATTATATTCAATTATACGATCATGTAGCATAAGACAGTAAGCTGAAGTGTTAACAGGAATATTTTGTGATGTTTTCATCTCCAAACGTATATCGATGGGGCCTGTTTTCATAGATTGGTTTTGATGTCTGCAGTCTATGACAAAAATTGGAGCGCGTGATTTAAATAGATCCCAAGAAAGGAGAGGCTCAGTGATGGTTTTATTGTAGTAAGTTTTTTTTGAAAATCAGTGTACATTTTGTAAAACAGACTATATCTATTTTTATCAAAAGAAACATTGAGATCTTCATGTGGATAAACATCAGAGTTAAGATATACTTTAAAGTCTGTTAGATTACAATGATCAAACGTTGTAGGATCAGCAGATAGTTTTTTATTTTTCTCAGTTTGCAGAGCAAAGACAATATATCTAGGTTCTTCAATTTGTGTTGTTGTCTTTACATTCCATATGTGATGGTCAGAGGTTGGCAGCTGGGATGTTTATGAATACCCTAGTATTCATAAAGATCCCAGTTTCGGAAAGCAATTTTCATAGAACTATTTTTATTTATAGATTTGTATAAATTCAATTTCATAGAGTCTGACAAAGTCACGTGTGGAACTTTCCATTGTACCTTATGAAGTTTTACTTGTACATTTTCATCTGTTTGTGAAAGCGTTTTTATCCGTTCTGGCTCGAGTTAGAATAAGATCATGTCGAGCGTTCGGAATAATTTTCTTATAATCTTCAGCGAGCCCCAAAAGTTTATTTAATGGTATACAGTAATTAAAATAAAACCGTTTTTGAAATATTAATAGGGGAATCAGGAGACCAAGATGCATTTAAAAGCATGTCACTTTCATTTTTAGTTAAAGATAAATAGTTTCTGAGCGTTGAAGTGATTCCAACATTTCGATTGTAATCAATTTCCTTGCCATTGAGTTCATAGCGAATTTCATCAAAAAGAAAAGACATTGCATTGTTTGCTAGTTTTGTGGTGGCTATTTCATTTACGGGGTCTTTTCCATCTGTCCTCGATAATGAGCCTTCAACATATAAAAAACTTTCTAAAGGAAGGACATTAAGATTTTGATGTTGTATACAAATCTGTATGATGTCATTTCTCTCGAAATTGTTTTGATATAGTGAATAAGTATGATATTCATATTTAGAAATGCTTTCATTGATTTCAGGTTCTTGAAAAATGTTTAACATATTTATGGTTTTAATGTTTTAGGATGTATCCTAACGATAATAAATAATCCTGATTATGTTTTGTAAGACGATGACGACGACGTGTTACCACAGCTGAGTTTAAAGATTGATTGAACAAACTAGTATTTTCAACAATGTTTTTATAAGAAGTTGAGTCAGCTATATTTCCATACACATTCATAATTCTGGTTGTAAATGTAATCGAACAGTTATTTTTTCTCCTCTAAAATTAATGTCTTTACCGTCTTGATCAACGAACTTTAAGCACAACGATCTTACTCATTTGACGTTCACAGGTAAATAAATAACATTCCTTGGAACTTCTATGATTTTATAGCCAGGACTTACTTTAACAGCAAATTCATGTAAGATATGTGCGGATTGATTATTTACATACGCTCCATCTATTATATTACATTCAACGCGAATGGCATTAACTCTATTTATGTCAACGTAAAGATCCGATTCATGTAATAAGTTTGACTTCAACAATTTCTTGCTAAACCCTAAAAGAGACCCAATAGAATTTAGTTTAGAGAAGTCAATGTCTTCCGAGCTGTAAATTTCACATTTCAGAGTGATGTTATTTGCCTTGATTTTAATTTCACTTTTTCTTAATGCATTTTGCTTTTTTTTGTTAATTTCAACAAGTTTTTTTTTGTATTAAATTATTAATATCTTCTATCTCATATGAGCCTATAGGAAAATAAATAACGCTATCACCTATATGCAACAAGTTATTAGACTCATCCACATTTGGTATAGAGTTATATGTTTGGAAATCTATGAGTCTACATACATAATTAGATTTCAATACAATTGGTGGGAAATACTCAGCATTAAGAATGGATTCATTTCCACTTAAAGTTAGTGTTAACGACATGCCGATTAAAAGACGAATGACATAATTTAGCTTTTTCTACATCATTTTATTCATTTCTTATTTCAGTTTTGAAAACATTTTACATTGTTCTAATAAAAATCTTAAGCATAAATGTCCACATATAAATGTATCAAAGTCTTGTTCTTGAATATAATTATAATTAATTTTATTACCAAGATAGCTTATTACTTCAGTTGGAGGTCTTAAGTTTCCAAAACTATCAAAATATTATACTATATTATTTTTTTTATTTCTTATATATGCCACCCAATGAGTGCCAGCGCCAGCTTCACGATCCAAATTTATAACACCACATTCCCTACCCAATGGTGCTTTTGGCAATGACTCTCTCATAAAAACTCCTCTAAAATATTGTAAGTGTTTCTTTCCAAATCGTTCAATGTCGAAATTGTTTAATGGTCGATTGGGTAGCAGTTCAATTAGTTTTTTGGGTTACATGTGTTAAGGAAAAGACCAAGGCCATTATTATATAGTTGTAAATATAACCCATTTCCTTGAATAGCAACTGCTTCCATAGCCTTATTATGCCGTTTGTTTTCTTCAAGCTGTCTTTTAGCAGCTCGTACATCATTTAGAGCTTTTGCGACACCAGCTGCTCCCCCTGTTAAAGATCCAACAGCTGATAAACCAGCTAGAATTGGAGCTAGAAGTGGTAGAAAACCACCACTTTTTGGAAGTGGAATTATTCTCGGCGTTTGATAGTGCTGTTTTTTCTTGTTTTTTTAAACATTTTTTGCAGCCTTCACAGAAATATTTGCTATAGATGTTGTACCACAACAATTGATATTGTTTTTGATAGCGTTTCTTGCTTCGCTTGTGGCCTTCTTGAACAAATTTTTCTTGCAAACCTTTTTCGTGTTTGTTTTATTAGTTCTTTTAGTTTTGTTTTCAGTTCTTTTACTTCCCATTCCGAATTTCGTTTTTGCTTTCATCATGTTGGTGACTAAGAGTCCACTTAGTTTTTCAGAGGTTGATGAATCGCTTGCTTTGAATCTTTTCCACGCCTGCTCGGTAAGAACTTTATCGGCAGCGTGTCGATCTGTGAGAGAGCTACTTTTAGAATATGCAATATCGTGAAGGCGACAAGCCTCATCCAGTTGATTGATTCCTTTATCGCCCCTTCTTGAACGTTCTTCCAATTTCATTCCGGGGCCACAGTAATTATAGGAGGGAATATGTAGTTCAAACGGCAGTTTGTCGATTACTTTATTCAAAAGCCCTTCTCCTTCAGTTGATTTTCTTTTTTTATGACACTGATTTTGGGGATTGTGTTTAATCATATTATGATAAACGATCCTTTCTAGTTCAGGTTTGAAAAATGTATGAAAGCAAGTATATAAAACGAATTGTTTTATTAAGAAAGCTGTTAGTCATCAAAATGCGTTTTGTAGAGCAGTCCGAAGTCATTAAAGTAAAAAAATTTGATTCAAATGTCAAAATAAAAAAAAACATGGCTCATTCTTCCCGAACAGTATTCGGGGAATTATAGTTGGACCTTCAAACTGTGGGAAAACAAATGTAATGCTAAGCATTCTTCTAGAACCCAACGGTTTAAAGTTCGAAAATATTTATATTTACTCTAAATCACTACATCAACCGAAATATCTATATCTGAAGAACCTAATTACATCTATAAAAGGAATGGAATATAATGAATTTTCAAATAACTGTGAGATAATGCTATTTTTATATTTGATTTGATTCTATATTTATATTTGATGATGTCGCATGTCAGAAACAAAATAACATAAGAGATTATTTTTGCATGTGTCGTCATAATGGAGTTGACAGTTTTTATTTATGCCAGTCCTATACCCATATGCCAAAACATTTAATTAGAGATAATGCTAATTTTATTATTCTTTTCAAACAAGATGAATTGAATTTAAAGCATGTTTACAAAGATCACATAAACTCTGATATGACATTCAATCAATTTAAAGAATTGTGTTCACACTGTTGGTCTGATAATTTTGGATTTCTGGTTATAGACAAGGAAAGCAGTATTGAAAAAGGTCGATACAAGAACAGTTTTCACAAAATTGCAATACTATAAATATACATTTATCACTTAAAAGCAACACATTACATCGTCAACGCTGTTTGGGAAAACTTGTCTTCAGTATACATACTATTTTATATTATAGAAATGGAGGAGACTGTGCTAAATGATCTAATAAAAACAAAAAATGTGTTAAAAAATAAATATTTTCAACTTAGAACTTGTAAAATGATGAGAGAAACTGAGTTGGAAGACACTTTCAAACCCATTGTTGAACCACTGAAAAAATTGGTCGGAAATATTAAAAAAGAAGAATCACAACAAGAGGATGATGTTAAAACACCTAAACGACGTCGCAAGCTGCATTTCAAATCTTTTAATGAAAAGGCTGAGGAAAAAGATCATGAATGAATAGACTCACCATCACTAGAATTGGATAGTCCAGATAATACTTTTTTCTATAGTACACCTAAGAGTTTTGATACCCCTAATAAATCATCTTCGGTAATAAAAAAACTTTTGTCAGAATCAAATCGTGATACAATTTATGGTCCGTATTTCGATGCTAATACACAATCTGAAAAAATGGGGAAATGTAGCTTTGCGATGAATGATCATGAGATTTTCATAGACGATGAAATGTTTGCTCGAACTCCTGGTCTTATTGAACTGATGCTAAAGAAAAATCCTCGTAAACAAATATACAATAGTCAAGACCTAGAACAATATGGGAAAATCTTACAAAAAACTAATGCGCATATGCGTAATCATGATAGTGCTTCTCGAATAAATAGTAATAGAAGTGCTAAATATAACCATCTGATTAAAGAACTTGTTGCTGGACTTAAAAAAGAAAAAAAAGGAGGATCTTATACTCATAATATAAGTTAAATGAAACATACAAACAAAGATATCGAATATGTATACTGGAACGATCCTAATGAACTTGTTAATAGGCTAAGACTTTTGATAGCATCCAAAAATGCTGGTAATAATAACCATCAGATTGAAATAAATTCTGTAATTGAAGAGCTAAAAGAATCAAATATTATATATTAGCTTGTTTCAATCTATTAATTTTGCATATAAACAATGAATGTCGACAAGTTCGGTAGGAACTCCAAACCTCTTCCAAAAAATAAAAGTCTTGTAGGACCTCCAGGAATAGGTTTTAAACTTCTATCGTCTGGTGATTTTGATATAGAAAGTAGATATTTAAACAATGTTGGAAGTAATCCTGAATAACCCCACCAAGCCGTGTGCAAAGGATATGTTGATGATCAAATAAGTCTTAAAGAATCAAGCATTATAAACCACATAAATTCTTCTTTAATAGAAGTTTTATCCACTTTTAATAAGGAAATTCATATGCTAAAAATCCACATAGACTCTACGATAAAGGAAACAATAAAAAGTATGGAACAAGAAAACAAAGCATCACAATTAATTTCTCAAAAACTTAAAGACTCCATAGAAGAAAAGTATGTTGACGAGAAAATAAAAAATAAAGTTGAATATTTAATGAAGACGATGTTTCCTAATGTACCCTTTACACCCATAGATTAAAATAAGTAAATAAAAAAAAAAAAAAAAAATTTGTTATATTTCTATTAATTTTATGTAGGTATCTGTATTTTCATAAAATAAAATAAAATTTGTTAGTTAGCATTCAACACTTGAACAACAAGGAACTTTCAAAATGGACACTGATAAAATAATAAAAGTTGTTTTTGATTTTTTAAACACAAATGGCGAATCAATATTGGATGAACACTATGGAGAATTTACTAACTGTATTTCAATGGTTAGTAAATTTAAAAATACTACATACATGGAATCATCGCATGGACATCACTACTCTAATTGTTACTGGTCATCCAACCAATGTAAACTAGGCCCTGATACTTATGCCTGTTACGTTATAGAAAAACTTTTAGTTAGAATTAAGAAACTGATGTTATTATATAAGAGATTGCAATAAAAAATCAAAAAACATATAATTCTTCTTTTTATATTAAGCTGAATTCACTCTTAATAAATATGAGCAAGCGGAAGGTTGTTGAAGAGTTGCATAAGAGTGCACTTAGAAATTTTAAACGTCGTCGTGTTATTATCAAGGGCTATGATGATTTATGGCAAGCTGACTTAGTTGAAATGATACCTTATAGTGGACAAAACAGAGGGTTCAATTATTTAATGACAGTCATTGATGCCTTCTCCAAATTCGCGTGGGTCATACCCATGAAAAACAAAAAAGGTATCACTATTTCTAAAGGAATGGAGGAAATATTTATCCATTCTTCTAGGATTCCTAAAAATTTACAAACGGATGATGGAAAAGAATTTTTCAATACAAACTTCAAAAGCTTGAGGAAAAATATAAAATTAACCATTACTCCACATTTAGTTCATTAAAGGCTTCAATTGTTGAGAGATTTAATAGAACTTTCAAAGATAAAATGTGGAAAGAATTTAGTTTCAACGGCAGTTATAAGTGGATAAATATTTACAAAAAAATACTTCATGAATACAATCACTCTATTCATCGAACCATTAAATGTAAACCTGCAGATGTTACCAAACTAAATTCAAAGTCACTATTACCAATTTTCAAAATCAAGAAAGAAAAACTAAGCAAACGAAAATTTGAAGTTGGAGACAAAGTAAGAATCAGCAAGTACAAACATGTATTTGAAAAAGGCTATACACCCAATTGGACTACTGAGGTTTTTAAAATAAGAAAAGTCCAATTAACGAAACCAGTCACATATCTTCTTGAAGACTACGAAGGCAAACCAGTTCAAGGTGGTTTTTACGAAGCAGAACTGATGAAAACTAGATGCGCAGATGTATTCCTAGTTGAAAACGTTCTACAAGCGAGGGGAAATAAAGTTTTAGTGAAATGGCATATCCTCCTCCACCAATTGCTGCTATGCTGCTTGCTGAAAGATCTGAATATCTGGTCGGTAAGAAAACCTGTAAATAATTTAATTTATAATAAATAATACAAAAAAAAAAAAAAAAAAAAACTTACCTTATATTCTCCAAGATCTGCTACAATCCGATCGCCCCGCCGTGTTTTTACTTTTTGTAGTAAATAAATATTATATCTAAAATTCATTTGTAAATCAGACAGTTTTTTCGTTGGCTTAAAACCGGCGTTTTCGTTTATTGAGTTTGCCTCTCTTACAGCAAAATCATCCAGGGTAAAGATAGAATATTCAGCTTCCTCGAAATGATAATGAAGAATAATGTTTTCTCTTGATAACTTCTTGAAAACCAACTGTGCTCATCATAATCACATATCTTCCTTTTTATAGAAGCCTCCCTTCTCTCAAGCTTTGTATGCTGATTTCTGAATAAAACATCATTTCCAACTTGGGTTAAAAAACCTGATTTATATTTTGGATTAGAACGAAAACGTAATTTACGTTTTGGGTTGAGAACGTAATCGTAATTTACGTTTTGGGTTAAGAACGTAATTTACGTTTTGGGTTAAGAACGTAATTTACGTTTTGGTTTAAGAACGTTCAAAAGAAATTGTTTTAATTTTCAAAGAAATTTCCTTCTACACATTTGTAAGTTTCCCAAAGCAATGAAAACAGCACCCATAACAATACTCACAGTGGACAAACCTATTAGAAATAAAAAAAATTACCACTAAAGTCCATCACCATGGTTCACTTCAAATATTAAAAAAAAATTTAAGAAATGTCCGCTACAGTGTAATAAAATGCAGCAGTTCCTTTATCAGATTTGTGCAACGAACATAATACACTTAGCGATGATCACAAGGCACAAACCCTATAAAACAAAACAAAATTAATTACAAAACTCCATCACCATAAATAACCGTTTCATTGTTTAAAAATCCAACACTTCATTATCAGACTTGGATTTATGTACCTACGGATTTGTATCTTTTTCTATTCCAGCCCCACAAAGCAGTGCAATCAATACACATAATGATACTCACTAGGCACAATGAATATAAAACAAATAAATAAAAAAAACACCACCAAAATCCACAACCACATTCACTTTCAAAAAATAAAAAATAAAATGCAACAGTTACTCTTATCAGATTTAAATTCAAATTCCTCTTTTGGAAAATCTTTTATTTCTGTTTTCCTCATATTCATGATAAAGGGTTACACACCTTTTTTACATCAAAGATCACCCCGAAAAAAAGGATCACCAGCTCAGCTCATCAGTGTAATAAAATTAATTCACACCGTCTTACATCAAAGGTCACCCCGAGTAAAAGTCAGTGTAATAAAAGTCATTAATAAAACCCACCTCCATAAATATCTCATTCATTGTTTACAAACCCAACTGCTAAACTCAATTAGAATTTACTCATTTGCATAATTTGGTTCCCAGTCCAAACCGTCCCATATCCTACTAACCTGGCAAATTTGCACCGATATTGAAGTTTTTTATTTGAAATCTATAGGAAAAAAGTTTGCAATTCCGGAATTGCTCTCATTTCAGAATTTATTAAAATTGATATTTTTTTTTTAATTTTTTTTAAATTTTTTTTTTAAGTATTTTTCGAAGAAAATTGGCTATGAAAATTGGTCGTGTTGGGATGAAAATAAAAATCGTTGTAAAGTTTTATTTTTCTAGTTTATAGATTTAAAAAAAATATTTTTGTTTGATACCGGTAGGTACGTATTGATATTGCGCAACCTTAGACTGACTGGCGCCGCGTCGGCGCACAGTGGTCCGTTTGTTGAATTCTGTGGACAAAAATCTTTTCCCACGCCATTTCTTGACGGAAAATAATGAAATTTGATACACTTAATGATTTTGGGACGCAGAATTCAGTGGTACTGCCTATATTTTGGTACTCGAAATGGGAGCTTCACTATTCAAGCCAGAACATGGTTCGAAAAAGTTGCAAAGAAAGCCTTTTCAAAGCTAGGAATCTTATGAAATTTATGTTTGAAATGTCTTATGATATTTGCCCAAATGTGTACTAAAATATAAAAATGGTTCCAATATTGATATATGTACCAAATATAGAAAATTTAATTCAAGATATTCCGCCAATTTCAGTAGGGACAAGAATTGTTTCGTGTTATATTCCTTTAATTTTTGTTTATGGAATTTTTTTTGTTGACCAAGTCTGATCGAACCTCATACAAATTTAACAATTCTCTTGATTGAAAGTTGATAAACCACATTTTCGGTCAATTACTCCTTCTTCTGAAAAGTTCGAAATAGTGGAAAATAAAATCTGTACAAAAATTGTGTTTTTTTTATTACAACTTTTGAATCTGATATCAAACTAAGAATTTTAATAGTTTACAATTGTACAATAACCTTTAAATAGCCGTTATGTATACTTATTAACCTTTTCAACTATTTTATAAATAACTGTTATTTTGACGATTATTTTACAACTGGAATCTATCAGAATTCTTAGTTCTACATCAGGTTCAAATGATGCAATAACAAAAACTAACAATATTTTTTAAATAAACAAAATTAAAGCAAACAAATTAATTCTAATAAATTTTAATTCTAAAAATTTGATACATATCTGTGTTAGAACCATTTTTATATTTTAGTACACATTCCGGCACATATCCAAAACATTTTAAACATAAATTTCATAAGATTCCTGGGTTTGAAAAGGCTTTCTTTGGAAATTTTACATTTCGAACCATTCTCTGGCCTAAATTGTGAAACCCCCATTTCGAGAACAAAAATAAAGGCTGAATTCTGCGTCCCCAAATCATTAAGTGTACCAAATTTCATTAATTTTCGTCAAGAATTGGCGTGGGAAAAGATTTTTGTCCACAGAATTCAACAAACGGACCACTGTGCGCGTGGAAGAAAAGATATTTTTGTTTTCTTTTTTCTTTAATGAATTTATGAAGCAATGGCATGGCGGTGGTTTTTTTCGTTACACATAAACAAATAATGTAATCTAATAAATTCCCGCGAACCCACCGTACGAAAAAAAAAAAATCAATAGCCTAAATAAAATCTATTCAATAAGCAAAAGTAAATTGCAAAAAAAGTGCCAGTGTCAGTGCCAGTGCTTGTGCTTCTGAACAAAAAAATTACAAAAGTGCACCTTGCCCATGAAGCTGATGCTGCACAAAATTAAAACCAGCAAGCGGTAAATTTTCCATATCTCTCCTTCTCTCATCATTCACATTGCTTTGGCTTAGTCATTACGTGCAATGTGTGGCTCATCTCATGCAATATAAGTAATTGATTGAGTCGAAGCAAATCAGATAAATTGCTGTTATTGGTTTTGGGTTTCCAGGGGCGGATCCATAAAAACTATTAAGGCATAACACTGATAGTATTTTGTTTGTGAAGTTCTTTTGGGGCCCAAACTCAATATCAGCGTAGATAACTGTCTGATTTGTTTTTTTTATGTTAGTTTTTTCGTAATGGTAGGTGAATTTAAAGTCGATATCAGCAACATTCGGGGGCTGAGAAAGAATTTCTGTGCAGTGTACGTACATACTGTAAAAAACAGGCCAGCAGTATTGGCACTTAGTGAAACCCAAGTAGGTGAAAATTCTGATTACTCCGTATTTAGCCTACCTGGTTATATCTTAGTGCCTCTATTCTTCTTACACCATGGTCTCGCAGTAGCAGTATATGTACGTAATGATGTGGCTTCTCAGCTTCAACCACAATATGGCCCTTGTTTAAATACAAACTTTAACTTCATGTGGTTAAAATTCACCTTCAATAATAGGGTGTCCATCATCTCTTTAAAAGAGAACATGTTCCCTTTTTTCACTCTGATCTTTTTTACACTATCTTTTTCTTTAGGGATCTATTTTTGTTCTCTATTTTTCTATTTTTTTTAATGAAATTCGCTTTTGTTTTATTACAATAATTTGTATTTCAATGTCAATTAATAGACTTAATGGCCCTTTTCTCCCTTTGCGAGGCTCACAGTTCACAATTTTTTGGGAATGAGGTTTCTTATGAGGTGGTCACAATTTCGTATTCTGTAGGATCCCTCATAAGAAACCTCATAAAAATAACGTGAGTTGCTATCTGCCAAGGAGAAGATCATAATATTTAAGTTTTTATAAGGCGATATCATTACGAGTTATAAGGTTATTGTGACTTTTGAGGCATCAGTGAAAGTCTTAAAATGACGTTTATTCCATATCTTCAAAATACGTCATTTAAAAAATTAATTTAAAAGCCAGTTAAATGTTCATGAAATTGGCCATAAGGCTGTATAACTTCGTTGTTTGGTAAATTTTATAATAAAAAAGGAATGTTTAGTTCAATACAAATCATACAAGACCAATTTCATTGAAGCCAATGAATCAGAAAAGCTGACGGTGCAGTTAATATGATATAATTACGGAATATCAACGTCACTGGGTCAACCAATATGTATTGCTGACGCCAACCGCTGACTATTGTTTTATATATTTGTATTTTGTTTTGGGTTTTCTTTTTGTTATAATTTAAGTATTTTATGTTGTAATATTGTTATGTTGTAATATTGTTCTAGATATTAAAATATTGTAACCTACTTTTGATTATAATAATTGTAGCTTTAAGGTATAAAAGCTCATGATTGAAGGAATAAAATTCATTAAGTATCAGAAGTCGTTACTGTTGATTATTTAACTCAGTTGAATTACCTCCGTTTGAACAAGTTCAAGTGCTTGGTTCAAAAGTTTACAATTATCAAGTTAATGTGCTTGATAATAACAACTTCAGACAAACGAGTCTGAGTCTGAGCACCAGTGATTGACGTATCATCTTATTCATCATCGTTAGATATACATATCTTAAACCTAGTATTATTAACATCAAGTGGCTGATCGCAAATAGATATACATATCTATAGAACGTACATACCTTCATCTACTTACTTATCTGTGGCTGACGTATACCTATACATACTTATCTAAAAAACAACAAAAATGACATCATTCAAGGAATGTGTAGTGACCCAAGTAGCTAGTGGTAAAGATATCCAGCGGATCATCTCCAACTTCAAAAAGGATTCATCTGATCGCAAAGCTACGAAGATTTACTTTGAAGAAAGGCTTCTACGGCTTCAAGAGCAATGGAAGAATTTTGAGCAAGGTGACCAGAAAATCAAGGGACTTTCGAATGTTGACTTCAACCATGAATACTTTACGAAAAGGTACTTCAAGGAAGTTTCAGCATTAGTGCAACAATACACCAACCATTTTGAAGAGGCAATAAGTTCCTTAGATGAAACCGGTAAATTGCACCAAAAAGGCCTGCCTGCACCATCATCGAGAAGCATAGAAACACCAGAACCATCCAAAATAACAAGTGCCATTCGAAGACAGAGAGCAATCATGTGCTCTCTTGAGAGATTATTGGATGGACTATCAATGGATAATAATGAACCACCTCAATACCACGAAGTCAAGTTTCGATCTATTGAGCAACTGTGGCAGCAGATTGAATTTGCCAATTACACCATATGGGAGTTAAGTGATAACCCTCTGGAGCAGAGGGTTCAACAAACATTTGTAAAGTTATCCATAAAAATACATCCACAAGGCAGTAGCAATTCTGAAATGGGCATCGTCAAAAACAACTCACTACATCTACCGAAGGTTACCATTCCTAAATTTGATGGTGATTACCTGAAATGGCGACAGTTTTTTAATCTATTTTCACAAATGGTAGACAAACAATCTATACCCAGAAGATGTGGTACCTCAAAACACATCTAAGTGGAGAAGCTGAGAATTTAATTCGTCATCTATCGCTGACTGAAGACAACTACCGAACAGCATGGACCAGCCTTCAAGAAAGATACAACAATATCAGGGTTCTCACTTCCACCCTCTTACAAAAGATAATTGGGCAACCCAGCAGTACACAATCACAGCCATCAGCATCGGCCATCAAGAATCTACACGACCCAACGCAAGAGTGTTTGATGGCGTTAGGTAACATTGGTGTGGATAGGGCAACTTGGGATCCCATTTTACTACAATTGCTGGTGAGCAAACTTGATCAAAGCACAAGAATTCTTTACGAGCAATCCCTTACTAAACCAAAGGAATTACAATTAATAAAAGAATTTTTGACGTTCTTGGAAAGCCAGTTTCAGTCGTTGGAATCAATTGGACAGAAAAGAAAGGATTCAACTCCTCGAGCATGTGCATCTTTAATATCAAATCGTAAAGGAACTTGTAAGGTTTGTCAATCTGGAACTCATCCTATATTTGGCTGCAAGCAATTCCTACAATTATAGACTCAAGAACGTATTCAAATGGTGCAAAAACTTAAAAATTGCATTAATTGCATAAAGATTGGCCATGCTGCCAAAAATTGCATATCAATAGGTTGCTTGAAATGCAACCAAAAACACAACACGCTTCTACATCTTGAGAGTCACAACAAGGGATATCAAAGTATTAAGCATGCAACTAACATAGAAGCGGACAATAATACAAAGTCTCAAGCAAATGCAAGCTCATCAGTGACATTATCAGCGTCGAAGAACCCAGATGAGCATCAGTACATATTCCTAAGTATAGCCATCGTAGAGCTCATAACAAATAATGGACAAAGGTTTGAGTGCAGAGCTGTATTGGATTCCGGTTCACAAGTGAATCTCATAACAGAACGCCTGGTAAGGAAACTAGGTCTTCATTCAAAGCCGACATCAATTAGCATCCAAGGTATTGGCAACGGGAAAAGAGAATCCCACCAACGCGTAAGCGTTAAATTCCAGTCAAGAACAAGTGGTTTTAGTACTCAATTAGAAGCTTTTGCTCTACCAAACATCATATCTCCACAACCATCTCAACACTTCCACACTTCCACACTTCATCGTGTACCATTGGCCGACCCATTCTTCAATCGACCAGACAAAATTGATATTCTTCTTGGTGCAGAGTTCTATCATCAATTACTTTCCATTGGGCAGATACGTTTATCAGATGATCTACCTATACTACAAAACACAGTTCTTGGATGGGTTATAGCAGGAAAGTGAACAGAATTAAAGACAAATACAGCAATATGTGGCATCACTACTTACGATGATAACGACCGCCACCAAATGATTGAACGACTATGGAAGCTCGAAGAAGTAGAAACACAAGGTAGCAACTTGTCAAGAGATGAAGAGATGTGTGAAGCTCATTTTGCACAAAATACAAAAAAATAAGCACTGAAGGAAGAAGGTGTGAAGCTCATTTTGCACAAAATACAAAAGTAAGCACTGAAGGAAGTTTCATTGTCAAGCTACCATTTCATGGAGATACATCTGCTCTCGGAAAATCTAAGGAAATAGCAGTCAACAGATTTTTAGCACTTGAACGAAGATTAGCCAAGAATAGAGAAGTAAAAGACCATTACGTTCAATTTATGGAAGACTACGAAGATTTAGGCCACATGACCAAAATCGACATCAATGACATAGCATCGCCTAGTTACTTCATACCACATCACTGTGTTTTTAAAGAAGATAGTAGCAGCATCAAACTTCGAGTCGTTTTTGATGCATCATCAAAAACGTCTTCAGGGTTTTCATTAAATGATATCATGTACACAGGACCTACAGTACAAGTTGAACTATTTTCATTATTACTTTGTTTTCGACTGCCAAGATACGTATTCTGCACTGATATCCAAAAAATGTATCGTCAAATAATCATACATCCAGAGGACAGAAGATAGCAAACCATTGTATGGAGAATTGATGAAGAAGCACCTCTGAATTATTATGAACTCAACACAGTGACATATGGAACAAGAGCAGCTCCATATTTGGCCACCAAGTGCAGCAGCTCGCCAAGGAGAACAGCGAAAGATTTCCACTAGAGTCCAAAACTCTACACAATGATTTCTATGTCGATGACTGTTTGACCGGCGATAACAGCTTGGTTACAACCCTGGAAATGCAAAACCAAGTCACACAAATATTAAAGGGAGCAGGATTCAAACTAAGGAAATGGTGTGCAAATCATCCCCGGCATTGCTAAAGTGGACCAGGAAATCGATCTTGATTTCGGAAATGAAAGTATCGAATCAATCAAGGCACTTTGTTTAACATGGCAACCAAAGAACAACAGATTTTGTGTTAAAACAAGCTTAAATTCAACAAATCGAATAACGAAGCGGATTGGTACATCCGATCTTGCCAAATTATTCGATCCATTGGGTATAATGGCTCCAGTAGTCGTTACAGCTAAAATATTCGTACAGGAGCTATGGTCACTAAAACTTTCATGGCACGAATCATTACCAGCTGAGCTACATACAAGATGGATGCAGTTTCCTGAAAACCTGAAAGGCTTAAACAATTTTCAGTTCTCACGATATATGTTTAACAATGAGGTACCAGCAAAGATACAGATTCACATCTTTTCTGATGCATCTGAAAAGGAATATGGTACAGTTGTGTACCTGCGAGCAATTCTGAAAAATGGAACAATAATAGTAAGGCTACTTTGTTCAAAATCCCGAGTGGCTCCACTTAAAAGACAAACATTACCACGACTAGAACTATGCGCTGCAGTCTTGGGGGCTCAACTAACAGCTAGAGTTAAGAACGACTTGAACCTTAAAGACGTCCCTACATTCTTATGGACAGACTCTGAAATCGTCCTTGCATGGATAAGTTCACCATCAGCATCATTTCAAACATTTGTTGCTAATCGAGTTTCCAGTATTCAAAGACTAACACTTTCCGAGCAATGGCGACATGTTTCTTGAAAACATAATCCAGCAGATGTGATATCAAGAGGTCTTCAACCAGAAAAGTTTACATTATACACACTGTGGTTTTTCGGCCCACTATTTCTACATGATCAGGAAGATAGTTGGCCAGCAAGTTATCCCAAAAGTCTGGGAATCCCAGACAACAGTCAAAGAAAGAGACCCATCACTGTAGCAACAGTGATCCAGGATGGTGATCAGAATATGATTTACAAGATAAATCATAGAGAATCTTTTAACACGCTTCAACGGATAATCTCGTATATCCGACGGTTCTGTAATCAAGCTAGAAACAAAGAGGGTATAAGAGAAATCCACTTAACCACACGAGAGCTAGAAGAATCACTGACAATAATAATACGAGCGATGCAGGCATTTGATTTCAAGGAAGAAATCAGTGACCTGCAAAAATACAAGGAACTGAAGGGAAACAGCCAGTTTGCTAGCTTGTCTCCATTTTTGGATGACAAGGGAATTATGCGAGTTGGAGGTCGACTAGACTGCGGATTACTTCCTTTTGATACAAAACATCCGATGCTTTTACCATACAACAATCCATTAACAAAACTATTGATGAAAGAAATTCATGGGCAGCACAAATACTGTGGACCTCAGACATTGCTTGCTCAAATGAGGCAAAGGTTTTGGCCTATAAAGGGAAAAATAATGGCACGATCAATTGTACACCACTGTATTAAATGCACCAGAGCTAGACCACAATTACTTCAACAAGTAATGGGAAATCTACCTTCAACAAGAATCACACCGGCAAGACCTTTTATCAACTCAGGAGTGGACTACTGTGAACTACTGTGGACCATTTTGAATTCATTACAAAATCCGTGACAAGCGACCTCACATGGCATATGTTGCAATCTTCTGTTGTTTCGCCACAAAGGCGGTACATATTGAACTAGTTAGCGATTTAATTACCGAATCGTTTCTTGGGGCATTGAAACGTTTCATCGGTCGCAGAGGACATTGTCAAAACATAAACTGTGATAATGCGACTAATTTTGTGGGAGCAAATAATCAACTAACTGAATTATATGACCCAATCTACTTAGAAGGTGCACGTGAAACCATAACTAAAGAGTGCAGTGGTCATGCAATACAATTCAAGTTCATACCACCAAGGGCCCCTCGTTTCGGAGGACTTTGGGAAGCAGCAGTAAAATCAGCAAAACATTTGTTAAAGAGGAGTGTAGCCACAGCCTCGCTAACATATGAAGAACTGGAAACTGTATTAATTGGAATTGAAACCATTCTTAACTCAGGACCACTAACCCCACTTTCAAGTGACCCAAACGATTTAACAGATTAACTCCAGGACATTTTCTTATCGGCGAACCACTCACCGCAAAAACTGATGTTAACGCAACTCCTCTGAAGCAGACACTATGGACGAGATGGAATCTTGTGTCACACCTAAAGAATTTTGGAAACGATGGTCACAGGAATATCTTCAAGAACTTCAATACCGTTACAAGTGGAAGGAGAGCTCTAAGAACATCAAAGAAGGCGATATGGTCATCATAAAAGAAGACAACGTTCCATTACTTCAATGGCCTCTGGGTAGAATCCTCAAGACAATCAAGGGTAATGATGGTGCAATAAGAGTAGTAGAAGTAAAATCAGCATCTGGGGTCTAGAAACGCCCGATTCATCGGTTAGCACCATTACCAATTGAAAAGGAAGTGACCGATGATATAACATCAAGAGATGAGGACAAACAAACAGAAAATAACAATAATTCATCAGAACCAGTACATGAGATACCAACTAAGAGACGAAAAACTTCTAGTAGCATTGGTATCACTCCATTATTAACAGTTCTTCTAATCATTTCATTAGTTATGAGCAACGAAATTCAGATCAACAAGTTCAGAGCAAACCTCGGAATACATTTTGAAGGAATTGGAACAGCAAAAATAGCAACAAGTGAATGGAACTTCATTATTCACTACAACTTAGATCCATTATTAGGAGAATATTCAGCATTTGCAAACGGAACACTGACGTTAAATCACTTATGTCAACAAATGCAGCAACGAAGCATATGCGTCAACACACTCAATCAATTCAAACACATTCAAAACGAGCTGAAATCGGAAAAGATTATGTTTCCAGCCAAGAGAACAAAAAGAGGAGCAGCTAATTTCATCGGAAACATAGCAAACTCTCTATTTGGAGTGTTGGACTCTGAGTATGCTACCCAAATGACAAGGACAATAGATCAAGTAAAAGAAAATGAAAACCATTTACTCCATCTATTAAAAAAACAAACTTCAATCATAGATTCTACTATCAACGTAGTAAGGCAAAACGAAGAAATCATCAACCAAAGGTTTGATCAAATCAATAATCAATTAAGAGAAATAACATCAAGGGTACGTAATAATGGAGAAGAAAATCATCAAATCAAAATATTCCAGATTTTCACATCACTTTCCTCACAACTTGTTATTATGACGATCAACATTCAAAGAACGCAGTCAACATTAATTGATGTATTAACAATCACACTCATCATCTATCTAATCTGGACACGAAAATCGAGATCATCCGGGATCTCAATGAAACCAAATCCTAAGCCTCGACAATCAAAAGCTGAGTCAGATTTCACTGTCACAGTTACCTAAATAGTTGAACCATCGTTCAACGCGGGGGAGAATGTTTAGTTCAATACAAAGCATACAACACCAATTTCATTGAAGCTAATGAATCAGAAAAGCTGACGGTGCAGTTGATATGATATAATTACGGAATATCAACGTTACTGGGTCAACCAATATATATTGCTTACGCCAACCGCTGACTATTGTTTTATATATTTGTATTTTGTTTTGGGTTTTCTTTTAGTTATAATTTAAGTATTTTATGTTGTAATATTGTTATGTTGTAATATTGTTCTAGATATTAAAATATTGTAACCTACTTTTGATTATAATAATTGTAGCTTTAAGGTATAAAAGCTCATGATTGAAGGAATAAAATTCATTAAGTATCAGAAGTCGTTACTGTTGATTATTTAACTCAGTTGAATTACCTCCGTTTGAACAAGTTCAAGTGCTTGGTTCCAAAGTTTACAATTATCAAGTTAATGTGGTTGATAATTACAACTTCAGACAAACGAGTCTGAACAAGGAATATGTTGTCAGAGCTTCTATAAATTTTTAAATGATAGAGTTATATAAGAAAAAGTACAAGAGAAAAATAATAAGACGATATTATTTATGATTCAGGCAACTCTAGTCCCTTAGCAAAACGAGCAGACCTACCTATTTTGTATTTTGTTTTTAAGTTGTATTTTGTTCAGCAATTCGTACATCTACCAACGTGTGTATAATTCTTGAAAATTGTTGTGTTCTATTTGTTGTTCTCTATTTTGCTCTAGATGTTCTCTTTTTTATAGCTTTTAGAAGAAAATGTCCTCTTTTTGTAAAGTACCCAGATGGACACCCTAGTCAATAAGCACATCATACATACATGTTTCATTTATCGTAGCCCAAGTTTGGATAGTAATTCGACTTCTTACGAATTCGATGCGCTGTCCGACTCAATCCTGAGAATTGTTTCCCATTATCCGCACAGTGAAATCGTTGTTACGGGCGATTTCAATGTACACAATTCTTCGTGGCTACGCTTTTCTGGTCAGACAACACCCGAAGGAAGGTATGTCGAGATTTTTGCTGAGTTAAACCACCTGACTCAGCTTGTTGACGAGCCTACTCGGATTCCTGATGTTGCAGGTCAAATCGCCAACACTCTAGACTTGTTCCCTACCTCTGACCCTAATAAATACACTATTAGTGTATTATCTCCCCTAGGCCCATCAGACCATTGTGTCATATCTGCGAATTTCTCGTGCCACCAAATCACAGTTAAAGAAAAAATTCCAAAGAGAACCGTTTGGCAATACGAGAAAGCCAACTGGGACGGTCTCAATAATTTCTTCAAGAGCTTTAACTGGTCACTATGCTTCCTCGATAGTGATGTTGGTGCCAGTGCAAAAATATGATTACAAACTTGATTCTTTGTGGAATGAGAAATTTTATCCCGAATAGGGTGAAATCTACCAAACCCAAAGAAAACTCATGGTTTGATTCGAGCTGTAAAGAGGTTATTAGGGTAAGAGAAGTTAGCTTCCGATGTTATAAAGCCAACCCTACTGAGGACAACCGGAAAAAGTTTCAACAAGCTAGAAAGACCTGTAACGTTCATATTCGAAGAACCAAATTTTTATATGATCAAAAATTACGGCAAAAAATACTGCAATGTCTCAAAAGTAGTACAAATTTTTGGTCATTTGTAAAAAACCATACGAAACACCAACTCGTCCTCGGTTCCAACGCTCGTCTTCAATGATACTCCTTTTGTCATCTCGCAAGATAAAGCCAATTTGCTTGCAGCACAGTTTGCTGTTAATTCGACGCTGCCAGAAAATGTTATGACTCCTCCTGTACTTGAGAGCGTAAATAATTTTATGGGACAAATCTTCTTTCGCACTCGTGCAGTAGCTAAAGTTCTAAAAGATCTCGATGTACACAAATCCGCTGGCCTGGATAGTATCCATCCCATCGTTCTGAAAAGGTGTTCTTCAACGCTGGCAAAACCACTGCGTAAGCTTTTCCATCTGTCCTATTCTACTGGTCTCTTCCCGAGTGGATGGAAAAAAGCATTTGTCCAGCCTGTCCCTAAAAAAGGCGTATCTTCTTCACCCTCTAACTATCCACCAATTGCAATTACGTCCCTTCTTTCCAAGGTCATGGAATTTCCAGCTCAAAAAATATCTCGAGAAACGAAAGCTTCTTAATAACCGGCAGTACGGCTTTCGTAGCAATAGGTCCACTGGTGATTTGATGGTATATCTCACCGAACAGTGGAACAAATCTTTACATCGTTTTGGAGAAAGTAAGATTATTGCACTTAATATTTCAAAAGAGTTTGATAGAGTTTGGCACCAAGCTCTATTATCGAAAATGCGCGCATTTGGTTTCGATGAATCTCTTCTTCGTTGGATTAGAAATTACCTTCCGGACCGTTCAATACAAGTTGTATTGGACAGTTTCAAGTCACAAAATAAATGCTTGTGTGCCCCAGGGCTCCGTTTTGTCTCTGACTCTCTTCCTTATTTTTATAAATGATCTTCTGTCTGAAACTTCTAATCCATTAAATTGTTTCGCTGACGAGAGTACCCTCAGCTTCTCATATTCGTTTACAGATTCTCATCCATGTCCTTCGGATGTGGAACTTGAACGGCAGCGTATGAAAAGCTCATTAAATTCTGATCTCGACAGCATTGTCCAAAGGGGAATCAAAAACCGCGTAGAATTTAATGCTTTTAAAACTCAATGCTGTCTCCTGTCGTTAAAGCGAAACCCACACCCAATGCCGCTATCCATGGACGGCACTTGCATCGAGGAAACCGAACAGCTCTCAGTTCTCGGCATGTGTGCCACAGACAACCTTTTGTGGAATGACCACATATATGATGTCGCCAAAAAAGCTGCTAAGTATTTAGGTTTTCTTCGGCGATGCAAGAAATGTGTCTCCCCTCCTGATCTGGCTGTGATCTACAAAGCCTTTATTCGTCCAAAACTTGAGTACAATTTTCATGTTTGGGCAGGAGCTCCAAAAACTCACTTGAGTTTGTTGGACAGAATTCAAAAGAGAGCTTTAAAAATAATAGGCGAAAGATCTATAACAGAAACAATTACTACTCTTAAACACCGCCGTAATGTTTCGTGTCTTTCTCTATTTTATCGCTATTATTATAATCAATGTTCTAGTGAAATAGCCAGTTGCATTCCTCCCCCTAAAAAATTCAACCGTAATACACGCGCTTCTAGGAATGCCCATCAGTTCACCCTGGTTCCCAACTCCGGACGTACTGTAACGTTCAGAGATTCTTTCTTCAGTCGCACCACAAGAATGTGGAATGCTTAACCCGACGCTACTTTCCCCTCCCATTACAATCTGCAAACATTCAAAACCAATGTGCATTGGTATCTCCTTCTAAATCCTCTCCTACTTATCTAATCGCTCGTGCTATGTTAAAAACATTTTAAGGGTAGCCATAACCCCTTTTGCGCGCGTGGATTATAAAAAAAAAAAAAAACATTCAAGTAGGTAGGTAAGGTTCTGGTACCTACATTTTGTTGGTTCGTCAGATCTTATAGTAATGGGAAAGATTTCATTTATTGGTAGGTAGGTACCTATCTATTGGGGTTTTCCATTGGTAAAATAAGAATTTGATGCGGAATTTGATTTTTTTCGTGGCAGATGGAAAGATATTTGAATTAATTGTTTGTTTGTTATGTTATTGGTGTATTTTTGTGTCTGTGAATCTGTATATGGTATAACGCGGTAGGAAATATGCTCCTCGATGAAAAATTTAGGTGAAAACACCAATGAAGTCATCTAGTACTGTCATGAATGAGCATCGTGCTATGATTTGATTAAATATGGGTATTGAATTTTTCCTCACTTCATATCATATAGGTACCCTTTCTTTTACTTTGTACATAAATTCAACTCAAATCAATGCTTCCATCTCAGTGTACTATTCACGAAAAAAAAATCATACGATGATTCTACCGATGAAGAGTAATGCATAGGTTTATGAGTTCGAGAATAAAGATGGGTCATCTGCGTTGTTCATGTTCATTCTTCTTCCAGAGAAAGAAAAAATTAAAATCAAAAGCATTGCCTTTCCTAATACCTGCCCCGAAAGTACGTTGATTTCAACGATGTATAGTAATGTACATTGTCATGAGTTTGTGACCTTCTTTGGATTGCGGTGCTTGGTCTTTGGTTTCGATCATGCCTCTACCTGCCTGCAGAAATTCGATGATTTCCACGATGGACAGTAATGCTCAGTGTCATGAGTTTGTGATTTCAATTGGCTCGTCTACGACTAGTTGGAGTGTTTGAATTTAAAATAATAAAATTCACAATATCTTCACGTTGTGATTTCTAAGACATTTGGTAAATATCGACCAAATTTTGAGTCTTTGGCGCATCACGCATGCGGGTTTTATTTTGAAAATAAATGTTTAGATCAGCCTATCTGATTATCATTATGATTTCCTTACATTACAATTACATACACGACATTTTTCAACTAAGGGTAACGGTCTGGTGATGGCGAACAAGAAAATTCTACTTACCTGTATCCAGTGATATCACTGGTAAATATTCATGGGTTTTTTCATCAAATACAATTCAGATAAGATTAAACGATTTACATTAACAAAAGGAATTAATGGGTGAGTATTTATGCCATTTTTCATCTGGTGAATAGGCAACTCATATGTTAACGAGTGATTTCACAGCTTAACATTCATTACATTTTTCATCACAATATATAATTCGCTTATGAATAAACTAGTTACCCCTATTTCGTGATTTCACTGGTAAATATTCACCTAGAAAATCACTTGGTGACCGCCTATGACAGCCCCATGTTAAATTCACCGATGTTTTCATACCAAATTCATGGGGTGTAGCTTCCACTCATTGATGAAAAAGCTGGTGATTCCATCATGAATTTTTTGAAATTTCCTACAAAATACAAAAAAGTCAGCCAACAATTTGTATTTATTCATGAATGTTTTTTTAATTGTAATTAATGATAGAGATACATTGTAATCTATCAGCTTCCAGTTTAATACAATTATTGCTTTTTAATATTATTTATATTTTCACAACAAATTCTTTCTCTACTGAATTTTATATTAATGAAACAAGCAGTTCTTTTCATAATAACAGCTGCCAATTGTACTGGGGTTGGTAAAAGGAAGGGTAGATCCACCGAATAAAACGGATCTGTAAATTTGATTCAGATTTTGTGCGTAAGACTGATTACAATTAAAAAATCAGAGCAAGTTGATAGGTGCTTGTTGATAGTGGAAACTTTCGAATTATGATACTTGAATTTTCATATGAAATTTAAACCTATTTTGAATGGTCTTACTGTTTTGTCTATAACTGTATATGTATATCAATTGAAAGCACTTACTAACCTGGACAAAATACATTTGAGGTCAACTACAAACACCCATGATAGGTAGGTATGCGAAAAAATAATAAAATTAGCTAGGTACAGGATAAATCATAAAACAAATAAAACATGTGAGGGTAGGTTCATAAAAACGTGAAACTATTAAAACAAAATTACATAGGTACCTTCTTCCATAACTCTTTTTTTCAAACATTTTTCATTTTACGAGCTCCAATCATTGGTGTTTTAGGCATTTTTTTCATTTAAATAAAATTAAATGCAAGGATGAACACTCTTTATTTTAATTTTAATGTGTATATTACGATCAGAACAAACACTATAGGTATAAGTGCACTGGCACTCCTTTTTTGTGAATAACTGCAATCAGCACAACACTATAAAATTATCACCAACATGCAAATCTTGATTTAATTGTTTATAAATTGTTTTTTTCTTTTTGTTCAAATCCAATAAAATCATCAACAAGAGATGAAAATTATCCGTTTTTTTGAAAAATAAAAACAATACTGGCAATCAAAAAAAAATGGACATTTTCCACCAAATTAAAATCATTCATTGATTTGCATACCTATTTAACTTTATATTTTTGTAAAGGTGTTTCAACATTCCCCACATCCAAACAAAAGGAGTCAAATACCCTTTTTTTGTGTAGGTGTATTATGTACCTAACTTACATAGAGGCAAGTGTCCCAGATATTGATGATCATGTGTTGCATAATTGTATTTTCAACCACACTACTAATACATCCATTCATAAACTACATAACTCCATTCTAAACTACAGTGCTTTGCATAAGTATAAACGCACCTGTAAAAATGCATTTTATAGAAAACTGGTAATGGAAGCGACACCTTACTATTGAATTGAGTAAATAAAAAGTCCCGTTATTTTCCCTAGCGTTGTTTAGAAAATAAAAACAGATTTTTTCGTATTGCAGAAGTATAAACGCACTATGCAAATCTCGTTTAAGCTTCATTTAATTATGAGTTTCGAGATGACAAACAACGAAGCCGCGTGGTTTACATTTGAAAGATACGGAAAAGGCCAAAATTCAAGACTTTCGTTCAAGTATCCTAAGATGTAGGGCTATTCTCAGGAAAATTTCGAGATTAGGTCGTTTTTCCGTAATTTCATACAAGATCCAGAATCTTATGGAACGAAAATTAGACCCGGGGGTCCGCAGATGCTGACACGTCGCGATAATTGGCGAACAATCAATGTTGCATCTAATTCGGTGCATTTTTTGAGGGAAATTCGTTACGAATTGGGGTTAGGCGTTTCATTTTCGACGGTTTTTTGTACTTTAAGAAGCAGTGGAGTGATTGTTCGGGGCAAAATGGCGCCAGTTCAAAATCTGACAACAGCCCACAAACAAAAAATATTGTTATTTGCCCGTCAAAATATGGACCGCTATTGGGAAACCGTACTTAACATTTTATTATTATTTAACGCTTTAACACTTCTTATTTTAAAAATGTATTAATGCCACAATTTAATACATTTTTTGTGCCAATAACCGTTTAAACCATCTGGCCCATCAAGGCTTAACTACTTGTTGTCACTGAAAACAATCTTTGTAAAAAAAAATGCACTAGATTGTGGTATGAAATAAGAAGAGTTAAAGCGTTAAATAAATAACGTTTTTTTTTTCAACTAGTGCTTATTTCGTGAATGGTAACACTTAACTCATGTCTGATTTGACAGATAATTAGTTTTATCCTTCCGCTGAACGAATATAGTTGTGTATACGCTTGAACAACGCTGGGAAATATTGCGACATTACTTGCCGATTTTGCCAAAAAAATCATCTTTTCAGATGAAGCTCATTTTGATCTTGGCGGGTATGTAATCAAGCAAAATTGTCGCATTTGGGGCACAGAAAACCCGCACGCATACATTGAAAAGCCGATACCCCCAAAAGGACTCACTGTTTGGTGCGGATTTTGGTCCAGAGGCATAATTGGGCCATTTTTCTTCAACTGAGCAAGGAGTAGCCGTTACAGTCAATGGCGATCCTTATCGGGCCATGTTGAACAAATTTTTGTTCACAAAAATTGAAGAGGAGGATATTGGCAACATTTGTTTTAAGAGGACGGCGCTACGTGCCACACAGCCGAAGCTACACTCGATGTTGATGATGCATTTTCAAAAAAAAAAAAAGTTATTTGGCGGACCCTTTACTTCTGCAATACGAATAAATCTGTTTTTATTTTCTAAACAACGCTAGGGAAAATAACGGGACTTTTTTTTAGGGCTGGCCACGAGACGAGAAAAGTCTCGGTCTCAATCTCGGTTTCGCATGACGAGACCGCGACGAGACGAGACGAGACTGCCTTTTAAGCAACCGAGACGAGACCGTATATTTGGACCGAAATTAACAGAGAGTCTTATAAATTAAGAAATCCAATTTCAGTAAAATATTTATTTTCTTCTGCACATATTCAAACGATAATCGAAAATATTTCGTTCCAATTATCAACAGTATGTCCGGAAATCGTATTTTTCGGAGACGAGACCGAGACTTAATTATACGAGTCCGACACGAGACCGAGACTGAAAGTTTTGGATTTTAACGAGACCGAGGCGAGACTTACAAAAGTCTCGCAGAGTCTCGTCTCGTGGCCATCCCTACTTTTTTTTTACTCAATTCACTTGTTACTGATTCCAATAAATAAAAAAAATAGTAAGGTGTCGCTTCCATTTCCAGTTTACTATAAAATGCATTTTTACAGGTGCGTTTATACTTATGCAAAACACTATACCTATAAAAACAAAATTAGAAACCAGTTTTTTCTGTCAAATCCAACACATTTCTAAAAAAACACTGAATAGACAAAAATAGATACACATATATATAACTGACCTACATACGCCCTACTAAATTTTGGATGAATTGAAATCACTCATTCATAATAATGCCTATACTATAATAGCATATTTCACCTACATACAAACAAAAAAACTAACCCCTTTTTAAAGCAAATGCCCACGCACCGCGTAATTCCAAATTTCTTGCGAATTTTAACCACCAGAACCGACCCTTAATCAATAAACAAATACAAATAAATGGGGCGTATTCATAGTCATTTTAGATCTGGGTCTAAGTTAAACATAGGTTTCGTTGAATTCGTATTTTTTTAAGTTTATCATTTCAAAATGTTTGAAGCTGTTTGTGTAGTATACCAAGTTAATCATCTTTTAAAAATATAAAACCAACAATTTGTAATTAAAATCGGTCTGTATTAACCGAGCCAAATTTGTCTTAAACTGTAGTTTAGTTAAACCTGGGTCTGACTGCGACTATGAATATGCCCCAATATCTTTAATCTACCTACCCTGGCACGCCACCGATGACGACCGATCCACGACAATGCATCGAAATACAATTGCATTTGGTTGTTCATGAATCATGATGTTCATGACGAAAAGCGCGTTTGTGTCAGGGGGGTTCACATTCTCAAATATGTTTGACAAACACGGTTTGATTCACTCGAATTTGAAAATGCGAACGCTCCATCAAACGGGTCGTCAAACACATTTGACGAATAACAAAATAATTTGATATTTTGCTGGTTTGACTAACATATTTGAGAATATGAACGCATTCTTGTCAAACCAGGAGGAAATTTCATTTTAAAAAAGTTTTCAACCTGTGCGCATCAAAGGAAAAGAAAGAAATAATGCGACACCTGTAAGGGAATATTGCGATTTTCGGAGATTTTTTTGAAATATACCTAGGTATGCTAGTTTACATGCCAGATTAAAAGTTAAGAATATATAACCAAAAAAACACAAAGCATATTTAATTCTTATGGACACATTTTAAGAAATACAGCCAAATAGGATTGTGGGCTCATTTAAAAAGAAACTTAATTCGATTCGAACAAGTTTTCGAATAGAATTAAAAAAAGACGGACAAAAAGATGAAATAAGACAATTTTGGGCGCTTTCTGGGTCATCACTTAGTCCAAATTCGTTTCCTCTTATTTTGTTGCCTTTCTTTTCTTCTTGTTCTTGATATTTTAACATTATATTTATTATGAGAGCTGCAATCATAACATCCGCTATGGTTAAATTTCTTAAGAGAAATGTCAAATTATGTTAGACAGTCTGTTTCACAAATGTGAACGCAAATGGCTTCAATCCATCAAATATTCATCAAACCATATTTGTCAAACATATTTGAGAATGTGAACCCCCCCTATACTTTTGCTTCCACCTGTATCAACCTCCCACCATCCATCACATAATTTTTCTGCCAACCACCGTTTTCTCTGTGGTCAGCTGAAGAAAAAACCCAATTCATATTCAACAAAAGATTTTGTATATACTCTAGTTATAAGTCTATGCAAAAATCAGAACAAAATATATGAGAGCGCATGTGCGATTTTTTTTAAAGAGAGTTGTCCCGATCTACATTACCTGATTTTTCCACGAAGATTTTTCCAGAAATCGTGTGAAATGTACACCCAGAACGATTTTTACCATAAGATTTTTTCCTTGTCTTCTTCATTTTTTTATTGCTGTGCTGAAGTGAATTCTTGTGAACTGCAGCTTCCTTGTGTGCGTGTGGTAAGATTGTTCTTGTTAAAAAACGCAAAAAGATCTCTTTTCGAAAATTTATATAAATAAAACTAATGAATGTTTTGACTTTTTTTAATTGGATCTAATAAAAAAAATATCAAAAAAAAAATAATAAAAATACCTTAAATTTGTGAAGGTTCTCCTTCCTTCACTCACAATAATATTGCAAATCTGGAAATATAAGGTTGCATTTTTTAATGTGTAGGTAAATTAATTTTTTTTTTTAAAAAGCATAGCTTTTTTTATATAATTCAATAGACCAATTATCAGAATGAACATCAAAAATATATAGTAGTAAAAAAAAAAGTAAATAGTAGTAGCCCGTAGCGTAATGGTTAGCGCGTTCGACTGTCACGCTGGAGGTCTGGGATCGCTTCCCAGCCTCGTCCATCTAAAAACTAAAAAGTTTTTTTTCAGGGCTACTGCCTCTTGCGAGGAATTGACAAATCCTCCCAGAGTATCACTTATCACGAATAAGTGCGTCTCGGATTCGGCATAAAATTATAGGTCCTTTCCATTCCTGTCGAAAGGCGCACACAGGAATGGTTGCGAGTTGTAAGTCACTAGGCCCTGGTTCTTCATGAGCCGTTGTGCCACCCGATTTATTTTTTTTATCAAAAATATTAAAAATTAAACCTTGGATGCCCATGACTTTCAAGTTCAAAAATGGTAATATTACTATTTTTCTGTTAAAACACCCTGTTAAACAAACAATACATTAATCCGAATCGATTCCCTGTATGCATAAAGTCATATTCTATTATATTTTTTTATTTCATTGAAAATAAATAAAAAATATAAAAGTTATACTTAAAAACGTTCATTTAAAGTAATACAATTTCAACGAATTCTTTATTCTCATAAATCAAAAAAAAAATATTGAAAAATTAATTTAAATAGATGCCCACTATTTAGAAAAATGAGTCCCAGTTTAAAAAAAAATCACTTCTTTTCCTCATAAAAGTTGTGAATTTAATATTTATCTGATTTTAATGATATAAATATGTGCGTATATTTATTAGCTATGTAAAACCCAAATTCCAGCAAATTAGCTTCACAAATAACAAAGTTATATATCAATCAGTAAACGCACTTCTATCAAAATTCAAACGAAACCTACCCTTAAGGACAAAAGGTAACACACAAGCGAGAAGTAGGTTGACAAGAAAATAAACGAAAAAAAATTATTATTATTATAATACCTTCTTGTTTAGATGATATTTAGCAGTCTTGGTTTCTAAACCCCAACTGTTTTTGAATTGTTTTCTTTTCTGTGACTGTTTTCTTATGCAATAAAAGTATGGGAATATTTGTATTGTCAATATCTTAATAAATGTACCTACTGAGCGTATGATTAGCTCATTAAATTCTGATCTCGACAGCATTGTCCAATGGGGAATCAAAAATCGCATAGAATAATTGAATGCTTCAAAAACTCAATGCTGTCTTCTGTCGTTAAAACGAAACCCACCCCCATGCTTGTACTTGTATTGAGTAAACCGAAAAGCTTTCAGTCCTTTGTGTGTGTATCACAGACCACCTTATGTGGAACGATCACATATTTGATGTAGTCTACATCAAACCTTTTTTTTCGTGATTTCTGAAAAACGGGATTTTAAAAAGTGGGATTCGGATACGTTCCTTTTGAGCCAAATGAATTGAGGATCATTCTTTCCAATGTTTTCTTATTCGAAATTCTATCGGAAAATGTTTTTCTTATATAAATAAAAACCAAAACTCAATATTTTAATATTTAAATTTCTTCATCTTCTTATTATTAAAAACCAAAACTCTATTCCAAAGATTAAGCTCGGCGATCGATTGTATGAATTTATTTATTATACTCTCCATAAGCCATTCTTCACGAAAAACTAACAAATCCCAATCAAAAAATGTAAGCCATTTAATTTCCGTTCTGATGTATACAATTTTAAGCTGCTTTGTGTGACATTCACATCCTAAAATCGCATTGTTGCGTTTGTGTTGCTATTATATCCCCAGCCATTCCAAGCATTAACAAAAACCTCAAAGGACACAACCGCAGTTTTCCAACCACAAAAGCACAACCAAACCCTCAGCCCCAAATAATTCAAAATAACACCAATGTAAAACCACATAAATGTGGTCTAGATACCTACCATTCCTACATCCTACACTCTCGTGTCCCTCTTTCGTCTACCATATCATTTAAGAATCTTCCCCCATTCCTAATTCCTGGGGAAAAGCATACACATGATGATGCACCACCGATAAGCGATGGACATCACTGTTGCGGATGACTGAAACATAAAACATTGCAATTTTGATGGTCATGTTGCTGGATCCTCCTGATTCTATGTAGCTTCATAATGTACATACCTACATTATGTTGTGTGCTATTAGTACAGGCAATGGGGAAAAATCTGAAAAAAGTTTTGACGTCTGAAAAATTTTAATGCAGTTTTGAAGCGGGGTACTTTTTAGCATAAATCTCGATTTCCGGGATTTTTGGTTTTGTGGGGCGTCCGCCATCTTGAAAAACGACTTCTTTTGATAATTTGCGTTTTTCTCACTTCCTGTGTTTTTTTATGAAAAAATGTTTTTGTTTAAATTTAAATTTCCTACAAATCGGTATATAAATTATTGTTCTGGTGTAGATAATTCAAAAGTTATTAATGAAAAACGAGTACAAAATTAGGCCTTACGGGCTTAGTCTTAAATACTTGTAACAACAGGCTAGGGCAAGTGGTTTGAGTTAAGATAAGAAAAAAATCGTACTGGGAGGGGGTCTATTTCCCCCGTTTAGGTAGAAGGGGCAATTTTCTAAAAAAAATGACAAAATATAAAAAAAAATATTAAAAATTAACGACAACATTCAAAATATCATGTTATAGCTTTTTTGAAAGCCAAAAATCTATTCTTAAATTAACTTTTTAAAGCAAGTTTAAGCAAACAGTTTTTGAGAAAATAATTTTCAAACTCAAAATTAAAAAAAAAATTAAAAAGGTGAAAAAAATATTGTTTCACCTTTCCAAGATGGCGGACGCCCCACAAAACCAAAAATCCCGCAAATCGAGATTTATGATAAGAAGCAATTCCTCTTCAAAACTGCATTCAAACTTTTCAGACGTCAAAACATTTTTCAGATTGCCCTTATTTGACTCCCCGTTGCCTGTACTATATTGTTTTTCAAGTTGCTGTTTGAATTCGTATTAACAACGAACAAAAAATTGCTAACGCTTCAAAAGGACCAGTATTTATAGTGCAGGGAGTGCATGTTGCATGAGAACTGAGAATTGATACGTACTGATGTCAGCGGTGAAGCGGAAAGGCCTTCCTTTAAGTTCCTTACTAGCTGTTTATTATACAGGTTGGTTCTTATAAATAAAAATATTAATTTCCAAAGTTATTCAATTATACTCGGTCTCCACTTGTCATTGAAAGACGCAAAGTGACACATTTTGACAGGACAGGGTGGCTTTGACCAACACAAAAAGCAAAGAAAGTAGTAGTAGAGAGCAAGTATAACTCACCATGTGTCTTTAAATTACAAGTGGAAACCTAGCATTGCTGATGAACAACAAGGTGTTTCAGAAACTCCTGTGAAAAAAAAATTTACAAACTTTGCTATAAAAAAGTAAAAAATAACTTATAATAACAGTACAGCTTTTTTACATTAACCTTATCCTTTTGCAAATAAAGTAAATCCTTTTACAAAAAGAATTCATTTTTTTTGCAAATAAAATTCACGATTCATACGTTTGAAATTTTTAAATTCTTTCTCTGGCAAATGAACCTAAGTCAGGTCACGTAAACTTGAATTCAAGACTCAGTACGCATTTATACATATGTAGTTTAATTTTTGAAACGATGCGTTGCATTAACGCCCACGGAATTATCCCCCGCGGGTGTTAATTCCCAAACAAAAAGGAATTAACCCCGCGGGTGTTAATTCCTTTTTAAATTGGTAATAAGGCCCACCACAAAAAAGAACTAAGACCCGCGGGTTTTTTTGCTTTTTGTAATTGGCATTAAGGCCCAAACTTCATACACATGATTCTTAAATACTTTTACCCAAATCACTGTTTACGACAAACACTCTGAAAGCAGACCGACTGACAACATAGGCGCCTGCCAGGCGACTGAGCATACGCTAAGCGCAGCGACGGAGTCGCGTGAGCGGGACAAAGGACCCGAAGACAAAAACCCGAACAAAAACTTTGAAAGTAGACCGACTGATACCATAGTCTACCAGATGGGGTTTATTTCCATTTTCAATTGGAATTTAAGCCCGTCAGAAAAAGGAATTATCCCCCGCGGGTGTTAATTCCCTTTTAAAAAGGAATTAACACCCGCGGGGGTTAATTCCTTTTTAAAATGGAATTAACACCCGCGGGGGATAATTCCGTGGGCGTTGCACCTTTTGAAACTTTTTAATTTGAAAAGGTCTGAGGAAGAAGGCTACATATGATGGATCCAGGTGTCACGTTTTGCACAAAGGTAGGCTGTCAGAGGAGTTTGAAATCCAAAGTGGAGTTAGGCAAGGCTGTATACTGTCACCAATACTGTTCCTGTTGGTGATAAGTGACGTACTGCACGCAGCTTTGTCAAATGGAAATGGAGGAATTCAGTGGACTCTGCAATCTCACCTCAAACATCTGGACTACGCGGACGACGTATGCTTACTCTCGCATAGGATCATGGATCTCCATCAAATGACAACAAGGGTGGAGAGAGAAGCAGAAATCGTATGGCTTAAGATCAACTCGGCAAAAACTAAAAGGATCAGCCTTGGAACTTCCTCATCAATCCAAGTAAATATTTCTGGACAACCGGTAGAGATGGTAGAGGATTTCCAATATCTTGGGAGTATTATCTCTACGGGTGGCGGAACTGAACTGGACGTAAACAGCCGAATCAGAAAAGCAAAGGCTGCGTTCGGAATGCTGTCCAAAATATGGAGAAACAACTCTTTTAGCTTAAAGACCAAGCTACGACTGTTCCGCTCCAATGTTGAATCCGTTCTGCTTTACGGCTGCAGCACTTGGAAAGTCACTGAAATTGTCACTAGAAAGCTGCAAACCTTCGTTAATAGATGTCTACGAAACATCTTGAGGATTTTCTGGCCCAACCGTATCTCCAATGCCGAACTTCATGCGAGAACGGGTTAGGAGCCCATAGACTCCATTATACGAAGAAGAAAGTGGCAGTGGATTGGCCATACGCTTCGAAAAGGCGATCGGTGCATTGCATCACAAGCAATGCAGTGGAACCCGCTCACACAGGAGGGAAGACAAGTGGGCCGGCCTAGAAGTACATGGCGAAGAACGGTCGAACAGGAATCGGCACGACTGGGGAAAAGTTGGAGAGAGCTGAAATATATTTCAAGAAATCGTACACGATGGCGCGTAGGTGTAGTGGAGGCCCTATGTCCCGTAAGGGAAACATCACGGACGTAATAGGTCCGAGGACCTAAGTAAGTAAGTAAGTGAGGAAGAACCGTTATAAATTATTCAGGCAGACGAATCTAAACCAGCAGCTTCAGAAGTTGATCCACAAAATCGTTCACATACATATTGTACATACACCGCATAAGTTCTTGCACAAAAAACATCCTTAACCTTATAAAGTTCTGCAACGATGTTAAAACCGTAAATGAATCGCCAAAAATTGTGAACTTTAGCTGCAAAAAGGTGAATTTGCAAAATAGTGTAGTGCTGTCCCCTTCTTTCAAAACATGTAATAATAATTCTAAGACTGCTTCACCCGTCATGACTGGCGGACTAGGGTAGGTAGCAGTGGCGCATACATTTACATAGATTTGTTCACACGATTATTTGTCTGCAGCAAACCTTGTTCCGTCCGTATCAATTATTTATTTATTTTATTACATATCTATCTATTTTTGTTAAATTATATCAAATTATTTTTTTAATTTATTGAATTTAAATCTAAATTTTGGTGCTTATTAGTTATTAATGTTTGTGAAAATCTAAGCTTAGTTTTAATAAACTCGATTCGATAATTCGATTTTTACCACTTTACATTCAAAAGTTTATAACTTTTTTGAGTTTCTAAACAAAATTGCCATACACTTAATGCTCTATTTTTCTTGTACATACAATAATGCAAACAAATATTTTTGATTTATTAAATAGGAACGACCGACGCTTAAATTGGTTACATACATTAGTAGTTGGTTTAAAGGAGTTCTAGAACAGTGGCTAAGTGGCTAACAGGTGTGCACAGGTGGGACAGGTGCGACAGGTGAGCACAGGTGAGACAGGTGCGACAGGTGTGCCAGGTGATACAGGTGAGACAGGTGCGGCAGGTGCGGCAGGTGAGCCAGGTGCGACAGGTGAGAAAGGTGCGACAGGTGAGCCAGGTGAACAAGTGTGCCCAGGTGAGGCAGGTGAGACACGTGCGGCAGGTGAGGGTGAAAAAGGTAGGTCGATCGGTAAGTGGGGTGGTGGCTAAGTGGGTGGTGGCTAAGTGTGCGGTGACAAGTGTGTGGTGGCTAATCGGGCGGTGGTTCAGTGTGATACGGATCATGCAGGTTTCTGACCTAGGTGGTGGTGTTGTAGGTAAGTGGCCTAGTTTTTTGGATCGCTAAGTGGGTGGTGGCTAAGTGGATGGTGGCTAAGTGGGCGGTGTTTCAGTGCAAAAGGGATCGTAAAGGCTTGTAGCCTAGTTGGTGGATGGGTCAGTGGGTGGTGGCTGTTGTAGAAAGATGGCCTAGTTGTTGGATCGGTAAGTGGGTGGTGGCTAAGTGGGGCGATTGCTCAGTGTAATAGTGATCGTGTTAGTTGTGCTGCAGGTGTTAATAACACATACGTGTTGTTCGATACGTTGGGTTCTGTATCCATGATATTGTGTGCTAGCAAAAATATATATATGTATGTGATGGAAGCCCTTTAACGTCGTGAAACACATAATGTCTGCTAGCATTTTAATAGTGATAAATAATTTATTTGTGTAAAAAAATTGATAACCGAGCAAGCCTAGCGATAATTTTATACGCATGAGTGTACAGGAATAAACATGCATTGACTATCCGGAAATATGCGACACATATCACTAGCATTCTAACAGTGATAATGCGTTTTTTTTTTTTTTTTTTTTTTGTGAATTATGACGGTTATTTAATCAGATTAATCAGAATGTGCAATGCATAGGTACCTACATTTAATATCATTTAATTCTAAGAAAAATTTGAAGAAAACTCCCCTTAGCTAAAGAAAGATAATAGATACACGTTCGTAAAAGTGATCAATTTTTTTTATTTTGAGGTTTTTCTTTTTATGTTTTAAACAATTCTGGTGACTACTTGGCTAAGTGGATTATATTCATTAATGCGATCATGCAGCATAAGACAGTAAGCTGAAGTGTTTTAAGGAATTTTCAGTGATGATCTCATTTCCAAGCGAATATCGATAGGTCCTGTTTTTAGGGATTCGTTCTGATGTCTGCAATCTATAACAAAAATTGGAGCGTGCGATTGATATTGATCACAAGAAAGAAGAGGCTCAGCCATTGTTTTGTTGTAGTAGGTTTTTTGAAAATCAGTATACATTTTGTATAGCCAACTATATCTGTTTCGATCGAAAGAAATGTTTAGGTCTTCCTGAGGGTATACATCTGAATTCAGATAAACTTTTATGTCTGTTATATGACAATGATTAAATGTGGTTATATCCTCCGTTAGTTTTTTATTTTTTCAGTTTGTAGTGCAACAATAATGTATGTATCGAGGTTTTTCAATTTGTGTTGTTGTTTTGATGTTCCAAATATTATGATCGGAGAATGACAACGTAGGATATTCATACAGATCCCAGTTGCGGAAAGCAATTTTAATAGAATTATTCTTATTTATAGATTTGTATAAATCCAACTTGACTGAATCGGATAAAGTTACATGTGGTACTTTCCATTGAACCTTATGAAGTTGAACCTCGACTTTTTCATCAACTGTTGAAATTAATGCATTTTCATCTATTCTGGCACGAGTAAGAATTAGATCATGTCGGGCGTTAGGTATAATTTTTTTATAATCTTAAGCAAATCCCAAAAGCTTATTCAGTGGGATACAGTAGTTAAAGTTAAATGACTTTAAAGAAATACATGCCTCAGGAGACCACGAAGCATTTAAAAGCATATCGCTCTCGATTTTAGTTAAGGAAAGATAGTTTTTTATCGTTGAAGTAATTCCAACATTCCTATTACAGTCAATTTCTCTTCCATTCAATTCATAATGTATTTCATCAAAAAGAAAAGCCTTTGAGTTGTTTACCAGTTTCGTACTCAGAATATCTTTTCCTTCCCGTTGTTTAAGTGATCCTTCAATGCATAAAAAACTTTCCGAAGGTAAAACATTAAGATTTTGATGTTGTATACAAATCTGAATGATGTCATTCCGTTCAAAATTGTTTTGATAAGGTGAGTAAGTGTGGTACTCATATTTAGATATAGATTCATTGTACTCTGGATCTTGAAAAATGTTTAACATGATATTTCCTAGGTTTTTATTTTTTTTAAGATGAACCCCAATGATAGCAAAAAGTTTTTATTTTCTTTTGTGAGGTGATGTGTTGACGATGCTGAGGTCAAAACTTGATTAGGTAATAAATTTTTGATAACAGAGTTTATATAAGAATTTTGTGCGTGAGAAATTTGTTCATATATAATCATATTTCTGGCTTTAAATGTAATCGAAGAGTTATTTTTTCTCCTCTAAAATTAATAATTCTACCGTCTTGATTAATGAACTTTAAACTTAACGATGTTATTCGTTTGACGTTCACAGCTAAATAAATAATATTTCTTGGAACCTCAATGATTTTATAGTCTGGGCTCACGTTTATAGAAAATGCATGTAAAATATGCACCAACTGGTTATTAATATACGTTCCATCTATAATATTACACTCAACACTTATTGCATTAACTTTGTTTATGTCAACGTAAAGATCTGATTCGTGTAATATATTAGGCTCCAACAGTTTCTCACTGAATCCTAAAAGCGAACCGATAGAATTTTGTTTAGAGAAATCTATTGCTTCTGAACTATAAATTTCACATTTCAGAGTATTGCTGTTGGCTATGATTTACTTAATTTCACTTTTTTTAATTTAAATTCTTTTTCTTTTTATTAATTTCACTAATTTTCTTTTGTATAATATTGTTTATGTCTCCAATCTCATATGAGCCAATAGGAAACGAAATAACATTTTCACCTACGTGAAACAAGTTATTTAAATCATCCACATTTGGTATAGAGTTATATGATTGAAAATCTATGAGGCCGCAGACATAGTTGGACCTTAATACAATTGGTGGGAAATATTCCGCTGTAAGAGATGAGTCGTTTTCGCTAAGAGTTAATGTTACCGACATGTTGGTTAAAAGACGAATGATATATTTTTTTTTATTTCATTCACTTTATTCATTTTTATTTTTGAAAACCTTTTGAGATTGATCTAATAAATACTTTAAACATAAATGACCACATATAAATGTATTAAAATTCTGTTCTTGAATATAATTATAGTTTATCCGATTTCCTAGATATTTTATTATTTCAATTGGAGGTCTTAAATTACCAAAACTGTCAAAATACTTTACAAAATTGTTTTTATTTTTTATATATGCCACCCAATGTGTACCTCTACCAGATTCATCATCCAAATTGATAACGCCACACTCCTGGATAAATGACTTTTTTGGTAATGAGTTTCGCATAAAGACTCCTCTCAAGTGTGGTATATGCTTCACTGCAAACCGTTGTATGTCAAAGTTTGTTAAAGGTTGGCTGGGTAGCAGATCTATTAGTTTTTTGTGTTGGTGTTGTTTATAAAAAGACCAAGCCCATTTTTATAGGGCTGTAAATATAAGCCGTTTCCTTTGATTGCAACGGCTTCCAAAGCCTTGTTGTGTCTAATGTTTTCTTCCAACTGTTTTTTAGCAGCGCTTGCAGCATTAAGGGTTTTTACAACACCAGCTGCTCCTCCCGTAAGAGTTCCTATAGCCGATAAGCCTGCAAGAATAGGAGCTACAAATGGAAGAAAGCCCCCTGTTTTTGGAATTGGAATTATTCTTGGTGTTTTTATGTTACTTTTTTTCTTGTTTTTAATAACATTTTTGGCTGCCTTTAAAGCAATACTAGCAATAGATGTTGTACTACAACAGTTAATATTGCTTCTTATAGCATTTCTTGCTTCATTTATAGCTTTCTTAAACAAATTTTTGCTACAGATTTTCTTCTCACTAATTTTTTGTTTTGTTTTATTCTTTTTAACACCCATTCCCAATTTTGTCTTAGCTTTCATCATGTTGGTGACTAAAAGGCTGCTTAACTTTTCAGGAACTGATGAGTCCTTTGCTTTAAATCTTTTCCAAGCTTGTTCTGTCAGAATTTTATCTGCTACGTGACGATCCGATAGTGAACTACTTTTTGAATATGTTATATCATGCAGGCGGCACGCCTCATCCAGTTAATTAATGCCTTTATCTCCTCTACTTAAACGTTCTTTCAATTTTGTGCCAGGTCCACAGTAATTGTACGAAGGTAAATGTAGTTCAATTGGCAGTTTATCAATAATATTGTTTAAAAGTCCTCCTCCTTCAGAAGATTTTTTACAACTGCTGGTTTTAATGTGATGCTCAATCATATTTATAAGATATTGTAATTTTTACCGCCTTCTTGGTTGAAGTTTCGAACATTTATGATTTCAAAAATATATAAACGAGTTGTTTTATTATAAAATAATTCAGTCATCAATATGAGGTTCATCAAACAGTCACAAGTCATTAAAGTACAAAACTTTGATTCCGATGTAAAAATTAAAAAAAAAACATGGATCATTATTCCCAAACAGTATCCGTGGAATAATCGTTGGCCCTTCAAACTGTGGGAAAACAAATGTTATGCTTAGCATTCTTCTTGACCCAAATGGGCTGAAGTTTGAAAATATTTACATATATTCCAAATCATTGCATCAACCGAAATATATGTATTTAAAAAAGGTTATTTCATCAGTAAAAGGAATGGAATATAATGAATTTTCAGATAATAGTGATATTATGCCACCAGCAGATGCTAAAAATAACTCAGTGTTTATTTTTGACGATGTTGCATGTCAGAAGCAAAACAACATAAGGGATTATTTTTGTATGGGTCGTCACAATGGTGTTGATAGTTTCTTTTTATGCCAATCCTTTACACATATTCCCAAGCATTTGATTCGCGATAATGCAAATTTTATTATACTTTTCAAACAAGATGAAATGAATTTAAAACATGTTCACAATGATCATATAAACTCAGATATGACGTTTAACCAATTTAAAGAGCTATGTTTTCATTGTTGGGTTGATAATTATGGTTTTCTAGTTATAGACAAGGAAAGTAGTATTAAAAATTGTCGATATAAAATTGGTTTCCATGAAATAATTTTACTATAAATACACACTTATACTTAAAAAGGAATCCATTCTAATATGAGCTCTGTTTGAGAAAACTTAAAATTTATCTTAATATACTAGGAAAGATAAACCAATCTAAAAAAATGAATGAAACTATCCTGAATGATCTAATAAAAACAAATTCTAAAGAAAAAACCTCGAAAGCACATTTATACATATGATGATTTAAAGCACTATCAGAAAATTTTACAAAAGACTAGTGCCCATATGCAAAATCATGATGATACTTTTAGGATCAACAGTAATAGGGGTGTCAAGTATACGCAAATAGTAAAGAATCTTGTTTCTGGATTTAATAACAAAATGAAATAAAATAATAACTGAAATGAAGTACACAAACAAAAATAATGGAAACGTTTACTGGAATGATCCTAATGAGCTCGTTAATAGACTTAAACTTTTAAAAGCATCCAAAAACGCTGGTAATAACAACCATCAAAATGAAATCAGCTCTATAATTGAGGAATTAAAGGAATCAAACATCATATATTAATATCACTCAAACCTAAATCACTCAAAACTAAACATGAGCGTTGACAAGTTTGGAAGAAACTCCAAGACACTTTTAAAAAGTAAAGGTCCTACAGGTCCTCCAGGGTTAGGTTTTAAACTCCTTCCATCTGGTGATTTTAATATGGAAAATAAACGTTTAAGCAATGTTGGTAGACCTGAGGAACCACACCAAGCAACCTCTAAATAATACGTTGATGATCAAATAAACAATATTATCGAAATCAGTGATCCTAAAAACTATATAGATGCTATCGTAAAAAAGTATCTTGATGAGCACATCAAAAGCAAAATTGTGGAGTTAATAGAAGAGAGAAAAATATTTTCGACACAACTATCACTATACAAAAATCACTCCCCAGTTGTAACTGATAAGAATAGTTTTTAGTTGAGTGTACTTATATATATATATATTAAGAATGTATGCGTAAGGAAAATATTTAATTTTTACTTTAATTCCTCTTTCAAAAAATTATTTAGTTAGTATGCATTCAATACCCTCATCATCATCCTGAAACAATGGACGTCGATCTATTAATTAAAAATATTACAGATTTTCTAAAGAGAAAGACATATAAACATGAATTACTAGAGGAACATTACCATGAATTTTTTAAATTGTATAAGACTACTTAAACAACTTCAAAACTTTATTTACACTGAATCGATACATGGACTTCATTACTCTAGCTGTTGTTGGTCATTGGGTGAGTCTAAATTGGGCCAGATACTTGTGTATGCTTTATCATAAAGAAACGTTTATTAAGAATTAAGAAACTAATGCTGTTATACAAAAGATTCAAATAAATCAAAATTAAAATTATAAAAATACTTCTTTTCATTTTCTAAAAGGCTTTGATGATTTATGGCAAGCGGACTTGGTTGAAATGATACCATATAGTAATCAGAACAAAGGTTTTAACTATTTATTGACGGTCATCGATACTTTTTCTAAATTCGCTTGGGCTATTCCTATCAAAACCAAAACTGGTATCGCTGTAACCAAAGCAATGGAAAAGATATTTATTCAATCTTCTAGGATCCCAACAAATTTGCAAACAGATGATGGAAAAGAATTTTTTAATAAAAATTTCAGAATCTTAATAGACAAATATAAAATAAACCATTACTCAACATTTAGTTCATTAAAAGCTTCTATTGTTGAAAGATTTAATAGAACTCTTAAAGAAAAAATGTGGAAAGAATTTAGTTTCAATGGCAGCTATAAGTGGATAAATATTTACAGAAAATTACTGCATGATTATAATCATTCTTTCCACAGAACTATAAATTGTCAACCTGCTAATGTTAATAAAAAGAATTCTAAATTATTACTGACAGTTTTTAAAAATCATAAGAAAAATGTAGATAAACGTCAATTTAATGTTGGTGATAGTGTAAGAATTAGCAAGTATAAGCATACATTCGAGAAAGGTTATACACCCAACTGGACTACGGAAGTATTTAGAATAAGAACAATCAAAAGAACAAGACCCATTACATATCTTCTCGAAGACTATAAAGGTGAAGCAGTAAAAGGCGGGTTTTATAAAGAAGAACTTATGAAATCCAACTGTCCAGATATATATCTTGTGGAAAAAGTTATAAAAACAAGAGGAAATGAAGTTTTTGTAAAATGGTTGGGCTTTCCAACAGAACAAAACTCATGGATTGATAAAAACAAACTGTGGTAATATAAAAAAGAAAAAATATTAAAATTTATTGACCACATATTTTGTTTGTGTTTTATTTAATATATGATTGTATTTGTACATGAATGATTAAAATTAATTATTTAAGTTTTAAAAATTTTAGTTCGTATGATGATCCTAATGGTCTTGTGATTTGGAAAGCATAACCACCTTTGGCCATATAAAGCAAGGTGTTCGATGATAGGGAAGAATATCTACCTGGTAAAAACACCTGTAAATATTAATACAAATTAAAATACAATATATCAAATTAATGTTTTGTATCTTACCGTGTATTCCCCCAGATCCGCTACAACTCGATCCCCCCACTTTGTTGTAACCATTCGAATATGGTAAATGTTATAATTTAGTAGGTTTGAAACCGCTATCATTTAACGAATTTGCTTCTCGGACTGCAAAGTCTTCCACAGTGAAAACTGAATAATCTGGTTCTGAGAAATTCATAATGTCACTTGTTTAAAATAAACTATTCCTATCCTCAACCTCAGTACCGAACCGCATCCCACCGCGACCAGACGTGTCGGAAGTTGAGACCTTTACCGCGGCCAATACCCCAACAAAAAATTAAACAAACAAATTAAAAAAAAAAAAAAAAAAATATTAAACCAACCTCTGTCGCCTTTTATCAGTGTGAAATTTAAATAATATATCGATAAATCCCTGCGAACCCACCGTACGAAAAAAAAAATAACAATAGCCTAATATAATAATAAAATACACAAAACAAAATTGCAATAAAAAGAAAGTGCCAGTGTCAGTGCCAGTGCTTGTGCTTGTATACAAAAACAACAACAAAAGTGCACCATGCCCATGAACCTGATGCTCCACAAAACTAAAATCAGAAAGCGGTAAATTTTTCCTTATCTCTCCTTCCCTCATCATTCACATTGCTCTCGGCTTAGTCATTACATACAATGTGTGGCTCATCTCATATAATGTATGTAATTGATTGAGTCGAAGTAAATCAGACAAATTGCTGATATTGGTTTTGGGTTTCCAGGGGCGGATCAATACATACTACTAAGGCATAACACTGGTAGTGTTTTGTATTGTGAAGTTTTATTGGGGCCCAAACTCAATATCAGCATAGATAATTGTCTGATTTGGTTTTTAGCGTTTGTTTTTTCGTAATGGTAGGTGAATTTAGGGTCGATATTAGTAACATTCGGGGGCTGAGAAAGAATTTCTGTGCTGTGTACGTACATACTGTAAAAAACAGGCCAGCAGTCTTGGCACTCAGTGAAACCCAGGTAGGTGAAAATTCTGATTACTCCGAATTTAGCCTACCTGGTTATAGCTTAGTGCCTTTATTTTTCCTACACCACGGTCTCGCAATATATGTACGAAATGATGTGGCTTATCAGCTTCAACCACAATATGGCCCTTGTTTAAATACAAACTTTAACTTCATGTGGTTAAAATTCACCGTCAATAAGCACATCATACATACATGTTTCATTTATCGTAGCCCAAGTTTGGATAGTAATTCGACTTCTAACGAATTCGATGCGCTGTCCGATTCAATCCTGAGAATTGTTTCCCATTATCCGCACAGTGAAATCGTTGTTACGGGCGATTTCAATGTACACAATTCTTCGTGGCTACGCTATTCTGGTCAGACAACACCCGAAGGAAGGTATGTCGAGATTTTTGCTGAGTTAAACCACCTGACTCAGCTTGTTGACGAGCCTACTCGGATTCCTGACGTTGCAGGTCAAATCGCCAACACTCTAGACTTGTTCCTTACCTCTGACCCGAATAAATACACTATTAGTGTATTATCTCCTCTAGGCTCATCAGACCATTGTGTCATATCTGCGAATTTCTCGTGCCACCAAATCACAGTTAAAGAAAAAATCCCAAAGAGAACCGTTTGGCAATACGAGAAAGCCAACTGGGACGGTCTCAATAATTTCTTCAAGAGCTTTAACTGGTCACTATGCTTCCTCGATAGTGATGTTGATGCCAGTGCAGATATGATCACAAACTTGATTCTTTGTGGAATGAGAAATTTTATCCCGAATAGGGTGAAATCTACCAACCCCAAAGAAAACTCATGGTTTGATTCGAGCTGTAAAGAGGTTATTAGGGTTAGAGAAGTAAGCTTCCGATGTTATAAAGCCAACCCTACTGAGGAAAACCGGAAAAAGTTTCAACAAGCTAGAAAGACCTGTAACGTTCATATTCGAAGAACCAAATTTTTACATGATCAAAAATTACGACAAAAAATACTACAATGTCCCAAAGGTAGTAAAAATGTTTGGTCATTTGTAAAAAACATACGAAATACCACCTCGTCCTCGGTTCCAACGCTCGTCTTCAATGATACTCCTTTTGTCAGCTCGCAAGATAAAGCCAATTTGCTTGCAGCACAGTTTGCTGTTAATTCGACGCTGCCAGAAAGTGTTATGACTCCTCCTGTACTTGAGAGCGTAAATGATTTTATGGAACAAATCTTCTTTCGCACTCGTGCAGTTGCTAGAGTTCTAAAGGATCTCGATGTACACAAATCCGCTGGCCCGGATAGTATCCCTCCCATTGTTCTGAAGAGGTGTTCTTCAACGCTGGCAAAACCACTGCGTAAGCTTTTCCATCTGTCCTACTCTACTGGTCTCTATCCGAGTGGATGGAAAACAGCATTTGTCCAGCCTGTCCCTAAAAAAGGCGTATCTTCTTCACCCTCTAACTATCGGCCAATTGCACTTACGTCCCTTCTTTCCAAGGTCATGGAAACGCTGATTAATTTCCAGCTCAAGAAATATCTCGAGGAACGAAAGCTTCTTAATGACCGGCAGTACGGCTTTCGTAGCAATAGGTCCACTGGTGATCTGATGGTATATCTCACCGAACAGTGGAACAAATCTTAACATCGTTTTGGAGAAAGTAAAATTATTGCACTTGATATTTCAAAAGCGTTTGATAGAGTTTGGCATCAAGCTCTCTTATCGAAAATGCGCGCATTTGGTTTCGATGAACCTCTTCTTCGTTGGATTAGAAATTACCTTTCGGACCGTTCAATACAAGTTGTATTGGACGGTTTCAAGTCTGAAATCCACAAAATAAATGCTGGTGTGCCCCAGGGCTCCGTTTTGTCTCCGACTCTCTTCCTTATTTTTATAAATGATCTTTTGTCTGAAACTTCTAATCCATTAAATTGTTTTGCTGACGATAGTACCCTCAGTTTCTCATATTCGTTTACAGATTCTCATCCATGTCCTTCGGATGTGGAACTTGAACGGCAGCGTATGATAAGCTCACTAAATTCTGATCTCGACAGCATTGTCCAATGGGGAATCAAAAACCGCGTAGAATTTAATGCTTCTAAAACTCAATGTTGTCTCCTGTCGTTAAAGCGAAACCCACCCCCAATGCCGCTATCCATGGACGGCACTTGCATCGAGGAAACCAAACAGCTCTCAGTTCTCGGTATGTGTGTCACAGACCACCTTTTGTGGAATGACCACATATTTGATGTCGCCAAAAACGCTGCTAAGTGTTTAGGTTTTCTCCGTAGATGCAAGAAGTTTTTTTCCCCTTCTGATCTGGCTGTGATCTACAAAGCCTTTATTCGTCCAAAACTTGAGTACAATTCTCATGTTTGGGCAGGAGCTCCAAGAACTCACTTAAGTTTGTTGGACAGAATTCAAAAGAGAGCTTTAAAAATGATAGGCGAAAGATCTATAACAGAAACAATTACATCTCTCGAACACCGCCGTAATGTTTCGTGTCTTTCTCTATTTTATCGCTGTTATTATAATCAGTGTTCTAGTGAAATAGCCAGTTGCATTCCCCCCCTTAAAAAATTCAACCGTAATACTCAGCTTCTAGGAATGCCCATCAGTTCACCCTCGAGCCCAACTTCGGACGTACTGTAATGTACAGAGATTCTTTCTTCAGTCGCACCACACGAATGTGGAATTCTTTACCTGAGTCGACTTTCCCCTCCCATTTCGATGTGCAAACGTTCAAAACCAATGTGCATCGGTATCTCCTTCTAAATCCTCTCCTACTTACCTAATCGCTCGTGCTGTGTTAAAAACATTTTAAGGGTAGCCATAACCCCTTTTGCGCGCGTGGAATATAAAAAAAAAAAAAAAAAAAAAACAAATGCTAACGTTTTATAGTTCTGTTTCATCCCCACCTGACTTATAGTTTAGTACCTATGTATTTTTTTTTTGTATCATCGAATAGTTTTTTCTATTTTTAGAAAACTATTCGATCATTTACCCTCTTTTTTTCATCTGTATCAGTATTTTTTCCTTATTTGGTAAAAACCAACTAACCCTACCACTTTCTGTTATCTTTTAATACACGCGGATATGACTTGTCACTTCCAAACTCGTTAAATATTTTTTTTCAATCCTTACATCTTTCTTGTATATAGTTTGGGTTCATATGTATATGTTGCCTTCCGTGGATTTCCTTTTTTTGGGTAGAACGCAATAATCTAAGTAATAAATAAAAATATATATATAAGTAATTAAATAAAATATGCATAATATGTTATATCCATTTCGTATGATTTTCCTTTTATCGTTTGATAAGCATGCATACATTTGATGCATTTGGTGGTTTTCCTTTTTTTGGCTTTGGGTAAAATGCAACAATCTAAGTAGACACCTAATTCTTATCATTTTCTAACTCTCAAGCAAATAATTCTAACACTGGATATCATAGTAATTTTGAATAGTTCTTGTTAAAGAGCCATCGAGTACAGTTCTTTTAAGTGTTTCCAAGCTTAAACTTATTGCATTTATAAATTAAAACCAATAAATACAACAAAAAAAAGAAGAGAAAATGGATATTGTAAACGAGAAGAATACCATAGAAGATTCCAGGGTATTGAGAAGCCTGATTTTTACTGTCCAAATCCCAACCAGGAAAGATTGGATTGCGGACCAACTCAAAGATACCGAGAAGCATTTTTGGACACATTCAATGGGGTTGCTACCATAAGGGAATTGGATAACGAATACGGACCAAACTATTTTGATATTGAGAAACTCTATGATGATGACGACTACATGACAAGTACGCTTCTGCAAAAAGTAATTCAGGCAAAGTTTCGTCCAAAAAGGAAAAAAATACCAGATCCTTTATTGGATGCAAAGTGGGTGCCAGCCGGAAAGTATTTTAAAGGAGAGAAAAGTCCTAGGATATAATAAATAAAAAAAAAATTATAATAATAAACAAAGAAAAAATAAATATACATTTGTAAAAAAAAAAAAAATATCAATCTTTTTTTTCTTTTGTTTTAATTTTTACATTTCTTATATTTTACAGTAATTTTAGAAAACTATTCGATCATTTACCCTCTTTTTTCATCTGTATCTGAATTTTTCCCTTGTTTGGTAAAAACCAACTAACCCTCCCACTTTCTTGTTAAGTTCTTGAGCTTTTTGAGTTATTGAGCTTTTTGCTGAATATGTAAAATATTCAACATCGACTGGAGGAGAAGAGATATAAGCACAAAATCGTTTAAATCTCCGATGCAAATTGCTCTACAAAGCCAAGATATTTCGGAAATATTTACGAAGATGGTAGAATGCATTGACAACAAAAGTGAAGAGTTTGAGATCATGGACTCTGGTTGGAGTCTTCTTTTCATCAAACGAATCGAAGTCAACATCAATGAGTACAAGCCATTGAGAGGATCGAGCTACATAAGACTTCCAAAATCTATTGAAATTAAAAAGGCATGTGTAAATATCCAAAACAATGATGAATACTGCTTCAAATGGGCAATTATTTCTGCTCTCCATCCGACCCATGCCAATGTTCAAAGAACCAGCAACTATAATATCGAAAATATCGCAGATGATATAATTAATTTACCGAGTGGTGTTCGAATCAATTTCTACAATTTGGCTTTCCCCTTAAAGCTAAGAGATATAACGCTCTTCGAAACGCTTAACTCCACTATAAGTGTTAACGTTTTTGGAATCGAGCCAAAAAGTATTGGGAGTGAAGACTTTAAAGTTGTTGGCCCATATTACATCACAAGGGGTGTAAAGGATAATCATATCAACTTACTGCTTATCCAAGATGAATCGAATAACCATTTTATATGGATTAAAAACATTTCGAGGTTGATAAGTATGCAGGTTAATCATGGAAATCACTCCATAAGTATGTGCAATGCATGTTTATTAACGTTTAATGCTGATAGTGCTTTTCGAAAGCATCAAAAGGAGTGCAACGGTATCGTAACTGAGCTGCCAAAAGAGGATTCTAATATATTAAAATTCGAGCATCATTCAAGATCTATTGAAGTTCCCTTTGCCATACATGCTGACTTTGAATGTATGCTGGTGAACATCCAAAATTGTCATCCAGACCCAGGAAATTCCTCAACAACATCTATTAAAGAGCATTCGACTTTAGCAACATTCGGGGGATTAGACAGAATCTCTGTGCTGTATACGTCTATACTGCGCAAAGCAGGCCAGCCGTTTTGGCACTGAATGAAACTCAGGTAGGAGAAAACTCCGATCATACGGAATTCAATCTGCCTGGTTATAATTTAGTGCCATTATTCTTTCCCCATCACGGTCTCGCTGTTTATATAAGGAATGATGTTGCGTACCAACTTCAACCACAATATGGTTTGTGCTCAAACACAAATTTTAACTTCATGTGGTTCAAATTTACGGTCAATAAGCACATCATTCATTCCTGTTTTATTTATCGGAGCCCAAATCTAGACAGAAATTCAACTTTTAACGAATTTGATGCTCTGTCCGACTCCATCCTAAGAATTGTTGCCCATTATCCTCACACTGAAATCGTCATTGCGGGCGATTTCAATGTACACAATTCTAGTTGGCTTCGCTTTTCTGGCCAGACAACACCCGAAGGAAGGTATGTTGAGCTCTTTGCTGAGTTAAACCACCTGACTCAGCTTGTTAACGAGCCAACTCGAATCCCTGATGTTGCAGGTCAATCCGCCAACAAACTAGACTTGTTTCTTACCTCTGACCCTAATAAATACACTATTAGTGTATTATCGCCTGTAGGCTCATCAGACCATTGTGTCATATCTGCTAATTTCTCGTGCCAACAAAACTCAGTTAAAGAGAAAGTACCAACGAGAACCGTTTGGCAATACGAGAAAGCCAACTGGGACGGTCTCAACGGTTTCTTCAGTAACATTAACTGGTCACTATGCTTCCTCGATAGTGACGTAGATGCCAGTGCAGATATGATCACAAATTTAATTCTTTGTGGAATGAGAAATTTTATCCCGAATAGGGTAAAATCTATCAAACCCAAGGAAAACTCATGGTTTGATTCGAGCTGTAAAGAGGTTATTAGGATCAGAGAAGTAAGTTTCCGATGTTATAAAGCCAGCCCTACTGAGGAAAACCGGAATAAGTTCAAACAAGCTAGAAAGACCTGTAATGTTCATATTCGACGAACCAAATTTTTGCATGACCAGAAATTAAGGCAAAAAATACTACAATGTCCCACAGGCAGTAAAATTTTTTGGTCATTTGCAAAGAATATACGAAATGCTACTTCGTCGTCGGTTCCAACGCTCGTCTTCAACGATACACCTTTTGTCAGCTCGATAGATAAAGCCAATTTGCTTGCAGCACAGTTTGCTGTTAATTCGACGCTGCCAGAAAGTGTTATGACTCCTCCTGTACTTGAGAGCGTAAATGATTTCATGGGACAAATCTTCTTTCGCACTCGTGCAGTTGCTAGAGTTCTAAAAGATCTCGACGTACACAAATCCGCTGGCCCGCATAGTATCCCTCCCATTGTTCTGAAAAGGTGTTCTTCAACGCTGGCAAAACCACTGCGTAAGCTTTTCCATCTGTCCTATTCTACTGGTCTCTTTCCGAGTGGATGGAAAACAGCATTTGTCCAGCCTGTCCCTAAAAAAGGCGTATCTTCCTAACCCTCAAACTATCGACCAATTGCGCTTACGTCCCTTCTTTCCAAGGTCATGGAAACGCTGATTAATTTCCAGCTCAAGAAATATCTCGAGGAACGAAAGCTTCTTAATGACCGGCAGTACGGCTTTCGTAGCAATAGGTCCACTGGTGATCTGATGGTATATCTCACCGAACAGTGGAACACATCTTTGCATCGTTTTGGAGAAAGTAAGATTATTGCCCTTGACATTTCAAAAGCGTTTGATAGAGTTTGGCATCAAGCTCTCTTATCGAAAATGCGCGCATTTGGTTTCGATGAATCTCTTCTTCGTTGGATTAGAAATTACCTTTCGGACCGTTCAATACAAGTTGTACTGGACGGTTTCAAGTCTGAAATTCACAAAATAAATGCTGGTGTGCCCCAGGGCTCCGTTTTGTCTCCGACTCTCTTCCTTATATTCATAAATGATCTTCTGTCTGAAACGTCTAATCCATTAAACTGTTTCGCTGATGACAGCACCCTCAGCTTCTCATATTCGTTTTCAGATTCACATCCATGTCCTTCGGATGTGGAACTTGAACGTCAGCGTATGATTAGCTCATTAAATTCCGATCTTGACAGCATTGTCCAATGGGGAATTAAAAACCGAGTGGAATTTAATGCTTCAAAAACCCAATGCTGTCGTCTAAGAGAAACCCACCCCCCATGCCACTATCCATGAGTGGCACTTGCATTGAGGAAACCGAAAAGCTTTCAGTCCTCGGTATGTGTATAACAGACCACCTTCTGTGGAATGACCACATATTCGACGTCGCCAAAAATGCTGCTAAGTGCTTAGGTTTTCTTCGGCGATGCAAGAAATTTTTCTCCCCTTCTGATCTGGCTGTAATCTATAAAGCCTTTATTCGTCCAAAACTCGAGTACAACTCTCATGTTTGGGCAGGTGCTCCAATAACCCTTTTAAGCCTATTGGATAGAATTCAAAGAAAAGCTATGAAAATGATAGGTGAAAGAAATATAACTGATACATTTGCTTCTCTAGAACACCGCCGCAATGTTTCTTGTATTTCATTATTTTATCGTTATTTTCATAAACAGTGCTCTAGCGAAATAGCCAGTTGCATTCCTCCCCTTAAACAATTCAACCGTAATACTCGCGCTGCTAGGAATGCCCATCGGTTTACCCCTGAGCCCAACTTCGGACGTACTGTCAAGTTCAGGGATTCTTTCTTTTCCCGCACCAAGCGAATGTGGAATGCTTTACCCGACTCTATCTTTCCCTCCCATTTTAATATTCAGAGCTTTAAAACCAATGTGCATCGGTTCCTCCTCTTAAATCCTTCCCTATTTTCCTGAAGCTCGCACTGAGTTCAATATATTAAGGGAAGTCACAACCCCTTTAGTGCGCGCACAAATAAAAAAAAAAAAAGAAATATACCCATAGCAGTTTCTTACTACTTGAAATGCTCGTTCGACTCATCTTTGGACAAACTGTTTAAATACACGGGTAAGCATACCATAGTAAAAAAAGAAAAATTCAAAACCAGAAACATTATATATTTAAATTTGTATTTATAAATTTTTTATTTTTTATTATTTTTTTGTTTAATTGCAGGTGACGACTGTGCTAGGGTATTCGTAAATTCTATAATTGAGGAATCGAAACGCATACATAGGGATTACCTCACAATAAATACGCCTATGACTATGACGCGATCGGATGAACACACATTCAATGATGCTATCAATTGCCACATCTGTAGCAGACCTCTGGGGCTAGATAAAGTTCGAGACCATTGCCACGTCAGCGGGAAATTTAGGGGCGCGGCGCATTCATCATGCAATTTAAATTATAAGGTACCAACATTTTTGCCTATATTTTTCCACAATTTAACTGGCTATGATGCCCATTTATTTATAAAAGAGTTGGGTAATACTAAAGGGAACATTAGAATTATACCCCTAAACAAAGAGAAATATATATCCATTTCAAAATTTATCGAAATAAATTCAATAAATAATGATCATAACGATCTTCTAGAGTTGAGATTCTTAGACTCGTTTCGATTTCTCCCCTCGAGCATTGACAATATTTCAAAAACCCTTGCAGAGGATGATTTCAAAATTTTGGCTAAGTTTTGTCAAAGCAATAAGAGATCTTTCGAACTTATGACTCGAAAGGGTGTCTTTTGCTATGATTATATAGATTCCAAAGAAAAACTTTTCGAAACGCAATTACCACCTATTTCAGCGTTTAAGAATTCATTGCTCGACCTAGATTGTAGCGAAGATGATTATGAGCATGCTAAAAATGTTTGGAATAATTTCAATTGTTCTACATAAGCTCAATATCTTGAACATTATTTAATAACGGATGTTATAATTCTATCCGATATATATGAAAAATTCCGTAAGGATTCAAGGCAAACGTATGGTCTAGATCCATGTCATTATTTCACGTTGCCTGGTTTTTCATGGAGCGCTATGCTTAAGCACACAAATGTGAAAAATGTACAATTTTTTTTAGCAAGGGTATAAGAGGAGGATTGACCCAGTGCAGTTTACGGCACTGTAAGGCTAATAATAAATATATGGAAGAATATGATGAAAGTAAGCCTGAAGAATACTTAATCTACTTAGATGCTAATAACCTTTACGGTTGGGCTATGTCCGATTACCTCCCACATTCAGGCTTTGAATGGATTTATCCTCCAACAGATTTGTCTTTGATAAAAGAATGGTTGCTAGCAGATATACATGTTCGATACATTTTAGAAGTTGATTTAGAATATCCGCAATATATTCATGATCACCATGACGATCTTCCATTCTGTCCGACTAGTATTTCCCTTAACAATAAACCAAACAAATTGATTGCAGACTTGCGGGACAAGTTGAATTACACTGTACATTATAAAACATTAATTCAGTGTATTGATAATGGATTGATTTTGAAAAAAATACATCGTGTAATCAAATTTAAACAATTTCCATGGTTAAAAAAATATATAGATCTCAATAATAACTGAGAACAAAAGCGCCAAACAAGTTTGAAAAAGACCTGCGCAAACTTTGTAATAACGCTGTATTTGGGAAAACCATGGAGAATGTTGATAAAAGAAGAGATGTGCGAATTGTTTTATCACCAGACAATTTTAGTAATGGTAGACAGCTTGGTGCTCGTGCACTTATAACGAAACCAAATTTTCATAGCATTTTAGGGTTTGGTGACAACATGGCTGCTATTCAAATGAACAAAACATCTACACTTTACAACAAGCCCATATACTTAGGGTCTTCTGTTTTAGAGATCTCTAAGTATAAGATGTATGATTTTCATTATGCGTATATGAAGCCTAAATTTTCGGACAAAACCCTAAGGCTAGCGTATATGGACACCGATTCATTCGTATATCAAATCAACACTCATGATTTTTATAATGACATACAAGACGACATTAAAGATAAATTTGACACCTCTGATTACCCTCCTAATAATCCCTTTGGTATTGCCCAACAAAATATGAAAAACTGGGTTACATGAAAGACGAAAATTGTGAAAAAATAATGACAGAATTAATTGGACTAAGAGCCAAAATGTATAGCATAAATGTTCAAAATTCCGGATTTATTAAAAAAGCAAAAGGTGTTAAAGGCTCTGCTGTAAGGAAATTAACTTTGAGTAATTACAGAGAGTGCTTACTACAAAAGAAAGATTTTTGCTGCACAATGATAAATTTCTGTTCCAAGCAACATGTCATATACACCCAAACAATTAATAAAAAAAAGTCTAAGTTGTGAAGATGACAAGAGATATGTATGTGAAAATAATATAAATACATTTGCTTGGGGTCATTATAATATAAATTCTTAATATATTTTAAATTGATCATTTATGCTACACATGAGTTACTATGTAAAAATTACTAGGTATATTGTGATACTAAAATATAAGAAAAAAATAATTTATTGTAATAAACAAAAAAAAAAAAAAAAAAAAAACACAAATGAGTATCTATATTACATGTAAAAAGCAATATACAACTACAAAATAATCTTAAGAACAAATAAACAATACAATGAGAAAATATTAAATAAAAAAAAAATAAACAAAAAAGTCTTTCTTATTTTAAATCTTGGGTTGATTTTTGTTTTTTCACTTTTACGAACGTGTATCTATTATCTTTCTTTAGCTAAGGGGAGTTTTCTTCAAATTTTTCTTAGAATTTAATGATATTAAATGTAGGTACCTATGCATTGCACATTCTGATTAAATAACCGTCATAATTCACACAAAAGAAAAAAAAAAAAAAAAAAACGCATTATCACTGTTAGAATGCTACTGATATGTGTCGCATATTTCCGGATAGTCAATGCATGTTTATTCCTGTACACTCATGCGTATAAAATTATCGCTAGGCTTGCTCGGTTATCAATTTTTTTTCCAAAAATAAATTATTTATCACTATTAAAATGTTAGCAGACATTATGTGTTGCACGACGTAAAAGGGCTTCCATCACATACATATAACGGGTGATTTTTTTGAGGTTAGGATTTTCATGCATTAGTATTTGACAGATCACGCGGGATTTCAGACATGGTGTCAAAGAGAAAGATGCTCAGTATGCTTTGACATTTCATCATGAATAGACTTACTAACGAGCAACGCTTGCAAATCATTGAATTTTATTACCAAAATCAGTGTTCGGTTCGAAATGTGTTTCGCGCTTTACGTCCGATTTATGGTCTACATAATCGACCAAGTGAGCAAACAATTAATGCGATTGTGACCAAGTTTCGCACTCAGTTTACTTTATTGGACATTAAACCAACCACACGAATGCGTACAGTGCGTACAGAAGAGAATATTGCGTCTGTTTCTGAGAGTGTTGCTGAAGACCGTGAAATGTCGATTCGTCGCCGTTCGCAGCAATTGGGTTTGTGTTATTCGACCACATGGAAGATTTTACGCAAAGATCTTGGTGTAAAACCGTATAAAATACAGCTCGTGCAAGAACTGAAGCCGAACGATCTGCCACAACGTCGAATTTTCAGTGAATGGGCCCTAGAAAAGTTGGCAGAAAATCCGCTTTTTTATCGACAAATTTTGTTCAGCGATGAGGCTCATTTCTGGTTGAATGGCTACGTAAATAAACAAAATTGCCGCATTTGGAGTGAAGAGCAACCAGAAGCCGTTCAAGAACTGCCCATGCATCCCGAAAAATGCACTGTTTGGTGTGGTTTGTACGCTGGTGGAATCATTGGACCGTATTTTTTCAAAGATGCTGTTGGACGCAACGTTACGGTGAATGGCGATCGCTATCGTTCAATGCTAACAAACTTTTTGTTGCCAAAAATGGAAGAACTGAACTTGGTTGACATGTGGTTTCAACAAGATGGCGCTACATGCCACACAGCTCGCGATTCTATGGCCATTTTGAGGGAAAACTTCGGAGAACAATTCATCTCAAGGAATGGACCGGTAAGTTGGCCACCAAGATCATGCGATTTGACGCCTTTAGACTATTTTTTGTGGGGCTACGTCAAGTCTAAAGTCTACACAAATAAGCCAGCAACTATTCCAGCTTTGGAAGACAACATTTCCGAAGAAATTCGGGCTATTCCGGCCGAAATGCTCGAAAAAGTTACCCAAAATTGGACTTTCCGAATGGACCACCTAAGACGCAGCCGCGGTCAACATTTAAATGAAATTATCTTCAAAAAGTAAATGTCATGAACCAATCTAACGTTTCAAATAAAGAATCGATGAGATTTTGCAAATTTTATGCGTTTTTTTTTTAAAAAAAGTTCTCAAGCTCTTTAAAAATCACCCTTTATATATTTTTGCTAGCACACAATATCATGGGTACAGAACCCAACGTATCGAACAACACGTATGTGTTATTAACACCTGGAGCACAACTAACACGATCACTATTACACTGAGCCATTGCCCCACTTAGCCACCACCCACTTACCGATCCAACAACTAGGCCATCTTTCTTCAACAGCCACCACCCACTGACCCATCCACCAACTAGGCTACAAGCCTTTACGATCCCTTTTGCACTGAAACACCGCCCACTTAGCCACCACCCACTTAGCCACCACTAACTTAGCGATCCAAAAAACTAGGCCACCTACCTACAACACCACCACCTAGGTCAGAAACCTGCATGATCCGTATCACACTGAACCACCGCCCGATTAGCCACCACACACTTGTCACCGCACACTTAGCCACCACCCCACTTACCGATCGACCTACCTTTTTCACCCTCACCTGCCGCACGTGTCTCACCTGCCTCACCTGGACACACCTGTTCACCTGGCTCACCTGTCGCACCTTTCTCACCTGTCTCACCTGTCGCACCTGTCTCACCTGTGATCACCTGTCGCACCTGTCTCACCTGTGCACACCTGTTCTCACCTGTGCACACCTGTTAGCCACTTAGCCCCTGTTCTAGAACGCCCTTAAACCAACTACTTACATTTTTTACAATACATTTGATTTTGATAAACAAAAATTAAACGACATGGCGTCATTAATAAATTACAAAATTTTCAACGGATCTTCAAGATTAAGGTTTTAAAATAAAGAGAAAATGAGCCTTTGTTTTTTTATTAAATTTGTTGGCAAGGGGTTGAACTTAAATAGGTACTAAAGAATTGATTGAGTGGGTCGTCAACCTGATTTTCAATATTTAAAACGCAACACTTGAGCACAAAGTTTGGAAAAAAAATAATATAGGTACAAATAAATCAAATTATCCAAAAAAATGTATTGTTTTATTTTAAAGAGTGTCTTGGAGATTCTAAAACCACACTTATCCAATAAAAAAACCCTCTGCGTCGTCCGCCGTTTTTAAAAAGGTGTTTAAAAGACTTTACTCAATTTTCTCAACCGCTATTAGTTGTAGAGTAGTTATTTTGTTACTTTTGTAGGTTGACATGTTCTCTAGAATTTTTGTCTTAAAAATTTTTTTTTGATAGCTCCTTCCTATAAAAAGTCATTGTTGAAAAACCAGTAAATTTTCGATTTTAAAAATGTTTTTTTCAAGTTTATCGCATCGAACATCCGAACCAAAAATAACTTAAGATCATTTTTATAGAACATTAAATTTCCTACATTTCTGTTTACTTAGTTTTCATGTAAGTCAAAAAACTTTCGAGATATAGCACGTCAAAATATATAATATTATATAAAAAACTGTCGATTGACCTTATTAAATTGCCCCTTCTTGTTCCTCGTTAGATTCACAAATGTAAAATTACTAACATATTTGTAGAGAAAGGTTATACATATTGATCAGCAATACAAATTCCCCGTAATATGAAATACAAACTTGCAAAACGTTATAAATATTTATTAATGAATTGTATAAAAAAGATCAAGACTAATTATAGTACAATGAATGAGTGGACTGTAGATGTTTAATCGATGGTGTTTGTTTGCGAGAAAGAGAAAGAATTTTAAATATGCACCATAGTCGATGCTTAAACTTGCACACAAAATATCATCTCGATGCACAAAAGCATACGGGACTAGGGATTAAAAGATTAGCAAAAGGTGAAAATTAATAACCAACAAAAAAAAATAAAGTAACTAATACATAGGGTATTATTTGACTATGTTTGGCAATTTTACAAAATATTAAATTTGAGAATGAAAATTGGTTAAGTTTTAAGAACTAATTAATAAAACAATTTATGATGCAAATAAATAATAAAACAAAGATGCATTCCTGAACACATATAATTGTGTTTAATTTGTTTCTTTAAAATTAAAAATTTTTCATCATCTTTTGAATTTAAAATAGTAAGTTTACGGGACATTTACACACCCTTTTAGCTCGAAACTTTTGCCCGTCCCCAATAATTATTACTTCCACATCTGTAAGTTAAATTTTGAGAGCTTAATCTTAAAAATCTGACAAATAGAAATGAAGTTAGAATTTTTTATTTTATTTTTATATTTTATTTTTTCTCTTTTATTTATAAAAATATTTTTTTTTAATTGGCTTTTTTCCTTTTAAAAAATCCTAACTTCATTTCTTTTTGTCAGATCCTTAAGATTAAGCTCTCAAAATTTAACTTACAGATGAGGCTAAATTTTTAAATAAAAATTTTTGGGAAGGGGCATATTCGTGCTAAAAGGGTGTGTAAATGTCCCGTCAACTTTATATATACTATTCTAAATTCAAAATATGATGAAAAATTTTAAATTTTCAAGAAACAAATTAAACACTATTAATAACCTTTATCTACAAATATGTTAGCAATTTTACATTTGTGAATCTAACGGGCAACTAGAAGGGGCCAGGCCCGTAGCCAACACTTTGTATCGGGGGACACTTGCTCTAAAGACTAACGTGTAACTCTATAAACAAAGAAAATAAAACTAAGAACATAATAATTTTAATTTTTTTATTTAATAATTAAATAAGGACATTGTGCCACTCATGCAAATCCGACATAACTGGCTTGCCTTGCCAGTACTAGTTGTGAAGACAGTAGAGAAGGATTATATAAAGTGGTCTTGATAGCCGTTGATGAAAATGTTTGAATTAAATATTCTTACTGCCACAACTTTAAAGGTTAGACCGCAAACATCTGCAGCGGAACTACACTTCACGACCGACGCGGTAAAACATTATTTGTATGAAATTGTATGAGCTATATCGCACTAAAGCGGCAATTCAACTTCATAAAATTTCAAGAAACATTTCCAAAATATGCAACAACTTTCAAATATGATTGAATAACGGCTATGATTCTAAAATTTTTCGCTCGGGAAATATGCGATTTTGCGGCTTTCGGGTGACAAATCTGTTACCGATTTGTCAAGCCATATGCTGGATTTACATGTATTCATCTGCAAATATGAAGAAAAGTAGAGCGGAACAGAAGTATGTCAAAAAAAAAACCGAACGGTGAGAACCATCATGAAGATGAACATTTCTGTCTTCATATCTGTATTATGGTACTTCCTATAATCTGCATGTATGATCTTCTGCATTTTTGTCGTCTCTCTATCCAACAAAAGTAAAAAGTAAATTTTATATTTTGTCAGACGAAGATAGATGTGAATCCACCAATAGAATGTCAAATTAAATTGAAATATTTTGGCAAAGATGATGTACCCATTGGAAAACCTTTAAGAAATTTAATTTTTTAGATAAAATTGTTTGATTAGGAAAAAGTTGATTTAAGAGATTTTGGTTGACATTTGGAACAAAATATTCTGTGTACGCCATAATTTAGTTTATTACCTATTTGTCAAGACATATGAACTGTCAAATTCCATTGAAATAAAAATGGCTACCATGCTGATGGATTAAAAAACCTCTAAAAACCCGATTTTTTGTAGAATTATTATATAACCATATCTGTCTCATGGTGTTGTGTTGCTGTGTGGCGTAGGAAATATATGGAACGACAACGAAACACGACTCCATAACATAAAACACGAGACATGAGCGGTTCCGACTTAAAAGCTTCTCTACTGGCTTCAAACTAGTTTCGAAAAAGGCAAGCCAGTTGACGAGCAAGTTGCTCAAGTTTGCATCTCTTGGTAAGAAAATGTGACTGTATTGCCTGGATCGTGTGGCCTCAGCATAAGAAAAAAATTAATCGATTTTCTAATCCACTTTACTCACGGAAGGATTTTTGACTGATTTTTATTAGGATGAGTTTAGATTTCGATTTGGAGTTGTGCTAAAATGGTGTTGAGATTACAGGAGGATTTTGGTCAAATCATCGAATAAAACTGAATACACTCACACCAAATAAGTCCTTATTTTTAAACAAACATGCAAAAAAAAAAACAGTTCATTATACATAACAAATTTTGACTCGACTCTACTCTTTATAAGTAGGATTGATTTCGTGGAGTGGTAATGAGATTCGTTCATTATTACCACTCAACGAAAGTATACAAAGGTTCGAATCAGCTTCGGGGTCCAGCTCGCTTCAATACCACACAAAGTTATACGTAATACCTTATTAGTCTGCTCATATTAAATATTATGCCTAAATAGTGTCTTGTTTTTAAAACAAAAAGATTTTAATTTATACCAAAAAGTTTAAACTCTTTATTTTTGTTTTAATTCAAAATCATTTCAAGAGGGGATTCAGCCCCTCAAGCAACGCCCCCTGCCTACGTGCCCGGTAGGGGCAATTTAATAAGTCAATCGACACTTTATTATATAATATTAGATATTTTGTCGTGCTATATCTTGAAAGTTTTTTGACTTACATGAAATCTTAATAAACAGAAATGTTGGAAATTGAATGTTCTATAAAAAGGTTTCCAAAGTAATTTTTGGTTCGGATGGATATTGGATGAGATAAAATTGAAAACCATTTTTAAAATCAAAAAAATTTCTGGTTTTTTAACAATAATTCTTTATAGGAAGGAGCTATCAAAAAAAATGTAAGACACAAATTGTAGAGAACATGTCAACCTTCAATAGAAAAATAAGTACTCTACTAGTAATAGCGGTTGAGAAAATTGAGTAAAGACTTTTAAACACCTTTTTCAAAATGGCGGACGACGCAGAGTGTTTTTTTTTATTAGAAAATGTGGTTTTATAATCTCCAAGAGGTACTCTTTGAAATAAAACAATATAATTCTCCTCCCGAATTTTTGTAGATATTTTAGCTATTTTTGATTGGACTAAAAATTCTTCCATCAACCCTTCTTTTAAGGAAAATTTTATGTTTTGCGGAGATAAATTTAACGGGGAAGGGGAGGCGCCAGGGCAATTTGATCAAAAATAATACAAAAAAGAAGTTGATTCTCATTTATGCCCCAACTTTTCGATTTTTAATTGAATGAAAAAGTGCCATATTAACACCCCGCTATTTGTTTGGTAAAAACCGAATACGATAAATACATACAGTGTCAGGCCCGTAGTCAGCATTTCGTTTCGGGGGGGGGAGGGCTTGCTCTAGAGACCAACGTGTAACTCTAAACACACATAAATAAGTCCATATTTTTAAACAAACGTGCAAAAAAACAGTTCATTATACTCTAAGTATGACTGATTTCGTTGAAGGTTATGAGATTCGTTTATTACCACTCAACGAAAGTATACAAAGGTTCGCATCAGCTTCGAGGTTCAGCTCGCTTCAATACTACACAAAGTAAACGTAGTAAATACCATACTTTATACCTTATTAGTCTCCTCGTATTAAATATTATACGTTAATATGTAATGTCTTGTTCTTAAAACATTAAACTTTACCTTAATAGTCTTCTTATTTTTAAAGATTTTAATTTATACCAAAAAGTTTAAACTCTTTATATTTTTTTAAAATCAAAATCATTTCGGGAGGGGCTTCAGCGCCTCAAGCCCTCCTCCCCGGCTACGTTCCTGTACAGTGTAATCCCGTATGAACTAGGCCTAAGAGAATAAAATTTAAAAAATCTCGCCTTATATTCTTGGACGCGTTCGATCAAGGGAGTGCCCATATCCACAGTCGCTAGGATTTCTCTGTTCAATCCGGAATGTAGATACTCATCCGTAAATTTGCCGTTTAAATCAAACTTTTATAGAATACAAAATTTTGGAAAATGTAGTCTCGAATGCTAAATTTTATATTAATTTACAATCAATGCTCTATTGAATTTTAAATAAAGCGTTGAAACCTAGACGTTTTAAAGTCTTCTAGTTTTCCTAACAATTAAAAATAACAAAAACTATTTCTACTTGTTTTTCTGATTACACGTTTGAAGTAAAGTGTTTCCCTTGCCGAGAGTTCGTCGGTTTGTATTGTGTAGAATCTCTTCTTTTATTTTCGATTCATTATTTTTTTTTAACTCCATACCTGTTGGTTACTTTCCGTACGTGTTCCGTACGACGTACGTGTATTATAATTACAATATGATTGATTTTTTTTTTGTTGTAAAAGCTGGCGTTTTTAAGACTACACAAATGTCTGATCACACAAGGGGCCTCATTGAGCATTGCCGCCCAGGCCTCTAATAAGATTAGTCCGCCACTGCCCGCCATCTCAGTCCCATATTGCTGCGCTGCCAGCAACCTTTACTCCCAGCCAAAAACAAAACGTTTACGTGTGCTATATTTTGCAGTTTAAATCCCCTTTTATCGTTTGTTGCGATTGATGTATGCAGCTCTTTTGCGGTTTTGATAGTATTTGGAATTCTCTGGCTAAGTAAAGTGAAACCCACCACTATACTACTACCACCATCACTAATTTTCAAAATCCCCTTGCATACAAGTTTACAATTTTGTGACGTACGAAAATCTTCAAACGTTAATATTTTTTGTTTGAAAAATCAATTCGAACTCTGTTAAAACTGCTTTTTAATTCCGCCAATTAAGATAATGCGATATTATCCCTGGATTATTTTTGACATCAAGTGGCGAGTGAAAATTGAAAGTTAATGACATCTACATACATAGCAGTGGCGATTCCTCTCAGTTAGCGGGTTTATCACCGCTAAACCAAGAATTTAAATGAATAAATAATATGATTGATGAAAATTAACCAGTCTATCATCACTACAATTTGTTGTATTAGTTTTGTATCAGTTATCTATTAGTATTAGTTCGCCAAAGAAAGACATATATGTAGGATTTGCCATCCTACGAAACACCCTATGACAAACGAACGAGACATGGACATGACGAACGAAAAGAATAAAACAAATACGTACCCCCGCCCATTCTTTCCATTTTCTTAGTTCCACTCAATCCGTCTTTTCCTTATGAAAAGAACGAAGAGTTCAGTCTTGGATATAAAGTACAACAAAACAGTGCAACAATCGGCCAGGTCCCACAATCTCCCTAGTTTAACCAATTAATTGAATTATTTTAAGTGTAAACGATATTATAAATTATAAACCCTAGAATAAAATAATATATATATATTACCAAAAGTGTCGTGGTCGTTATTTCGACGAACGGTAGGGCGAACGAGCCAAAAGAACAAATTGACCCCCTACAAGTGTGGACTCGTCCGGGAAAAGATCCGCGGTGTGTTCAAAAAAAAAACCTCTCACTATCTATATAAATATACAAACCAAAAGCGCGGTTTAGTGGCGGCAGTGTTATCTAAAAAAAATCGCAAACAAATCGAGAAAAAATCATTTGCAAGCGAAAAATTAAAACAAGAATCGACGATCATAACGGTCGATGAGTGTGCCGCGCATATAACCATACAAAAAAAAAAAAAAGCAAAAACACAAAACGTTAATTGCGTAGTTGAGTGCTTGTGCGCGAAGAAACAAAAAAAAAAAAGCAAAAACACACAACGTTAATTGTTTAGTTGAGTGCTTGTGCGCGAAGAAACAAAAAAAAAGCAAAAACACACAACGTTAATTGTGTAGTTGAGTGCTTGTGCGCGAAGAAACAAAAAAAAAGAAGGAAAACAGTGTTAAATTGCGATACGGTGAAAACCAACTCCCGTATATGCAAACACATGTTCAAGAGCAACACGATCTGGTATGCTCCAACGGTGTGCTTTATAAGTAACACGAAGAAAGAAGAATCAACAGAAGAGGCGGAGCGAAGCAGCAACATCGTGAACGAAGACGAAGAACTGGATTGAGAGACAATTAGGCGTGAGTGGAATTTTGCCGATTGCGGTTGTTACTTATTTGGTTGTGAGTAGTTTTGTTGTTTGCCTTCGAGTCGAGTCAATTTTTGAAAAATAACGTCCGCTTGGGTAAGGAATTAGAGAAAATTCCAGAAATATAGTCCGAGAAGCGAAAATTTGTTTTGAGACAAATAGTCAGTCGGGTTAAGATATTTATTTTGCGAATTAAAATATTTTAGCTTTAACTAAATTTTTTAAAGTAATTGATTATATTGGTGGGACTGATAGGATGGAAAGGGACGCTATTTTGGGGTTGACAGTGGACGGACTGAGGACGAAACTAACGGAACTTGGACTGGAGACGTCGGGGCTGAAAAGAGTTTTGCAGGATAGGCTTCTTCTACACTTTGGTCTGGGCAGAGACGCAGGTGACGAAGAAGAAAATGCTTGTTTTGAGACAGCTTCTAATTTTGAAAATCGTTATGTCAGGGGAGGAATGTTCACACTTCGTGACATCGAAGAGTCTCTTATGCCTTTCGACGGAGTAAGCCATCAGAACGTAAGGGACTGGGTGCGGAATTTCGAGGAGAATGCTTTGACGGTGGGATGGAATGATATTCAGAAGTTCATTTACGGCAAACAGCTGCTCAAAGGCGCAGCCAAGCTCTTTGTGCGTAGCGAAAGAAATGTGAATGACTGGAAATCATTGTGCAAGTCTTTGATCGACGAGTTTGGGGTGAAGATTTCAGCAGCAGAGGTACATCGTTTGCTGCGAAATCGTAGGAAGAGAGCTTCCGAGTCATTGCGAGAGTACCTATATAGCCTTATTGAAATGGTGAAAAGCATTAATCTCGATGAAGAAAGTACCATTGAGTACTTCATTGAGGGCATACCCGATAGTAGGCAAAACAAGCAGTGTCTATATCAAGCTTCGTCTATCACGCAATTGAAATGTCAGATGTCGATATATGAGAGGATGAGAGGACCGAGTCAACAGCCATCGAATCCAAGAGCGAATGCACCAGTGGCGTCAACGAGCGGAGGAGTTGTTAAGCCCGAGAGAGGAGACCGCAAGTGTTTTAAGTGCGGTGAAACAACACATTTTGCTAGGGACTGCAAAGTCAAGCGAGATGTGAGGTGCTTCAGCTGTGGACAGCCAGGGCACAGGTCGGTAGAGTGTAGGAGTAAGGGACAGGAAGGGCAAAGGGATAAAAGGGAATCCAATATTCACACTGCGGTGACATGTGATACGGAGGAAATCCCAGAGACCCAAATCTCGTTGGCTGTAAACTGCAACCGAATCTTTAAAGACATCAGTCTCAATGGCCAAAATTTGTCTGCTTTATTCGACACAGTGAGCGACCTGAATCTGCTGCGGTACGACAGCTTAATGCTGTTGAAGAGTGTCGAACTGAGCACGGTGAGGAAAGGTCTGTCGGGAATAGGACAGAAGAGGATAATAACGCTAGGTTGCTTTGAAGCAATAGTTATTATGGACAACATTGAACTAGGGTTAGCTTTTCACGTGGTCAGGGAAGGGGACATTCCATATTCAGCTGTGATTGGAAATGAGGTCCTGAAGGAGGTAGACGTAAAAATCTCTGTGGAGGGTGCGGTCTTCACTATGAAAGGCGTGATGCACACACCGAGTGGCAGCAAATCGGACACAATTCCAGATACTGGATCTGGAAAGAAGTCGTCGATGAATGTGGTTGCGAAAGTTGGCAGAGCAGGAAGCAGGAGCAGGGCTAGAGGCGCAGGAGGCAATGAAGGCCGTGAGTGCTTGACCGGGGACGGAATTAGTCAGGGGTCGGAAGTACTAAAACGGAAGGTTTGCGAGCGCACCGTAGCAAAAGAGGCTGTGAATGATTCATCAGAAATCGAGGAATTGTTGATGGAATTGGGAGCTATCTGCCTGTCAGCCGGAAATGGAGAATTTGTCCGCAGCAGTGAAATGGATTTTAGTCACCTCAAGTATACTGATGGAGAAAAGTTGATGGGAATGATCAAAAGTTATGTTCCAAAGAAGTATATCGAATCGCCGGTGGAGATGCGATTGATTTTATCAGATGATATCCCCGTATATCAGAGGCCAAGGAGGTTGGCGTATAGCGATCAGCAAATCGTAGAAAAGCAGGTAGCGGATTGGATCCGCGATGGAATCGTGCAGCCGAGTGTTTCGGAGTACGCGTCACCTATCGTGCTGGTTCAGAAGAAAGATGGAACCAAACGTCTTTGTTGTGATTACCGCAAGCTGAATGAAAAGGTGATACGTGACAACTTTCCGATGGCGATAATCGACGATGTGATAGATCGGCTGCAGGGTGGCAAAGTGTTTACTACTCTCGATTTGAGTAACGGCTTTCTCCATGTGCCCGTCGAGCGGAATTCCAGGAAATACACCTCTTTTGTTACCCACCATGGTCAATATGAGTTCTTGAACGTTCCTTTCGGTATATCAAATTCACCTGCCGTGTTTTGTCGATACATCTCGTCGGTGCTAAGATCGTTGATTCAGGACGGGACGATCGTGATTTATATGGATGACATCATCATTCCATCTACAGACGAGCAGCAAGGGCTGGAAAAGCTGGAGAAGGTGTTGCAGATAACAGCGATGAACGGTATGCACATCCAGTGGAAGAAGTGCCAGTTTTTGCGGAGGAAAATTGATTTCCTAGGGTACATCGTTGAGAATAATACCATACGACCATCGATGGAGAAAACAAGAGCGATTCGGGAATTTCCGGTTCCTGTTGACCAGAAATCGCTTCAACGTTTTCTCGTTTTAACATCGTACTTCCGAAGGTTCGTCGAAGGATACGCTGTGGTAGCCAAACCATTATCTGATCTGATGAGGAAGAATGTGGAGTTCGTGACGAATGTCGAACAGTTGGTGGCTTTTGAGCAACTTAAGGAAGCACTGATAAGTGTACCAGTGTTGCAGCTGTTTAACCCCAAGGCAATAACCGAGATGCATACAGATGCAAGTAAATACGGGTACGGAGCAGTGTTGTTGAAAAAGAATGCTGAGAACCAAGAGTTCCATCCGATTCAATATATGAGTAGGAAAACAACTCAGAGTGAAGAGAAACTCCACTCATACGAGCTCGAAGTGCTGGCCATAATCGAGGCATTGAAGAAATGGCGAATTTATGTGATGGGTACTAGACTGAAAATAGTGACGGACTGTAATGCCTTCGCTATGACAATGAACAAGGCAGATGTTCCATTAAGAGTTTCTCGTTGGGCGATGTTCCTACAAGAATTCGACTACGTCATCGAACATCGACCCGCAACGAAGATGAAGCACGTCGATGCATTGAGCCGAGTGTGGTGCATGATGGTCGATGAGTCTCTTAACCATCGTATCAGGCAGGCCCAGTCATCCGATACGTGGATCCGAGCGTTGAAGAAAATCCTAGAAACCGGATCTTATGAGGACTTCTTTATGAAGGCTGGTGTGTTACATAAAGACCAAGTGAACGAGTTGATTGTCGTACCGTCATCTATGGAACAGGAAGTAATCAGACTAGCCCACGAGCAAGGCCATTTTGCGGTTAAAAAACCACTGACCGAATAGAAAAGGATTTCTACATCCCGGATTTGACTAAAAAGACAAGCGATGTTGTGAGAAGCTGCATGAAATGTATAGTGACTGATGCGAAAATGGGTAGAAAAGAAGGGTTGTTGTCACCCATCAACAAGGAGGATAGACCGTTGGGGACGTACCATGTAGATCACGTAGGTCCGATGGAGTTAACCCATAAGCAATACAACCACTTGCTTGTTGTGGTAGACGCGTTCTCGAAATTTACTTGGCTCTATCCAGTAAAAAGTACAGGTTCAGCAGAAGTCATCGATAGGTTACGGAAGCAGTCAGTAGTCTTTGGTAACCCGAAGAGAATAATCTCGGATAGAGGTGCGGCGTTCACCTCAAACGCATTCAGTGAGTACTGCGCTGAGCAAGAGATCCAGCATTTGTTAATAGCAACTGGAGTTCCGAGGGGAAATGGACAGGTGGAGAGGATCCATAAGATTGTTGTACCGATACTCGCTAAAGCATGTGTTGACAATCCCAGTAATTGGTATAAACACGTAGATGAGGTCCAACAAATCATGAACAACACCCCTCCAAGAAGCACCAAGTACAGCCCTTTTAAGATTCTCACTGGGTTGGACATGCGGTCGAAAAGTTCCATAGGTCTGAGGGATCTGATGGAAGAAGCTGTTATCGAAGAGTTCGATAAGGCACGTGATGAAACCAGGAAGGAAGTTTGTGAAAACATCCGAGCTATTCAAAAGGAGAATAAAAGGACGTACGACCAGAAGAGGATTGCCGAGAAGAAATACCAGATAAACGAATTAGTCGCCATTAAGCGTACTCAATACGGGACGGGTATGAAGCTACGGCAGAAGTTTTTAGGACCCTATAAGGTCATGAGACTGTTGAAGCATGGTAGATACGAGGTGAAGAAGGTCGGTGACCAAGAAGGACCCACCAACACTACCACGGTGGCGGAGTATATGAAGAAGTGGAACTAGCATTCGAGGTCGAATGAAACGTCAGGTCGGCCGAATGTAGGATTTGCCATCCTACGAAACACCCTATGACAAACGAACGAGACATGGACATGACGAACGAAAAGAATAAAACAAATACGTGCCCCCGCCCATTCTTTCCATTTTCTTAGTTCCACTCAATCCTTCTTTTCCTTATGAAAAGAACGAAGAGTTCAGTCTTGGATATAAAGTACAACAAAACAGTGCAACAATCGGCCAGGTCCCACAATCTCCCTAGTTTAACCAATTAATTGAATTGTTTAAGTGTAAACGATATTATAAATTATAAACCCTAGAATAAAATAATATATATATATTACCAAAAGTGTCGTGGTCGTTATTTCGACGAACGGTAGGGCGAACGAGCCAAAAGAACAAATTGACCCCCTACATATATATATATTAACATGTGTGATTACATAAAATCAAGTATGTAACATCATTTTTGTCTGCCCTTCTGGCAGTTACAATTTCGTGTTTTAAAAAGAAAGACGTTTCCATTAAAAGATATTCCATTTTCAAAAAGACTTGTTCGTTTTTTAATATTTGGTGCCGAAACCAGGGAACAAAGTATGGAAATCGCTACGCGTGGTGCCTTTAGAGCACAATTAACGAAGTTGGTAAAAGCCGCGTAAGAAGCTCTCGAATCCAAAGAAAGTGATTTCGATAAAGTTGAAGAAGAGCTAAGTGTTCATGTCGATAGATTGAACGCAGTGTACGCGAGTGTAAAAACTGCGGATCAGCAAATAATGGCAAAAGGACTTATTAAGCCAGAAAATTTAGATGATGAGGCACAAAAAGTAGCTGACTATGAGGACTTGGCGGTCACAACTCTTGCGCGCATGAATCTCCGTTTGAAAGCAATTCGTTTTAAATCACAACCAAAGAGGAATGGTGACTCTCAAATGGCCAATGTCTCACCATCACCACATAAAGGTAACACAAAGCTTCCTAAATTGCAGCTGAAGCGTTTCAATGGAGACAGGAGGGAATGGTTGCCTTTTAACGTTGCGGTTCATCAAAATGCACAGTTGTCTGAAGCAGAGAAATTTTATTATTTGGAAGGTTCATTAGTTGGGGCAGCAAGAAGAGTGGTTGATGGGTTTACCGCTACCTCATCATGCTATGATGCAGCTATTTCTTTGTTGAAAGAACAGTACGGTGATACCGAAAAAATAATTGACAACCACATGCAAAAACTAATTGGATTGCGCCCTGTGTTTACAAGAAATAATGCTGCTGGTTTGCGAAACCTATATAATCACAACGTCAATCAGAACCCTAACTGCACTCCAGGTACCCACACAACAATACGACATTATGTTAAAAACAGTTTTGCTGAGATGTATGCCGGTCGAACTACGCGTCGATTACCATCGGAGGTGTGAAAAGGAGAACGACATTGCAAACCTAGCGGACGTTGAGAATGTAGATGACAACGACAAAAATTCACAGGCACACACATCGTTGCACATAATCAAAAGTCACTATGTAAAGAGCATCATGTATTTTCTAAAGAGCGCGATAGAAGCACTCGAAAAAAGTAAGGTTTCCCCTCTTCACGCGAATACAAAAGAAGCGCCAACAACTGCAAGAAGTCTACTCAAAATAAGTGATAGTGTGTGTGTATTTTGTAAATCTTCAGACCATCTAACAAGTGATTGTTCCAGCCATCTTACATTGCAACAAAAAAGACAAATTCTACTTAAAGGCAATAGATGTTTTCGATGTGCAAAAATAGGCCATCTGTCTAAAAAGTGCAGAAGTGTACATTTTTTAAAGTGCTCTAAATGCGGTGGTAAACATTTAGCCACGATGTGTGACCCGTCATTTAAAAAAGAATCCACAGCCGCAATGCAAATAATCGCGAATGAACCTGACGAAAATGATGGAAGTGATGAATACATCAATCTCTGTGTGCATTCAACCCAACAGAAAGTTTTTTTTGAAAACTGCACGATGTTTAATTGCTGGTGCAGAAAATAAAGACATAATTGTTCGACTTGTCATAGATGGTGGCAGTCAGAAAAGCTATATATGTGAAAGTGTTTTAGAAAAACTTAATATTATTAAAAAGGACAAAATAAAAATGTCAGTGATTCCCTTTGGTGCATCTGTAACATCGCCAGTGAGCACATATGATAGAGTGAAAGTCGTGTTTAAGAACCAATTAAATGAGAAGAGTGCTCTTATTGAAGCCATTGTAGTCCCGCGAATCTGTGTTGACGTTTTTCAATTCCCGATCCATCTTGTTCTGCGTTCCAAAATCTCAAATTGGCAGATCGTCTCGCATCAACAGACTCCAACATAATTGACGGTTTCAGCATGCTCATCGGAGCTGACTTCTATTGGACGATAGTCACTGGGAAGCAACGAAAGATTTCCGATCGTCTGAGAGCTGAAGATACCATTTTTGGATGGACTCTACAAGGGTTACATTCGTTGACCGACCCGATTGGGGAAAATCCAAACATCTATGCTTCTATGATCGCCAATATTGTCATTGTCACCGATCAAGAACTTTCATCAATGTGGGCCTTGGAATCAATAGGAATCAGAGGTGAAGAAGCAGAAAAGCAGCATACTACTCAACAAATAACAGAAAAACACATCACCAAAATCGGATCCCACTATGAAGCTACATTACGTTGGAAGAATCCTGATGTGGTATTTGAAAGCAACATATCTCAAGCGATAAGTCGTTGAAAGTCCTTAACTAAACGTTTATCTAGGGACCCAGTGAAAATCAAAGAATATGACGCTGCTGTGCGACAGCTACTCGCTGATGGCATTGTCGAATTGGTTGAGCAAGAGTCCAATGATGCTCCCAAAAGAATAAGTTATCTTCCACATCGGCCAGTATATAAAGAAGACAGCACGACAACTAAATTGCGCATAGTTTTTGATGCGTCTAGCTGTTCTGACAGAATCCCTTCTTTGAATGATCAGCTGTATACAGGTACTAACTTACTGCCTGACATTTTGAAGATTTTGCTGAATTTTCGCTTGCGACGTTTTGCCATCGTTGCGGATATTGAAAAAGCTTTCTTGCAAATAGCCTTGAGTAAAAATGACCAAGATTCGCATAGATTCCTGTGGTACGAATCAGCAGATGCAATTGGTGTACAACAATCTTTGGTCGAGCTACGAATGACCAGAGTCACATTTGGTGTAAGCTGCAGCCCTTTTCTTCTTACGTCAACTATTAAATACCATTTAGATATGCAAAGGAAAGCGTTTCCAAAAACATGTGGTATTCTTGAAAAATCCTTTTACATGGACGATTTAATCTTGAGTCTCGATTCCGAATCTGATTGCTGTCGTATCTTTGAAGAAGCATCAGAAATCATGAATGCTGCATCGATGAAGTTGTGGAAGTGGCATTCTAACAGCACAAAGCTTCGTAGCCAAATTGCCATAAAACAATTTCCAATAACACAAAAGGTTTTGGGTCTGACCTGGTCAGTTTTTAGTGACGAGTTATCTGTTCCAATGCAATCGGTACAGAGTTTCTTGGAATCCAACCTGAACAGCGGAAGTAAGCGAAACATTCTCCAAGCCATAGCTCGAGTATACGATCCTTTGGGAATAGTATGTCCAACCATCGTTAAGCTAAAAATTCTATTTCAATCTGCATGGAAGCGCAAATTAAGCTGGGATGAACCTCTGCCAGCTGATTTAATCGCTGATTGGAACGAATGTGTTAGAAACACACTACAACTAAAAGAGATGTCCATACCGAGATCGGTTTTAATGTCTTCAACCTTCACCGATATACAATGCCATATCTTTGATGATGCCAGCCTAAAAGCATATGGTGCAGTTGCTTACATACGTGCTGTTGATGACAAAGGATTCTTAACAGTGTATTTCTTATGTGCCAAATGCAGAATTGCACCATTAAGACAGGATGGTTCCGACGAGCTAACTCTACCAAAGCTAGAGCTGACAGCTGCTTTAATAGCCGCCAGGCTTTGTTCTTATCTCAAAGATGCCCTAAAGATCGCAGTCAAGAGGTACTTGCTCTGGACTGACTCCAAAATTACCCTCAATTGGATATATGGTCAATCGCAGCGTTGGAAGCCGTTTATCCAAAGCAGAGTAACCGAAATTCGTCGCCACACTTCTATCCTGGATTGGGACCATTGTGCCGGAAATGAAAACCCAGCTGATCTTGTTACGAGAGGTGTACCTGGAGACAAACTTCGAAAGTCATCACTGTGGGCCAATGGACCGAAGTGGCTATATGAATTCAAACCAAACGACAGTCGTGCTACTTCGGACATTGGCTTTAATACTGCCTTGCTGCTGGAGATTGATGTCAAATGATGCAAACTACCAATTTTCGATTTCGAAAAATTTGGAAGCTGGCTGCGGTTGCTGCGTGTCAACAGTTGGGTACTCCGGTACATAAACTTCTTTATAGCCAAAGAGAAGACTTTTGAAGGCTTACTAACGACAGCAGAAATAAACGAGTCCGAACATTATTGGATCAGTTGATTGAACTGAGCCCATTCTTGGACGAGGATGGGTTGATGAGACTTGGAGGGAGGCTCCAATTACTAGATGAACCATTCGACCTTAGACAACCCATTATACTGCCAGCAAATCATTTTATAACAAAACTCATTGTTAACGATCGTCACTTGTCGACGATACATGGTGGCGTTGGAGTTGTTCTCACAAATATTCGAAAACGCTTTTGGATCATCAAAGGACGACAGCTGGTGAAAAAGACACTCAAATCCTGTACTGTGTGTAAGAAGCTTTTTGGTCAACCCGCTTCACAACCTTTTGCTCCATTACCACTCAAAAGGTTGACCCTAACAAGGCCCTTCAACGTCGTTGGCATTGATTTTGCTGGACCTCTTCATTATACGAACTCAGGAGGGAGTGACATGCAGAAAGCTTACATCTTGATATTCACATGTGCGAGTATTCGAGCTGTACATTTGGAACTTACCGTCAGTATTACAACAGGAAGCTGCATAATGGCATTAAGACGCTTTATGGCCCGAAGGGGAGTACCTTCTGCAATAATTTCCGATAACGCAAAAACCTTTAGGCGGGCTGCCTTAGAGTTAGGAAAAATTAAAGATATTTTCGGTGAAGAAGAAGTACAAAGTTATTTATCCAAAAACCGAATTCAATGGGACTTTATTGTGGAGAGAGCTCCCTGGTGGGGCGGCTTTTGGGAACGTCTCATCAGATCAGTGAAAAAAACACCCTGAAGGTCACCATCGGAAAAGCCAAGCTGAGTTTTGAACAACTTCGAACAATCTTAACAGAAGCCGAGGCCGTTTCCAACGATAGATACTTGACGTACGTGTCCAGTGACCCATTGGAATTGTCACCTCTTACACCAGCCAAGTTCTTGCTAGGATTTTCGTCATCAATTCCAAGTTTTCAAACAGCCGTAGACGAAGATGCAAAGCTAAGGGAGCTTTGGAAACATCGTATGAAGTTCAACGCAAAGCTGTCAAAAAGATGGAAGATAGAGTACCTACAAGTTCTTCGATCTTTTCATTACAACAATTTTAAAGAATCCATTCAATTGAAGGAAGGAGATGTCGTTCTTCTTTTCGATCAAGCAACTCCTCGTATACACTGGAATATGGTCATTATAACTAAGGCTTTCATCGGAAGAGATGGAAAGATACGCTCCTATGAAATACGATGTCCAAATGGGAAGGTATTCAGAAGACCAGTTCAGCTCCTATATCCATTGGAGGTTTCAAGTATTGCCCCGCCGGAGGATGTTGAAAATAAACCAGTCTATCATCACTAAAATTTGTTGTATTAGTTTTGTATCAGTTATCTATTAGTATTAGTTCGCAAAAGAAAGACATATATATATATTAACATGTGTGATTACATAAAATCAAGTATGTAACATCATTTTTGTCTGCCCTTCTGGCAGTTACAATTTCGTGTTTTAAAAAGAAAGACGTTTCCATTAAAAGATATTCCATTTTCAAAAAGACTTGTTCGTTTTTTAATAATGATGTTCTTTTTATTTTCAAAAAGTAACAAATAGCAATCTTGTAATTATGATAATGATTTCTTGCAATAATCAATACCATAAATACAAAAACCTACCCACGTACCTACCTATTTTCAAATCATATTTTCCTTCACACAGCACAAAACTCCCATCTCACTGTCTGCCTAAGCGATACAATATGCGATACCAAAACCAAATTCCCTACAAAGAGCATTGATATAATAATAAAAAAATAGATCCTGCAGACACACAACACAAAACTCTCATACAACAAGTCTCCCTTGAAACATTTTAGCTTGCAACATCTGCGCTGCACAATTTCATACAATTTTTAATAATATCTATACAAATTACAAATACAAACACAAATACAATACAATCTAGAATACAAGAGCGTTTTACTACACATTTTCTAAGCAAAGCCCAGCTAGATAAATGAAAGCGTAAGCGTAAGTATGATGCGATAAAGCACGAACACGATACGTATGCACTATGCAAGCAGCTCCAGGTCAGGGATGACAATGCTGAGCCCAGAAAGTAAAGCAAATTTGGCAAAAAAAAAACAAGTAGATTCAAAAATTTGTAGTAGATAATGAAAAATCAATATGTATATAAAAAAACGTTTTTTTTTTTACAATCTTATACGTTTAACAATGACTACTATTTAAAGAATAAGTTTCACGTAGCTGCTACGTAGTTTACGTAGTTGCTACGTAGCAGATGCATAAAATAAATAAATGTAGTAGAAATACTACATATGTAGTAAATAGTCATCTCTGCTCCAGGTATACCCACATTTTGGGTACGGTTTTTATCATTCTCTTTTTTTACTTTCGTATATGTTTCTAGGAAAATGCGGTATGAAGGATGAATACGTGTGCTTATTGTTTTGTTATTAGTGTTCTTTGATTGATATGAATAAACATTGAGATTGAGTTCTTTTAGCACATTCAATAAAAAAGTGCTTAGTTCGCAAAGCGCGATGTAGTTCCGTATTTTTGATATGTAGTTGGGACATGTTAAAGTAGTATATAGCCAAGTTTGCAAATTCGAAAAACCTGTGCTCGCTGCAGGAAAAATGCAACAGTGAAAAAAAAATCTAAAATGACCCCATTCTTTCCGACATTTTCCTTTGTAACTTTGGAAATATGCAATTAAGGAAAAAAACTGTCCACAATAAACTTGTTTGTTATAAAATTGTCTACAAAAAAACATCAATTTTAAATGCATGAATTTAAAAAAAAATCTGAAACACTAAGTTATTTTGAAGCACTCAAAAAATAGGTCAAAAATTGTCCAATTCTGCTAAAAATTTGGAATCAAATAGTCTAGAGTATTACAAGACAAAATTCGATTACAATCGGTGAAAAAGTTTTGGCAAGAAACATGATGTTAACTAAGTGCAACACGCAATGTTTGCATCATTGCTGTGGTCAAAGTAGGACACTTAAGTTGGCACTGAATTTTGTACACGTACTTAGAACCCTTAACTATCATAAAATATAGTTATAATATTTACATATTTTTTAAAGTCAAGTGAACAATTTTCTGAACTTTTAAATTCAGTACTAAAGTTTCTTAAAAAAGTTATAAATATAATAACAACATTTTATGATAATAATTAATCCTTCTTCGCGACTTAGCAGCATATATGGTCAACTCATTGAAAGACAATAAACTAAAACTAAGAATTTATATTTAACTTGTTTTGTAGGTTAGAATTATTTAAAATATTTTGAATTATTATTCAAAATATAATCAATTTAGTTTGAAATATTTATTTTAATTCAAACTTTTGATTTAAAAAAACGTCTTTTTCAAGACATTTCTTAATATTGAAAAGAATAATAATTGCATTCAAAAACCAAAATACAACCAAAAGACGATTAAACCTTCATATTATTTTTCTAAGCAACAAATTTGTATGTACATATTCTTTAATTTTTAAAAATTGAAGCTATAAAATATTAGTAACTATGTTTTAGAGACCTGAAGAAAAACGTAATCACGTTTGAAACGTCCGTCGTCTGATTTAGATACTTAGATTCAAATATAGACCTAAAGCCCGTTTAGAATTTCAACATATATTTTATGATAGTTAAGGGTTCAAACTACGTGTACAAAAATCAGTGTCAACTTAAGTGTCCTACTTTGATCACAACAAAGTCGGGGAACATTTTGTTTCCGTCGAACGACGAATCGAATTTATGTATCGATACATGTTTAAACTTTTATTTTATACCTATTATTTATTAACGTTTTTTTATTAATTGTCGTTATCAATAAAATTAAAAAAAAAATACGTAGCTAAACCAATACTAAGGACCAGGAATCGCCACTGATACATAGGTACCTACTTTATGTATAAGCAAATAGAAAGGTACAATAAAAACAAATCGTAAACAGGAGTCATAGGTATGTAAGTTTGTAAGTAGAGAAACTGATGGGAAAGATATTTAATTTGTATATTTGTCTTCTTAAAAAAAATGTTTGTATAGCATTGAAAGCTCATAAGCAGATTATAGTCTTAGAGTATAATGTTGGAAAAAGTCAAAGTTGTAATTATTTAGCTTTATTTATTTTAAAATGCAAATAGGAATGATTTATTTATTTTTCTTTATTTCTCTTAATGTTTTTAATCTTTTTCATTTTAAAAACGTTAAGGCATTCTGACATTTTGACATACCAAATATCAACTTAAAAAAAACTTCACACAAAACCGTCAAACCACGCCTCGAGCCGTGAGGGCGGTAGAGATGGCGAAATGTAGGTTCAAATACTATATGCTCTATTACTATTGCAAACATTATTGGGGGAAAAAAGTTTTATGTGGGAAGTAATTGTCGTTTAAAAACAAAAAATAAACTGCTCGACTGAATCGCACAAACTTGCTCTCGTAGCTTATAACTTTAACGTAGCTATACTCTGTCCAATAAATATGTGCTGTACAAGCCTTATGGGTGAGCTTTCCTTCTCCAAAGGGTGCCTGCTGCATATAAAAAATGTCTCGTATTATCAAGCGTACGACCTACTATGACATGCCTTTCGAACGACTCGAGTCGTACCTTTCTGATCGTACCCTCGCCTCGTTACTGGCTGAACACAATAGAGTGCCGCAACAAGAACTGCAGTCGCAAGTAGATACCAGTCGTCAAAAAATATCGTACCCACTATTTTCTCTGTGCCCACAATGGAGCTGTACAGCTTGATTACTTCTGTTGATAAATTTCAAAATATATCCCTCTTATTTACTGCAAAATAATTTTTTCACATTCATTCGCTATTTTTTTTTTGTAAAAAAAAAACTATTTTATTCAAACACAACACAAAAACACTGAAAACAGAAATAATTTTTTTTCCGCGCAGTAGCTTGCTTTTTTTTTTTTGTTGTATTGAGAATGTGCGAAAGCATGCAGCAAAAGTTAAAAGTTGACCAACTAGTGCGATACGGTGCGATGGATGATGCGATAGCAGCTTCGTCGCATTGTGTTCGAAACATTGGCGCAAAATTTTAAACAACCTGTTGTTAAGGGCTTAGTAATTTACTAGTAAGTAATTTCCTAAATATTTAGCAATTTACTAACTATTTCAAAATTTTAAACCTTGTTTTTCGATTTTCTAACCAGTTAATTGCATGTTAGGAAATGTTAGTCAGAAGTCATCACATTTGTTTTGTTTTACTCTTTACTTTGTTTTACTCTCTGAAGAAGATGTTTTTTTTAATTAGGTAGTTTATAGAAAATAAATCTATTAAAAGTGAAAAAAGATATTAAAAAATTCGCATTCGCCCAAGAGCTCTACAATGCCGGATCAATTGTGTGGGGTGATATTTAAAGTATACGGCAATAATAGTATGTTGTTGGAATAACTCAAAACGGCTCGACCTTCCACACTACTGCATTCTGCATCATCGAAAGCTAAAACTGGTGAATGGTGTACATATCTTCCGAATCAGGGATGGGAAAAACCGTCCGGTTATAACCGAAGCCGGTTTTTTTCGGTTATTTTTTTATCTCGGTTTAAACCGGTGTTTTTTCTAAAACCCAACAGCCGGGTGATCGGTTTTTTTTTTACTAATACTTCATTAACACGACTGACAGATTGTCAATGTTATCTCAGTATGCTGACAAAAGAATGAGCAAATGCATTCTTTTGTCAGTTTAATGACAAAAATACTGCCAATTTGCCAATCGTATAAATGGAACATTAGACACTTCTATTCACATTCAGAGCTCGCATGAGCAATTCTTAGTTGTTTCACATAACTGTGTACTAGGTATGTTTTTCTCCATTTCCAAGCGATAGCGTAGTGTGGGTATGAATTAGGAAGGTGAAATCATTAAGTTGCTTTTCTTAGACACTTTCACCACACATTTTTTCTATAAAAAACCGAAAACTGGTTTTTTTGTCCGGTTAAAACCGGCAGGTTAAACTGAAGGGGCAAAAAACCGAAAAAAAAAACCAAAACCGGTTATTTTGAATAAACCGCCATCCCTATTCCGAATGGAAAATTCTCTCATGAACATAGTTCACATTCTCACAGTTGAGACACAAAAGCAAATGTTAAAACTAAAAGTGAGTTTAGTTTGAAATTAAAAATAAAACTAAATCACATTATTTAATTTCTGGAGTAAAATTCTCCATCGTCCAGCTCTTCAATAGGATGTACTCGGGATTTAAGACTTCGCACTTTTCTGCACAACGCTGAATTTAGTACTATTTTATTTACTTTAAAAAACAATTATAGCTCACGAATCATACAAAAAAACACAATTTACCTTTCCAATTAAAATGGGTAAGACCTTTTTTTCGAGGAAAATGACTGATGTCATATAGATTTAGCAAATTGCTAAAAGTTAAAGTAACCATTTTGTAATTTTAAGTTTAGTAAATTGTTAAGAGATAGTAAGATGTTAAAATCGTTTAAAATTCTCGAATGCTAAATTTTATATTAATTTACAATCAATGCTCTATTGAATTTTAAATAAAGCGTTGAAAACTAGACGTTTTAAAGTCTTCTAGTTTTCCCAACAATTAAAAATAACAAAAACTATTTCTATTTGTTTTTCCGATTACACGTTTGAAGTAAAGTGTTTCCCTTGTCGAGAGTTCGTCGCTTTGTATTGTATAGAATCTCTTCTTTTATTTTCGATTCATTATTTTTTTTTAACTCCATACCTGTTGGTTACTTTCCGTACGTGTTGCGTACGACGCACGTGTATTATAATTACAATATGATTGATGTTTTTTTTTGTTGTAAAAGCTGGCGTTTTAAAACTACTCAAATGTCTGATCACACAAGGGGCCTCATTGAGCATTGCCGCCCAGGCCTCTAATAAGATTAGTCCGCCACTGCCCGCCATCTCAGTCCCATATTGCTGCGCTGCCAGCAACCTTTACTCCCAGCCAAAAACAAAACGTTTACGTATGCTATATTTTGCAGTTTAAATCCCCTTTTATCGTTTGTTGCGATTGATGTATGCAGCTCTTTTGCGGTTTTGATAGTATTTGGAATTCTCTGGCTAAGTAAAGTGAAACCCACCACTATACTACTACCACCATCACTAATTTTCAAAATCCCCTTGCATACAAGTTTAAAATTTTGTGACGTACGAAAACTTTCAAACGTTAATATTTTTTGTTTGAAAAATCAATTCGAACTCTGTTAAAACTGCTTTTTAATTCCGCCAATTAAGATAATGCGATATTATCCCTGGATTATTTTTGACATCAAGTGGCGAGTGAAAATTAAAAGTTAATGACATCTACATTCATAGGTACCTACTTTAGTTTATGTATAAGCAAATAGGTAGGTACAATAAAAACAAATCGTAAACAGGAGTCATAGGTATGTAAGTTTGTAAGTAGAGAAACTGATGGGAAAGATATTTAATTTGTATGTTTGTCTTCTTTAAAAAAATGTTTGTCTAGCATTGAAAGCTCATAAGCAGATTATAGTCCTAGAGTATAATGTTGGAAAAAGTCAAAGTTGTAATTATTTAGCTTTATTTATTTTAAAATGCAAATAGGAATGATTTATTTATTTTTCTTTATTTCTCTTAATGTTTTTAATCTTTTTCATTTTAAAAACGTTAAGGCATTCTGACATACCAAATATCAACTTAAAAAAAACTTCACACAAAACCGTCAAACCACCCCGCGAGCCGTGAGGGCGGTAGAGATGGCGAAATGTAGGTTCAAATAATATATGCTCTATTATTATTGCAAACATTATTGGGGGAAAAAAGTTTTATGTGGGAAGTAATTGCCATTTAAAAACAAAAAATAAACTGCTCGACTAAATCGCACAAACTTGCTCTCGTAGGTTATAACTTTAACGTAGCTATACTCTGTCCAATAAATATGTGCAGTACAAGCCTTATGGGTGAGCTTTCCTTCTCCAAAGGGTGCCTGCTGCATATAAAAAATGTCTCGTATTATCAAGCGTACGACCTACTATGACATGCCTTTCGAACGACTCGAATCGTACCGTACTGATCGTACCCTCGCCTCGTTACTGGCTGAACACAATAGAGTGCCTCAACAAGAACTGCAGTCGCAAGTAGATACCAGTCGTCAAAAAATATCGTACCCACTATTTTCTCTGTGCCCACAATGGAGCTGAACAGCTTGATTACTTCTGTTGATAAATTTCAAAAAATATCCCTCTTATTTACTGCAAAATAATTGTTTCACATTCATTCGCTATTTTTTTTTTGTAAAAAAAAAAAACTATTTTAATCAAACACAACACAAAAACACTGAAAACAGAAATAATTTTTTTTCCGCGCAGCAGCTTGTTTTTTTTTTTTGTATTGAGAATGTGCGAAAGCATGCAGCAAAAGTTAAAAGTTGACCAACTTGTGTGATACGGTGCGATGGATGATGGGATTGTTTTACTCTCTGAAGAAGATGTTTTTTTTAATTAGGTAGTTTATAGAAAATAAATCTATTAAAAGTGAAAAAAGATATTAAAAAATTCGCATTCGCCCAAGAGCTCTACAATGCCGGATCAATTGTGTGGGGTGATATTTAAAGTATACGGCAATAATAGTATGTTGTTGGAATAACTCAAAACGGCTCGACCTTCCACACTACTGCATTCTGCATCATCGAAAGCTAAAACTGGTGAATGGTGTACATATCTTCCGAATCAGGGATGGGAAAAACCGTCCGGTTACAACCGAAACCGGGTTTTTTCGGTTATTTTTTTATCTCGGTTTAAACCGGTGTTTTTTCTAAAACCCAACAACCGGGTGATCGGTTTTTTTTTACTAATACTTCATTAACACGACTGACAGATTGTCAATGTTATCTCAGTATACTGACAAAAGAATGAGCAAATGCATTCTTTTGTCAGTTTAATGACAAAGATACTGCCAATTTGCCAATCGTATAAATGGAACATTAGACACTTCTATTCACATTCAGAGCTCGCATGAGCAATTCTTAGTTGTTTCACATAACTGTGTACTAGGTATGTTTTTCTCCATTTCCAAGCGATAGCGTAGTGTGGGTATGAATTAGGAAGGTGAAATCGTTAAGTTGCTTTTCTTAGACACTTTCACCACACATTTGTTTCTATAAAAAACCGAAAACCGGTTATTTAAAAAAACTGTTTTTCTGTCCGGTTAAAACCGGCAGGTTAAACTGAAGGGGCGAAAAACCGAAAAAAAACGAAAACCGGTTATTTTGAATAAACCGCCATCCCTATTCCGAATGGAAAATTCTCTCATGAACATAGTTCACATTCTCACAGTTGAGACACAAAAGCAAATGTTAAAACTAAAAGTGAGTTTAGTTTGAAATTAAAAATAAAACTAAATCACATTATTTAATTTCTGGAGTAAAATTCTCCATCGTCCAGCTCTTCAATAGGATGTGCTCGGGATTTAAGACTTCGCACTTTTCTGCACAACGCTGAATTTAGTACTATTTTATTTACTTTAAAAAAAACAATTCTAGCTCACGAATCATACAAAAAAACACAATTTACCTTTCCAATTAAAATGGGTAAGACCTTTTTTTCGAGGAAAATGACAGATGTCGTTTAGATTTGCTAAAAGTAAAAGTAACCATTTTGTAATTTTAAGTTTAGTAAATTGTTAAGAGATAGTAAGATGTTAAAATCGTTTAAAATTCTCGAATGCTAAATTTTATATTAATTTACAATCAATGCTCTATTGAATTTTAAATAAAGCGTTGAAAACTAGACGTTTTAAAGTCTTCTAGTTTTCCCAACAATTAAAAATAACAAAAACTATTTCTATTTGTTTTTCCGATTACACGTTTGAAGTAAAGTGTTTCCCTTGTCGAGAGTTCGTCGCTTTGTATTGTATAGAATCTCTTCTTTTATTTTCGATTCATTATTTTTTTTTAACTCCATACCTGTTGGTTACTTTCCGTACGTGTTGCGTACGACGCACGTGTATTATAATTACAATATGATTGATGTTTTTTTTTGTTGTAAAAGCTGGCGTTTTAAAACTACTCAAATGTCTGATCACACAAGGGGCCTCATTGAGCATTGCCGCCCAGGCCTCTAATAAGATTAGTCCGCCACTGCCCGCCATCTCAGTCCCATATTGCTGCGCTGCCAGCAACCTTTACTCCCAGCCAAAAACAAAACGTTTACGTATGCTATATTTTGCAGTTTAAATCCCCTTTTATCGTTTGTTGCGATTGATGTATGCAGCTCTTTTGCGGTTTTGATAGTATTTGGAATTCTCTGGCTAAGTAAAGTGAAACCCACCACTATACTACTACCACCATCACTAATTTTCAAAATCCCCTTGCATACAAGTTTAAAATTTTGTGACGTACGAAAACCTTCAAACGTTAATATTTTTTGTTTGAAAAATCAATTCGAACTCTGTTAAAACTGCTTTTTAATTCCACCAATTAAGATAATGCGATATTATCCCTGGATTATTTTTGACATCAAGTGGCGAGTGAAAATTAAAAGTTAATGACATCTACATACATAGGTACCTACTTTAGTTTATGCATAAGCAAATAGGTAGGTACAATAAAAACAAATCGTAAACAGGAGTCATAGGTATGTAAGTTTGTAAGTAGAGAAACTGATGGGAAAGATATTTAATTTGTATATTTGTCTTCTTTAAAAAAATGTTTGTCTAGCATTGAAAGCTCATAAGCAGATTATAGTCCTAGAGTATAATGTTGGAAAAAGTCAAAGTTGTAATTATTTAGCTTTATTTATTTTAAAATGCAAATAGGAATGATTTATTTATTTTTCTTTATTTCTCTTAATGTTTTTAATCTTTTTCATTTTAAAAACGTTAAGGCATTCTGACATTTTGACATACCAAATATCAACTTAAAAAAAACTTCACACAAAATCGTCAAACCACGCCTCGAGCCGTGAGGGCGGTAGAGATGGCGAAATGTAGGTTCAAATACTATATGCTCTATTACTATTGCAAACATTATTGGGGTAAAAAAGTTTTATGTGGGAAGTAATTGTCATTTAAAAACAAAAAATAAACTGCTCGACTGAATCGCACAAACTTGCTCTCGTAGCTTATAACTTTAACGTAGCTATACTCTGTCCAATAAATATGTGCAGTACAAGCCTTATGGGTGAGCTTTCCTTCTCCAAAGGGTGCCTGCTGCATATAAAAAATGTCTCGTATTATCAAGCGTACGACCTACTATGACATGCTTTTCGAACGACTCGAGTCGTACCGTACTGATCGTACCCTCGCCTCGTTACTGGCTGAACACAATAGAGTGCCGCAACAAGAACTGCAGTCGCAAGTAGATACCAGTCGTCAACAAATATCGTACCCACTATTTTCTATGTGCCCACAATGGAGCTGTACACCTTGATTACTGCTGTTGATAAATTCCAAAATATATCCCTCTTATTTACTGCAAAATAATTGTTTCAAATTCATTCGCTTTTTTTTTTTTTGTAAAAAAAAAACTATTTTAATTTACACAAAAACACTGAAAACAGAAATAACATTGGTTTTAAACAACCTGTTGTTAAGGGCTTAGTAATTTACTAGTAAGTAATTTCCTAAATATTTAGCAATTTACTAACTATTTCAAAATTTTAAACCTTGTTTTTCGATTTGCTAACTAGTTAATTGCTTGTTAGGAAATGTTAGTCAGACTCATCACATTTGTTTTGTTTATGATTTCAATTTTTTTTTACTCTCTGAAGAAGATGTTTTTTTTAATTAGGTAGTTTATAGAAAATTAATCTATTAAAAGTGAAAAAAAGATATTAAAAAATTCGCATTCGCCCAAGAGCTCTACAATGCCGGATCAATTGTGTGGGGTGATATTTAAAGTATGCGGCAATAATAGTATGTTGTTGGAATAACTCAAAACGGCTCGACCTTCCACACTACTGCATTCTGCATCATCGAAAGCTGAAACTGGTGAATGGTGTACATATCTTCAGAATCAGGGATGGGAAAAACCGGCCGGTTACAACCGAAACCGGGTTTTTTCGGTTATTTTATTATCTCGGTTTAAACCGGTGTTTTTTCTAAAACCCAACAACCGGATGATCGGTTTTTTTTTACTAATACTTCATTTACACGACTGACAGATTGTCAATGATATCTCAGTATACTGACAAAAGAATGAGCAAATGCATTCTTTTGTCAGTTTAATGACAAAGATACTGCCAATTTGCCAATCGTATAAATGGAACATTAGACACTTCTGTTCACATTCAGAGCTCTTATGAGCAATTCTTAGTTGTTTCACATAACTGTGTACGTTTTGTATGTTTTTCTCCATTTCCAAGCGATAGCGTAGTGTGGGTATGAATTAGGAAGGTGAAATCGTTAAGTTGCTTTTCTTAGACACTTTCACCACACATTTGTTTCTATAAAAAACCGAAAACCGGTTATTTAAAAAAACGGTTCTTCTGTCCGGTTAAAACCGGCAGGTTAAACTGAAGGGGCAAAAAACCGAAAAAAAACGAAAACCGGTTATTTTGAATAAACCGCCATCCCTATTCCGAATGGAAAATTCTCTCATGAACATAGTTCACATTCTCACAGTTGAGACACAAAAGCAAATGTTAAAACTAAAAGTGAGTTTAGTTTGAAATTAAAAATAAAACTAAATCACATTTTTTAATTTCTGGAGTAAAATTCTCCATCGTCCAGCTCTTCAATAGGATGTGCTCGGGATTTAAGACTTCGCACTTTTCTGCACAACGCTGAATTTAGTACTATTTTATTTACTTTAAAAAAACAATTATAGCTCACGAATCATACAAAAAAACACAATTTACCTTTCCAATTAAAATGGGTAAGACCTTTTTTTCGAGGAAAATGACAGATGTCGTATAGATTTAGCAAATTGCTAAAAGTAAAAGTAACCATTTTGTAATTTTAAGTTTAGTAAATTGTTAAGAGATAGTAAGATGTTAAAATCGTTTAAAATTCTCGAATGCTAAATTTTATATTAATTTACAATCAATGCTCTATTGAATTTTAAATAAAGCGTTGAAAACTAGACGTTTTAAAGTCTTCTAGTTTTCCTAACAATTAAAAATAACAAAAACTATTTCTATTTGTTTTTCCGATTACACGTTTGAAGTAAAGTGTTTCCCTTGTCGAGAGTTCGTCGCTTTGTATTGTATAGAATCTCTTCTTTTATTTTCGATTCATTATTTTTTTTTAACTCCATACCTGTTGGTTACTTTCCGTACGTGTTCCGTACGACGCACGTGTATTATAATTACAATATGATTGATGTTTTTTTTTGTTGTAAAAGCTGGCGTTTTAAAACTACTCAAATGTCTGATCACACAAGGGGCCTCATTGCATTGCCGCCCAGGCCTCTAATAAGATTAGTCCGCCACTGCCCGCCATCTCAACCACATTGCTGCGCTGCCAGCAACCTTTACTCCCAGCCAAAAACAAAACGTTTACGTATGCTATATTTTGCAGTTTAAATCCCCTTTTATCGTTTATTGCGATTGATGTATGCAGCTCTTTTGCGGTTTTGATAGTATTTGGAATTCTCTGGCTAAGTAAAGTGAAACCCACCACTATACTACTACCACCATCACTAATTTTCAAAATCCCCTTGCATACAAGTTTAAAATTTTGTGACGTACGAAAACCTTCAAACGTTAATATTTTTTGTTTGAAAAATCAATTCGAACTCTGTTAAAACTGCTTTTTAATTCCACCAATAAAGATAATGCGATATTATCCCTGGATTATTTTTGACATCAAGTGGCGAGTGAAAATTAAAAGTTGAATGACATCTACATACATAGGTACCTACTTTAGTTTATGCATAAGCAAATAGGTAGGTACAATAAAAACAAATCGTAAACAGGAGTCATAGGTATAAAAGTTTGTAAGTAGAGAAACTGATGGGAAAGATATTTAATTTGTATATTTGTCTTCTTTAAAAAAATGTTTGTCTAGCATTGAAAGCTCATAAGCAGATTATAGTCCTAGAGTATAATGTTGGAAAAAGTCAAAGTTGTAATTATTTAGCTTTATTTATTTTAAAATGCAAATAGGAATGATTTATTTATTTTTCTTTATTTCTCTTAATGTTTTTAATCTTTTTCATTTTAAAAACGTTAAGGCATTCTGACATACCAAATATCAACTTAAAAAAACTTCACACAAAACCGTCAAACCACCCCGCGAGCCGTGAGGGCGGTAGAGATGGCGAAATGTAGGTTCAAATAATATATGCTCTATTATTATTGCAAACATTATTGGGGGAAAAAAGTTTTATGTGGGAAGTAATTGCCATTTAAAAACAAAAAATAAACTGCTCGACTAAATCGCACAAACTTGCTCTCGTAGGTTATAACTTTAACGTAGCTATACTCTGTCCAATAAATATGTGCAGTACAAGCCTTATGGGTGAGCTTTCCTTCTCCAAAGGGTGCCTGCTGCATATAAAAAATGTCTCGTATTATCAAGCGTACGACCTACTATGACATGCCTTTCGAACGACTCGAGTCGTACCGTACTGATCGTACCCTCGCCTCGTTACTGGCTGAACACAATAGAGTGCCTCAACAAGAACTGCAGTCGCAAGTAGATACCAGTCGTCAAAAAATATCGTACCCACTATTTTCTCTGTGCCCACAATGGAGCTGAACAGCTTGATTACTTCTGTTGATAAATTTCAAAAAATATCCCTCTTATTTACTGCAAAATAATTGTTTCACATTCATTCGCTATTTTTTTTTGTAAAAAAAAAACTATTTTAATCAAACACAACACAAAAACACTGAAAACAGAAATAATTTTTTTTCCGCGCAGTAGCTTGTTTTTTTTTTTTTGTATTGAGAATGTGCGAAAGCATGCAGCAAAAGTTAAAAGTTGACCAACTTGTGTGATACGGTGCGATGGATGATGGGATAGCAGCTGCGTCGCATTGTGTTCGAAACATTGGCGCAAAATTTTAAACAACCTGTTGTTAAGGGCTTAGTAATTTACTAGTAAGTAATTTCCTAAATATTTAGCAATTTACTAACTATTTCAAAATTTTAAACCTTGTTTTTCGATTTGCTAACTAGTTAATTGCATGTTAGGAAATGTTAGTCAGAAGTCATCACATTTGTTTTGTTTATGATTTTAATTTTGTTTTACTCTCTGAAGAAGATGTTTTTTTTAATTAGGTAGTTTATAGAAAATAAATCTATTAAAAGTGAAAAAAGATATTAAAAAATTCGCATTCGCCCAAGAGCTCTACAATGCCGGATCAATTGTGTGGGGTGATATTTAAAGTATACGGCAATAATAGTATGTTGTTGGAATAACTCAAAACGGCTCGACCTTCCACACTACTGCATTCTGCATCATCGAAAGCTAAAACTGGTGAATGGTGTACATATCTTCCGAATCAGGGATGGGCAAAACCGTCCGGTTACAACCGAAACCGGTTTTTTTCGGTTATTTTTTTATCTCGGTTTAAACCGGTGTTTTTTTCTAAAACCCAACAACCGGGTGATCGGTTTTTTTTTACTAATACTTCATTAACACGACTGACAGATTGTCAATGTTATCTCAGTATACTGACAAAAGAATGAGCAAATGCATTCTTTTGTCAGTTTAATGACAAAAATACTGCCAATTTGCCAATCGTATAAATGGAACATTAGACACTTCTATTCACATTCAGAGCTCGCATGAGCAATTCTTAGTTGTTTCACATAACTGTGTACTAGGTATGTTTTTCTCCATTTCCAAGCGATATCGTAGTGTGGGTATGAATTAGGAAGGTGAAATCATTAAGTTGCTTTTCTTAGACACTTTCACCACACATTTTTTCTATAAAAAACCGAAAACTGGTTTTTCTGTCCGGTTAAAACCGGCAGGTTAAACTGAAGGGGCAAAAAACCGAAAAAAAAAAACCAAAACCGGTTATTTTGAATAAACCGCCATCCCTATTCCGAATGGAAAATTCTCTCATGAACATAGTTCACATTCTCACAGTTGAGACACAAAAGCAAATGTTAAAACTAAAAGTGAGTTTAGTTTGAAATTAAAAATAAAACTAAATCACATTATTTAATTTCTGGAGTAAAATTCTCCATCATCCAGCTCTTCAATAGGATGTGCTCGGGATTTAAGACTTCGCACTTTTCTGCACAACGCTGAATTTAGTACTATTTTATTTACTTTAAAAAACAATTATAGCTCACGAATCATACAAAAAAACACAATTTACCTTTCCAATTAAAATGGGTAAGACCTTTTTTTCGAGGAAAATGACAGATGTCGTATACATTTAGCAAATTGCTAAAAGTTAAAGTAACCATTTTGTAATTTTAAGTTTAGTAAATTGTTAAGAGATAGTAAGATGTTAAAATCGTTTAAAATTCTCGAATGCTAAATTTTATATTAATTTACAATCAATGCTCTATTGAATTTTAAATAAAGCGTTGAAAACTAGACGTTTTAAAGTCTTCTAGTTTTCCTAACAATTAAAAATAACAAAAACTATTTCTATTTGTTTTTCCGATTACACGTTTGAAGTAAAGTGTTTCCCTTGTCGAGAGTTCGTCGCTTTGTATTGTATAGAATCTCTTCTTTTATTTTCGATTCATTTTTTTTTTTTAACTCCATACCTGTTGGTTACTTTCCGTACGTGTTCCGTACGACGCACGTGTATTATAATTACAATATGATTGATGTTTTTTTTGTTGTAAAAGCTGGCGTTTTAAAACTACTCAAATGTCTGATCACACAAGGGGCCTCATTGAGCATTGCCGCCCAGGCCTCTAATAAGATTAGTCCGCCACTGCCCGCCATCTCAGTCCCATATTGCTGCGCTGCCAGCAACCTTTACTCCCAGCCAAAAACAAAACGTTTACGTATGCTATATTTTGCAGTTTAAATCCCATTTTATCGTTTGTTGCGATTGATGTATGCAGCTCTTTTGCGGTTTTGATAGTATTTGGAATTCTCTGGCTAAGTAAAGCGAAACCCACCACTATACTACTACCACCATCACTAATTTTCAAAATCCCCTTGCATACAAGCTTACAATTTTGTGACGTACGAAAACCTTCAAACGTTAATATTTTTTGTTTGAAAAATCAATTCGAACTCTGTTAAAACAGCTTTTTAATTCCGCCAATTAAGATAATGCGATATTATCCCTGGATTATTTTTGACATCAAGTGGCGAGTGAAAATTAAAAGTTAATGACATCTACATACATAGGTACCTATTTTAGTTTATATATAAGCAAATAGGTAGGTACAATAAAAACAAATCGTAAACAGGGGTCATAGGTATGTAAATTTGTAAGTAGAGAAACTGATGGGAAAGATATTTAATTTGTATATTTGTCTTCTTTAAAAAAATGTTTGTCTAGCATTGAAAGCTCATAAGCAGATTATAGTCCTACAGCCTTATTTATTAACTCGGTTTAGCGGTGGCGTAAAGTAACTCCGACTTTACAACACCTCTAAAACTGGAAAGCTTATTTTAAAAAAAAATATATCAGGAATAGTGGCGGACTAAGCTAAAACTGGTTCCTAGGAGGTTTAAAGCCGGAGTAAAGCCGTTTTAGTATCTAAATGTCATTTTTACATGACATTGTGTGAATTTACAAAGAGTGCAAACAATTTTTTTCTTTTTTTTACCACGATAAAATGGATATTTATTTTACATTAATAAATCATTTTAATTCTTTAAACGGTTTGACATTTAACAAAGAAGGAGAAAGTCAAAGCAGTACGAAACTCATTTAGATCCCATAACACTGATGGATGGATTAGTTGTCGGGGAAAAATCTATGAACATACACCAAAATATTTATTTTTATCTGTTGTAATTATGTAAATATATTAACATATCTTTTGAGAATCATCTCAGTTTTTCTGAACGTTTTCTTTTCTTTTATTTTTATTTTATTATTCGAAATTAACAAATAATTTCTTTACCAAAATAAACCAAAAACAATGGAAATCAGCTGAGGTTTGTTTACGTTTATGTTAACCAGAGTTTTAGATTGGCGATTTTTTGATAAAATATTTGACATAAGGCAGGCGTAACTAAACCGGCTAAGAATTTTTTTTTAAATAAGGATTAGTTCGACATGGCGTAAGACCGGTGTAAGTACTTCGACTTGGTTTAACTATTCCGAGGTTTAACCGAGTATTAGTGAAATCTAATAAATATGGCCGCTAGAGTATAATGTTGGAAAAAGTCAAAATTGTAATTATTTAGCTTTATTTATTTTAAAATGCAAATAGGAATGATTTATTTATTTTTCTTTATTTCTCTTAATGTTTTTAATCTTTTTCATTTTAAAAACGTTAAGGCATTCTGACATTTTGACATACCAAATATCAACTTAAAAAAAACTTCACACGAAATCGTCAAACCACGCCTCGAGCCGTGAGGGCGGTAGAGATGGCGAAATGTAGGTTCAAATACTATATGCTCTATTACTATTGCAAACATTATTGGGGTAAAAAAGTTTTATGTGGGAAGTAATTGTCATTTAAAAACAAAAAATAAACTGCTCGACTGAATCGCACAAACTTGCTCTCGTAGCTTATAACTTAAACGTAGCTATACTCTGTCCAATAAATATGTGCAGTACAAGCCTTATGGGTGAGCTTTCCTTCTCCAAAGGGTGCCTGCTGCATATAAAAAATGTCTCGTATTATCAAGCGTACGACCTACTATGACATGCTTTTCGAACGACTCGAGTCGTACCGTACTGATCGTACCCTCGCCTCGTTACTGGCTGAACACAATAGAGTGCCGCAACAAGAACTGCAGTCGCAAGTAGATACCAGTCGTCAACAAATATCGTACCCACTATTTTCTATGTGCCCACAATGGAGCTGTACAGCTTGATTACTTCTGTTGATAAATTCCAAAATATATCCCTCTTATTTACTGCAAAATAATTGTTTCAAATTCATTCGCTTTTTTTTTTTTGTAAAAAAAAAAACTATTTTAATTTACACAAAAACACTGAAAACAGAAATAACATTGGTTTTAAACAACCTGTTGTTAAGGGCTTAGTAATTTACTAGTAAGTAATTTCCTAAATATTTAGCAATTTACTAACTATTTCAAAATTTTAAACCTTGTTTTTCGATTTGCTAACTAGTTAATTGCTTGTTAGGAAATGTTAGTCAGAACTCATCACATTTGTTTTGTTTATGATTTCAATTTTTTTTTACTCTCTGAAGAAGATGTTTTTTTTAATTAGGTAGTTTATAGAAAATTAATCTATTAAAAGTGAAAAAAAGATATTAAAAAATTCGCATTCGCCCAAGAGCTCTACAATGCCGGATCAATTGCGTGGGGTGATATTTAAAGTATGCGGCAATAATAGTATGTTGTTTGAATAACTCAAAACGGCTCGACCTTCCACACTACTGCATTCTGCATCATCGAAAGCTGAAACTGGTGAATGGTGTACATATCTTCAGAATCAGGGATGGGAAAAACCGGCCGGTTACAACCGAAACCGGGTTTTTTCGGTTATTTTATTATCTCGGTTTAAACCGGTGTTTTTTCTAAAACCCAACAACCGGGTGATCGGTTTTTTTTTTACTAATACTTCATTTACACGACTGACAGATTGTCAATGTTATCTCAGTATACTGACAAAAGAATGAGCAAATGCATTCTTTTGTCAGTTTAATGACAAAGATACTGCCAATTTGCCAATCGTATAAATGGAACATTAGACACTTCTGTTCACATTCAGAGCTCTTATGAGCAATTCTTAGTTGTTTCACATAACTGTGTACGTTTTGTATGTTTTTCTCCATTTCCAAGCGATAGCGTAGTGTGGGTATGAATTAGGAAGGTGAAATCGTTAAGTTGCTTTTCTTAGACACTTTCACCACACATTTGTTTCTATAAAAAACCGAAAACCGGTTATTTAAAAAAACGGTTTTTCTGTCCGGTTAAAACCGGCAGGTTAAACTGAAGGGGCGAAAAACCGAAAAAAAACGAAAACCGGTTATTTTGAATAAACCGCCATCCCTATTCCGAATGGAAAATTCTCTCATGAACATAGTTCACATTTTCACAGTTGAGACACAAAAGCAAATGTTAAAACTAAAAGTGAGTTTAGTTTGAAATTAAAAATAAAACTAAATCACATTATTTAATTTCTGGAGTAAAATTCTCCATCGTCCAGCTCTTCAATAGGATGTGCTCGGGATTTAAGACTTCGCACTTTTCTGCACAACGCTGAATTTAGTACTATTTTATTTACTATAAAAAAACAATTATAGCTCACGAATCATACAAAAAACACAATTTACCTTTCCAATTAAAATGGGTAAGACCTTTTTTTCGAGGAAAATGACAGATGTCGTATAGATTTAGCAAATTGCTAAAAGTAAAAGTAACCATTTTGTAATTTTAAGTTAAGTAAATTGTTAAGAGATAGTAAGATGTTAAAATCGTTTAAAATTCTCGAATGCTAAATTTTATATTAATTTACAATCAATGCTCTATTGAATTTTAAATAAAGCGTTGAAAACTAGACGTTTTAAAGTCTTCTAGTTTTCCTAACAATTAAAAATAACAAAAACTATTTCTATTTGTTTTTCCGATTACACGTTTGAAGTAAAGTGTTTCCCTTGTCGAGAGTTCGTCGCTTTGTATTGTATAGAATCTCTTCTTTTATTTTCGATTCATTATTTTTTTTTAACTCCATACCTGTTGGTTACTTTCCGTACGTGTTCCGTACGACGCACGTGTATTATAATTACAATATGATTGATGTTTTTTTTTGTTGTAAAAGCTGGCGTTTTAAAACTACTCAAATGTCTGATCACACAAGGGGCCTCATTGCATTGCCGCCCAGGCCTCTAATAAGATTAGTCCGCCACTGCCCGCCATCTCAACCATATTGCTGCGCTGCCAGCAACCTTTACTCCCAGCCAAAAACAAAACGTTTACGTATGCTATATTTTGCAGTTTAAATCCCCTTTTATCGTTTGTTGCGATTGATGTATGCAGCTCTTTTGCGGTTTTGATAGTATTTGGAATTCTCTGGCTAAGTAAAGTGAGACCCACCACTATACTACTACCACCATCACTAATTTTCAAAATCCCCTTGCATACAAGTTTAAAATTTTGTGACGTACGAAAACCTTCAAACGTTAATATTTTTTGTTTGAAAAATCAATTCGAACTCTGTTAAAACTGCTTTTTTATTCCACCAATTAAGATAATGCGATATTATCCCTGGATTATTTTTGACATCAAGTGGCGAGTGAAAATTAAAAGTTAATGACATCTACATACATAGGTACCTACTTTAGTTTATGCATAAGCAAATAGGTAGGTACAATAAAAACAAATCGTAAACAGGAGTCATAGGTATGTAAGTTTGTAAGTAGAGAAACTGATGGGAAAGATATTTAATTTGTATATTTGTCTTCTTTAAAAAAATGTTTGTCTAGCATTGAAAGCTCATAAGCAGATTATAGTCCTAGAGTATAATGTTGGAAAAAGTCAAAGTTGTAATTATTTAGCTTTATTTATTTTAAAATGCAAATAGGAATGATTTATTTATTTTTCTTCATTTCTCTTAATGTTTTTAATCTTTTTCATTTTAAAAACGTTAAGGCATTCTGACATTTTGACATACCAAATATCAACTTAAAAAAAACTTCACACAAAACCGTCAAACCACCCCGCGAGCGGTGATCGCGGTAGAGATGGCGAAATGTAGGTTCAAATAATATATGCTCTATTATTATTGCAAACATTATTGGGGGAAAAAAGTTTTATGTGGGAAGTAATTGTCATTTAAAAACAAAAAATAAACTGCTCGACTGAATCGCACAAACTTGCTCTCGTAGCTTATAACTTTAACGTAGCTATACTCTGTCCAATAAATATGTGCAGTACAAGCCTTATGGGTGAGCTTTCCTTCTCCAAAGGGTGCCTGCTGCATATAAAAAATGTCTCGTATTATCAAGCGTACGACCTACTATGACATGCCTTTCGAACGACTCGAGTCGTACCGTACTGATCGTACCCTCGCCTCGTTACTGGCTGAACACAATAGAGTGTCGCAACAAGAACTGCAGTCGCAAGTAGATACCAGTCGTCAAAAAATATCGTACCCACTATTTTCTATGTGCCCACAATGGAGCTGTACAGCTTGATTACTCCTGTTGATAAATTCCAAAATATATCCCTCTTATTTACTGCCAAATAATTGTTTCACATTCATTCGCTATTTTTTTTTTGTAAAAAAAAAACTATTTTAATCAAACACAGCACAAAAACACTGAAAACAGAAATAATTTTTTTTCCGCGCAGTAGCTTGTTTTTTTTTTTTTTTGTATTTAGAATGTGCGAAAGCATGCAGCAAAAGTTAAAAGTTGACCAACTTGTGCGATACGGTGCGATGGATGATGCGATAGCAGCTGCGTCGCATTGTGTTCGAAACATTGGCGCAAAATTTTAAACAACCTGTTGTTAAGGGCTTAGTAATTTACTAGAAAGTAATTTCCTAAATATTTAGCAATTTACTAACTATTTCAAAATTTTAAACCTTGTTTTTCGATTTGCTAACTAGTTAATTGCTTGTTAGGAAATGTTAGTCAGAAGTCATCACATTTGTTTTGTTTATGATTTCAATTTTGTTTTACCCTCTGAAGAAGATGTTTTTTTTAATTAGGTAGTTTATAGAAAATTAATCTATTAATAGTGAAAAAAGATATTAAAAAATTCGCATTCGCCCAAGAGCTCTACAATGCCGGATCAATTGCGGGTGATATTTAAAGTATGCGACAATAATAGTATGTTGTTGGAATAACTCAAAACGGCTCGACCTTCCACACTACTGCATTCTGCATCATCGAAAGCTGAAACTGGTGAATGGTGTACATATCTTCCGAATCAGGGATGGGAAAAACCGGCCGGTTACAACCGAAACCGGGTTTTTTTCGGTTATTTTTTTATCTCGGTTTAAACCGGTGTTTTTTCTAAAACCCAACAACCGGGTGATCGGTTTTTTTTTACTAATACTTCATTAACACGACTGACAGATTGTCAATGTTATCTCAGTATACTGACAAAAGAATGAGCAAATGCATTCTTTTGTCAGTTTAATGACAAAAATACTGCCAATTTGCCAATCGTATAAATGGAACATTAGACACTTCTATTCACATTCAGAGCTCGCATGAGCAATTCTTAGTTGTTTCACATAACTGTGTACTAGGTATGTTTTTCTCCATTTCCAAGCGATAGCGTAGTGTGGGTATGAATTAGGAAGGTGAAATCGTTAAGTTGCTTTTCTTAGACACTTTCACCACACATTTTTTTCTATAAAAAACCGAAAACTGGCTATTTAAAAAACCGTTTTTTCTGTCCGGTTAAACTGAAGGGGCAAAAAACCGAAAAAAACCGAAAACCGGTTATTTTGAATAAACCGCCATCCCTATTCCGAATAAAAAAATCTCTCATGAGCATAGTTCACATTCTCACAGTTGAGACACAAAAGCAAATGTTAAAACTAAAAGTGAGTTTAGTTTGAAATTAAAAATAAAACTTAATCACATTATTTAATTTCTGGAGTAAAATTCTCTATCGTCCAGCTCTTCAATAGGATGTGCTCGGGATTTAAAACTTCGCACTTTTCTGCACAACGCTGAATTGAGTACTATTTTATTTACTTTAAAAAACAATTATAGCTCACGAATCATACAAAAAAACACAATTCACCTTTCCAATTAAAATGGGTAAGACCTTTTTTTCGAGGAAAATGACAGATGTCGTATAGATTTAGCAAATTGCTAAAAGTTAAAGTAACCATTTTGTGATTTTAAGTTTAGTAAATTGTTAAGAGATAGTAAGATGTTAAAATCGTTTAAAATAAGCAAAATCTTCTTTTTAACTTAGTAACTTACTAAATTGGCTTTAACAATTTACTAAATCGTTTAAAATTTTGCGCCATATTGAATTAGTGTGTATTCAATATTTTGGCAAATACTGCAGCACGGATTGCAAATGCAGCTACGTTTTGTCATTGTGTTCAGTCGAAAACAATCCCCTTTGTGTGTGCCAAAAATCAGAGTTATCGTGGCAATGGTAATGCTTACAAATGCATATTTTTCTTTGGATTTTATAAGGGAGCTTTCAGGATAGAAGCTTTTTATATGCTCTTAAGGATATTTGAAGACAAAATTGTTACCGTTTGCTTTTTTTTGTTTTATAGATTAGGTTTTTTCTTGGTAGTTTGGAAAAAATTAAAAGCTATTTTAAAAAGTAGTTGGCTAATTGAAATAAGAAAAGGGGTTTATTTGAGTGGATTTTCGAGCGGTTGGCACATAATTTGAATTGATGTTAAGTATAAATATAGTCCGTCTGCCTACTTAAATCGTTTGGATTTCTGGTTCTGAAACGAAAAAATTAAACGCTCAAACTTATTTTTTAGTGCTGTGTAAGACAAACTGTGTTTTTGCTTTTACTTTTGAACCTATGCACATACCTACATATAATAAGTTTATTGGAAGAATGAATTTTTTTTTTTTTTTTTGAGGGATCAGGCCTTTTAGGGATGCCCTTTAAAAAACGCGCCTATTATCTTACTGCTTGATGGTGTCGAAAAAGATAAAATCAATTTATTTCAATTGACATATAAAAACTTTGACTTAGAAAATCTGGAATAATTTTCACATTTAAGATTTTGAACTTCGTAATTTTCATATCCGAGATAAAATTATTTTTGATTCTAGATTTTGGGATTTGCATTTTAAGAATACAATTAATGATTTTTGTAAAATTAATTTATTTGTTTTAAACTAAATAATAAAGCATAGATGGCAGCCTTTCTGAGCCTTTTGCATTTCTATAGTATGCAGTACGGAAACTCTTGACAATTATTTCTTTCACACAACTAAATGGGATTCCTTTGCACTAAGAGTGAGATACAAAGGTCCTATCTTCCTTCTACTGCACATATTTATTGGACAGAGTATAGAAATTGACGATGTACATGGGTTCCATAATATATATTAGATATGATTAAAAATTAAATAATATATATGATATCATTTAAAATAATGTAGTGTACCATTTGATTTGTTTGATAAATATGAATTTACGAAAACAATAATTCAAAACTCGTTAGTGCTTTTCTTAAAAATTGATTTTGTATGTAGAAACATTTTTGAACAATTTAAAAAAAAAATTTCGTATGCCAAATTCAAGTAGGTATTCAATAAAATATAATTTTGCACAAAATTCAAATAAATAAAAAAAAATCGGTTCTATGCCAGCTACCTACCGTTAATAACTGTTATTTGTATAATGTTTTTTTTACCAAAATACTAATCATACTCTTTTATCAGCAATGTAAATTGAACCAGAACAAAAGAAATACAAATTTTCAAAAACGTTATAAGAACTGTATTTATTTTAATTAACATTGATCAAGCCAGAAAATTCTATACATATCGATATGAACATATGAAGTGATGAACTCGATGGTGGTTGTTTGCAAAAGAGATCGAATATTAACTATGCACCATGATGCTTAAACTTAAACAAAAAATATGATATCGATGCACAAAAACATACGTTACTAGGGATTAAAAGATTAGCATAAGTTGAAAAATTAATAATCCAATTACAGGGTATTATAATGTTATAAAATTATAAAATTTGATAATTTAGATTTTTAACGATTAATTCAAAATAAATTAATTTATATAATATCAACATCAAACAACTATTTATTATGAACCAATTAATAATTTAAAGATATAAATGAATCATTCAAGGGTACATTCCTGAACACTATTAATACTAAATTGTTATTTTGTTATTCTTTTGTTATTATTAGTGGAAAATATTATCTCTAGTTTTATTTTGTTTACGAATGCAAAACTTGCCTTAGAACCTACATACACTCCCTGTCATTTATTTGAGGCCACCATTTTCACAACAGTTTTTCTCGATAAAAACCTGTAAGAAATATTTTTCTTAGAAATGTTTGATAACTGTGAGTAGGTAAATATATTTTGCAATAAAAAAGGATAAATTCAAAGGGGAAACTTGGAAATTCCATAGGAATTTCACAAATTATAAGAATGGACTTCAAAAATGGGTATAAAAAAATGCGTCACTTGATTAAGGCCACTTGAAAAATCTTATAAAAAATGAACAAAACTTAAAAAATGTTTACTTTTTTTGTTTTTAAACATTAATATATTATGTTTTTGTCAATTAATAAGGAGTATGACCGCCATTTTTTGAAATTAGCTCTATTAGACGGTTTGGAATTAAATCATACAGTTTTTTGGAATAATCCAGTGAAATCTGCCTCCAGGCATCGCAGTTAGCTTCGTACAAGAGGTCCTTATGTCCAAACTGTCTACCAGCATCAGAAACTTTTCGAGATAGCCAGGCCCAAACGTTTTCGATGATGTTTGAGTCCGGTGAATAGGGTGGCCATGGTAAAAGTCCAACGTTTTCAACTGAATCCAGCTACTAGCTACCGAGGAAGTATGGATAGGGGCGTTGTCTTGTTGGAATATCCAAGGTAGAGGTTCCAGAATATTCTTTAGCTTTGGAAATACCCGTTACAGCAGCCATTTGTAACTATTTCCGTTCATTGTCGTAGTTATAAATTCCAATTCAAATGTTCCATAATAGGTGATAGCTCCCCACACCATAACACCTGATGTATGACTGTGATGTCTTGAAAAAATAAGTTTTTCTTTTCTTTAATCGTGAAAATAAAAGTTGTAACCATCGGGTCCGTCAAGATTTTCACCTGAAAAGACAACCTGGCGAAATTCATCCGTAGTTCCTTATGAAGCTGCGGTAGAACCGGTTTCTTTTTGATTTTCATACTCTTGATGTACCACTGGTTTTAATTATCCTTAAAACCGTTGAAATACTGGCTAATAACCCACTTTTTTACCTTATTTTAGGCTCCGATTGTTGTTGCTTGATCTGTGCGTCCTTTTTGTTTTTTTCCAAAGTTTATAGTGTCTGCTAGATAGATGTTGTCAATGGTCTTACTTCTGTTCGGGCTCCTAGCTTTTTCTCGGCCTGCGAATACCAGTTCCTCTAAGGCATCTATTGATCCTCTTTCTGCTATTGTCGACGTGTTTCCATAGCCCATTTTAACTTTAAAATTTTAATATAAAATATAGTTTTCTATCCTTTGTTAAATATTTTAAACTTTTGTTTGAAAAAAATCGGCGATGTTAGCTTTAGCCAAGCAATTTTTGGAATGGCCTCAATCAAGTGACGCAACTTTTTATATCCATTTTTTGCAGTCCATTCACATAATTTGGGAAATTTCTATGAATTTTCCGAGTTAGCTCTTTAAGTTTATACTTTTTTATTGCAAAATATATATACCTACTCACACGTATCAAAAATTTCCAGGACAAATATTACTTACAGGTATTTATCGAGAAAAAACTTTTATGAAAATAGTGGCCTCAAACAAGTGACAGGGAGTGTATATCGCAAGTAAAAATGCACCGACTGAATGAGGGAGTTCACACTCATCGATAAGTCAATCAACCTGAGTCGTGTTCCTAGCGTTCACATTCAACGACCGCCTCATCAACTTCATTTGAAAATAAATTTTTATAAAGCACACACGGCGAAGATGTAACTTTTTGCATCACTTTCAGCGAGGGAAATTCATATTTTCTCCCTTCCTTTTGTGGGTTTACTTCTATTTCAACCCATTTTCTATGAATCTCACATAAAAAAATTAAAAAGGATCACAAAAATCCAAATTTTAAACATATCAGTTGTTCAACTAGTGTTCACATTAGCTACAGCGGTCGTTCGACCGAGCAAAATATCAAGAAAATTGAAAAACTTCCGACAGTCGTTCAACTTGTGTTCACATTACAAATTATGTGACGTTTCGACACGAGTTGATGAACTTGTTGATGAGTGTGAACCCCCCTAATCACAAGAACTGATCTCGTATCTAACACCTCTTTCGTAGTAAGAAATTGAATATGTATCTATGTTATTGGTACAATTATGAAATTATATTATTAAAAAAGTTTTTAAAACATGTTTAAATATAAATTATTATGTATTATAAATTTGTTATTTTAATAGCCAACCATTTAGAATAGCTAGAGCTCAAACTAAAGAAAGCAATCTGATTTGTTTAAAAATTAAAAAAAAAAATAAACAATCGTAAAAAAGTTTTTAATTATAGAAATTAAATTTGCATTGGTTTGCATGCTGCATGTGTGGCTTCTGGCTAAAACAGATGTACAGCAAGTCTGCACGCATCTATGAATGCAGCGCTACACATGAAACACAAGTGCATAGTTTTTGACATTCATGATGTATAGTTATGTCAAATTAAAAAATAAAAGGAAGCTTCACTCAGCGTTGCCGATGTTACGATAGTGCTCTTTGGTACGGGATTTTCTTCGTGGCACAGTGTAACGAAATTCCATATAGCAGTTAATCTCCATTATTTCACTTCAAAATTCAAATAATAATGTACATTTTAACAAAAAAGGTGCAACTTTTATGAGTATTTGTCCAAATGACGTACATATTATTAGAAACCTCTATTTCTGGACAGAACACGAATTGCTCAAGAGGTATTTTTTGTTGTAGGTACCTACTGCACCTCGTTTTTATATATATTGATTTTCTAAAGAAAAGGACAGATCATCCCAGATTCCAATTTTTAAAAACTAAAATTTTTGAATTTTGTTTATGCCAATCGTTTGTGATTCGTTTGTGACTGTTTGTGATAGCAATAAAAAGTTTTGTGACTCGCTAGTTATTTTGTTATTAACATATTAAAAACAATGTACTAGTTAGCCATTTTTTTTTTAAACTGTAGTAGTATAGAACTTCTTATACTCAATCGATCAGAAAACGTTTGTGACTTATGATTCTGAATATATCAATAAAATCGCCTGTGACAACGTAGTTTTCGAGAAAAATCAGAAAAACTGATTTCAATTCACCACACTGGTGCTGCAGTATGTGTATCGTGTACCTGATCGATCAATGATGCTGAGGTAAGTTATTATGCTTTGAGGTGAGCAACATGTTGCAATGATCACTAAGTTTAAAAGTTTAATTTTAAAATTAAAATAGGGTTGTTTCTACTTCAAAGATGGGAAATGGACTTTGATCTTTGAATTTTGCATTTTCTTGAATTTTGAATTTGGTTTAAATTTATACTCATTCCATTGAAAATTGTTTTTTAAATTGGAATTTAGCAAAGAAATCGTTTGTGACAACCTAGTTTGTTTGTGACAGCCTATTTTCCAAAAACTCGTAATGGCTGGTTTAAATTTCTGCACATTCCATTGAAGATTGTTTTTTAAATTGGAATTTAGCAAATAAATCGTTTTTGACAACCTAGTTTCTTTGTTACAGCCTATTTTCCAAAAACTAGTAATGGCTGGTTTAAATTTATGCTCATTCCATTGAACATTGTTTTTTTAAATTCGAATTTAGCAAAGAAATCGTTTTTGACAACCTTGTTTGTTTGTGACAGCCTATTTTCCAAAAAATCGTAATGGCTGATTTAAATTTATACTCATTCCATTGAAAATTGTTTCTTAAAATTGGAATTTAGCAAATAAATCGTTTGCGACAACCTATTTTGTTTGTGACAGCCTATTTTCCAAAAAGTCGTAATGGCTCGTTTAAATTTATACTCATTCCATTGAAAATTGTTTCTAAAATTGGAATTTACCAAAAAAATCGTTTGTGACAACCTAGTTTGTTTGTGACAGCCTTTTTTCCAAAAACTCGTAGTGGCTGGTTTAAATTTACACTTATTCCATTGATAATTGTTTCTAAAATTGGAATTTAGCAAAGAAATCGTTTGTGACAACCTACTTTGTTTGTGGCAGCCTATTTTCCAAAAACTCGTAATGGCTGCTTTAAATTTATACTCATTCCATTCAAAATTGTTTCTAAAATTAGAATTTAGCAAAGAAATCGTTTGTGACAACCTAGTTTGTTTGTGACAGCTTATTTTCCAAAAACTAGTAATGGCTGGTTTAAAATTATACTCATTCCATTTAAAATTGTTTCTTAAATTGGAATTTAGCAAATAAATCGTTTGTGACAACCTAGTTTGTTTGTGATAGCCTATTTTCCAAAATCTCGTAATGGCTGATTTAAATTTATACTCATTCCATTGAAAATTATTTCTAAAATTGGAATTTAGCAAAGAAATCGTTTGTGACAACCTAGTTTTTTGTTTGTGACAGTCTATTTTCCAAAAAGTAGTAGGGGCTGGTTTAAATTTATATACTCATTCATTGAAAATTGTTTCTAAAATTGGAATTTAGCAAAGAAATCGTTTGTGACAACTAGTTTGTTTGTGACAGACTATTTTCCAAAAACTTGTAATGGTTGGTGTTTAGGAATAAATGTAAACCCAACAGATAGCGAAGGACCAGCATTTTACGAAAGGGCACCAGATAAATTTAAAAATTACCAGAATAAAAATAATTTTCAAATTGTACAATATAATTTTTAATTCAAGGTAGGTACTTATCTGTTTGCAAGTCGTAATCCAATTGAACGAGTGTTTGAGCACAAGAGAAGCTTATGACCAAAAGTGTTATACATATATAATATAAATGATACGGAAGGAGTATGTAAAGTAATTGATTTAGATTTTAGAGTATTGAGTAGTGAGTGATAGGGTAAATTATACAAATTTGGTTAACAATAACACTAGTAATTTAAATGAATGATTTATTGATAAATTGAAGTAGTTAGATTTGATGAAATATTAAAATATTCTTAAACATTCCGCCTCCCTGGAACATAGTTTCAGCTCATAGGAAGTAAAGCCAGTTTGTGTACTGGCCGTACAAGATTGCCTGTTGATGTTTTTAGAGTGACGACTCGAACATGACCGTCTTTGCCTGGATGGACATCAATAACGCGCAATAAAGGTTGGTTGGAATCCTTGATGACTACGAAGTCATTTAGCTGAAGATCTTTTCGGGTTTTTGTCCAGCGGGGTCGATGTTGCAATGATATCAAATACTCCATACTCCAACGCTTCCAATTGCCTTGTACTTTTCTTTGTAGGGCCTGCCATCGCGTTTTGCCCTGAAGATTTCTGAAGCAGTAAGATGAAACGAATAAGCGTTGGACTGGTTCATGATAAATTTTAAAATATATCGAGTCATAAAAGCTAAGACGCGTATCAGACGAAACCATGATGATATTCGATTTGAAAGGAATGCGATGTGATGCGGACGAGTGTTTACTACCAAAAGCGATTTTTGAACTTGCTTTATCTCCTCTTGCTTACAATCTGGGTGTTCCTCAAAAGTTTCAACAATAGGCCAATCATTTTCATTTTTACCAAGCCAATGAGGGCCGTTCCACCAGGTCGGGTGATTCACTAGTTTCGAAGGTGCTATACCACGCGAAGCACAGTCTGTGGGGTTTTCTACCGATTTAACGTGGAACCACCTGTTTCGAGGTATAGGGTTCAGAATTTCAGAAGTTCTGTTTCCAACTTAAATATCCCAACGACGAGAAGGAGAAGACAACCGGGAAAGAACAACCTGCGAATCACACCACACGAATACGTTCTAAGCGTGGAATACTTTACTGTTTAATTGGAGCCACCCGAGTTTTTGCGGCCACAATATTCGTTTTTATGTCTCCATTTGGCAAAATTTGACGCGTGAAAAACCGTGTGATTGGAATTGGGAATCGATATTTTCAATTGTTCGAGGAATGTTAATTTTAGTAAAAAAGGCGGTTCTTCTCGGTATGTTCGCCATTTTTTGGCCCAATCAAGTTTTTGATGCCATAATTCTTGTAGGAGGATTTTAAGTTGAATTACCGAGGGAGAAAGAAACCCGAGGGGATCAAAAATTCACAATTTTCGGTCATATGTAGACGAAACGAGAAATAATCTAATTTCGAATTCCAATTCAACCCGAGAACTTTTACCCAGTCAAAGTCTTTGTTACCTGAAACGTTCTCATTTTGGACCGAGTCAGTTTTTGAAAGCAACTCTGTACAATTACTCTATTAAACATTTTTTTCTCAAAATTGCCTCAGACAGCGATTCTCCACCCGTCACGACAACATCGACGTAAAAGTCATTTAGAAGAATTTCGGAAGCGATTGGATATTCTTCTCTATAATCGCACGCCAATTGTTCTAAGACCCGAACCGGTAAATAGGGAGCACTTGCAGTTCCATAGGTTACTGTTCCCTGGCGAAAATGTTCAATTGGATCATAACTTGATTTTCACCATCCGTTGGTAGTCCCTGTCTTCAACTGCAACCCAAATTTGGCGAAACATCTAAACAATGTCCGCCGTAAAGACAAACATATGCCGACGAAATCTCAAACATACTGAAAACAGGTTACGTTGAATAGGTGGACCTACCATCAATGAATCATTCAAAGAAACACCGTTGTTATCCTTAAATGAACCATCAAAAACAACGCGAAGCTTTGTTGTGGCATTGTCTGGCAAATAAAAACATTTGGCTTTGAAATTTCAGAAGATGGAATTTTATGCATATGCCCTAACGACCGATATTCTTCCATAAATAAGGAGTAAGGCTCGATAAGTGAATTATTTTTCAAAAACTATAATAAATAAATTTCCATAGCGTTTAACCGAGAAACCGCACCATCGATGGTCTCAGAGAAATTCGGAGTGCTTTTAAAAGGAAGGTTCACAATGTATTTTCCAACTGCATCTCTTCGATGAATTTTAATAAAATGTTCCTCTATTGCCTTGTCTTCTTTTGACATAAACGACTTTGGATTCACCTCTTCAATTGTCCAAAACTTCTGCAACGTAGAATCCATGTCAAGAATGGTGTGATGATCCTTTATGGATGGTTCAGTTTTAGGTTATAATTGACCTGCTAAGACCCAACCAAACATATTTTTTTGTGCTACCGACTGGACATTAGCTCCTTTAACCACATCTCCCTGAAGAACTTCCCAAACCTTATCTGCTCCAAGCAATACCTTCCGAACTCGACTGATTAAATGATGGATCGTCCAGTTGCAGCTCAGAGATGTGCTGAAGTTACATTTACCAAAATAAAACTATATAATGAGATACTAGAAGTGTCATAACAAGAAGCAATAACCATTGACACTAGACCCCTAGATCTCCCTGCGCTGGTTGAGCCAATTCCACTTATAGGTATGCGAGCATTTGTTCGTCGTAGTCCAAGTCTCTGTACACAAGACTCAGTGACGAATGACACTTGTAACCCAGAATCAATTAAAATTCTAACCTCCCATTCCTGTCTGAAACTTTGTCAACAGCCGTTGGCAGTAATGTCTGGAGTACGAACCAAGCTACATTAACAGAATGATTCTTAACAATATTTGTCGCGATGGTTGATGGTGTTGGTGTTCCAGTCTGAGCTTCAGATGTGGAACTAAGCACAGTGTTATCACGGTGAACAAGCGTATTATGCCGTGAATTAAACATTTTGCAACGTGACGTGATTTGCACCGAAAGGAATTGTGGTTTTCTTGAAGACAGTTGAAGCAAACCTTTTTATTTTTTACGAATTCTCGTCGCGACTCGATATCCATGGCTAAGAAATTCGAACACTGCGCAAGGATATGCGAAGCATTACACTTAGGGCACAGGCTCGGCGATTAACCATGCATGCTTTTCAAGGCCGCAGACTTCCCTTTACTAGGTTCACGAACATAACGCCTACACGAATCGAGAACTTCACATCGACGCTCCAAAAATGCTTAGAACTCATTTATGGTAGGATCCTCTGAATCAACACTATCATTCGACCATGCCTGTCTGGTTTCTGCATCTAACTTGCCAATTAGAATAAAAATCATCCATGGATCTCATTTGCTAAAGTTGAACGAATCAAGACCCCTCAAAACCTCATCCGCACCATCCGATATGTTGCGCAGGATCTTAACGTTTGTGCTTTGAGTGAAAGGAAGTTTCATGAACGATTCTAAAAGATTATTGACAATGAACCGAGGCCTATCATACCGCTTCACTTATCTTTCCTACGCCTGTTGATAAGTTGCATCACAAATTGGAATGTGATTAAGCATATCTAAAGGCTTATTTCGCAACGATGAACGTAAAAGGTGAAACTTCCGAACTGACGAAATGTTTGGTTTATTGTAGACCATACTATCAAACATGTCGCGGAAAGTTGGCCAATTTTGATAGTCGCACAAAAGGGTTCAATATAGGGTAACATGGCTGTCTAAGCTAACCTAGGACAAAAAGTTTTAAAATCCCGGACCTTGGAGGACATCATCTACCTTAAAAAAGAGGACAAAAAGGGGACAAAATGAAAACAAAAACTAGGTCCATGAACTTAAACGAAAATGTATTTCATTTTTAAAATAATATAAAATACAAAAAATGTATAACTTATATTTAATAGTAAAAGGAAAGTACTTTTTATATTTATCTTCAGATTAAATTTTTTGTTTGTTTATTAATGAGGAAATTATCAGTTAAATTATAGATAAATTGGTTAAGTGAAATTTGAACTATTTAATTCCGGTTATTTTCAAAAAAAATGAAATTTAATTTTTCAAAATTTTATTTTCTAATGTGTAAATACAAAATTCGCGAGGTTCACAACATAATTTGTTTTTTTTTTTTTTTCACGGTAGGCTGGATATATTTTTGTGTTGACTTGTTTAAAATGAAAGTTTCCAAAACTCTCGATGAACCCGATGAACTTCTTCTGTTATTTAAGTGCATTTGAGATGTTATGGGGTCCTCGATCGCGTATTTTCCTTTGCTTGCAATGGAACTCTTGGAGTTACAAACTGTGCAATCTGATTCGGAATCATTTCTTTATTTTCTAAATGAAGGATCATCATTAAATAAGCACTTTCTTTTTGGCATGGTTTTATAATCATATTGTAAAAAATATTAATGAAATTAATTTAAACCACCAAATAAGATAAAGTTTGATTTTTTACAACTTAAGGCTTAACTACATAGACATGTTTATTTTGCACTTTTGTACTGTTTGCCAAAAATAGGCCTATGTAGTTAAGCCTTTACCTTTCTTGGTGAAAGGGAAAAACAAAACAAATTACAATGAAGCTGCACAAATGGGCGCGTTTATCTAAACTAACAGAAATAATAATTGTTTCCTTTTATGTTTTCTATGTTCTATCAGATTTGTATTGGCTCTCTTTTTCTTTTAAATTCAGAGTTCGATGACTTTTTTTAATTTTCGTAATTACTTGTTAGGGTAGTAGCCCGTAGCGTAATGGTTAGTGCGTTCGACTGTCACGCTGGAGGTCTGGGATCGCATTCGGCATAAAATTGTAGGTCCCTTCCATTCCTGTCGAAAGGCGCACACAGGAATGGTTGCGAGTTGTTAGTCACTAGGCCCTGGTTCTTCATGAGCCGTTGTGCCACCCGATTTATTTATTTTGTTAGGGGAAAAAAGAGGACAATTTCTTAAAACGTTGGAGAACGTTCCGCGCCGGGGTTAAAAAGAGGACATGTCCTCCAAAAAGAGGACGCATGGCAGCCCTAGTTCAATATGAAGCCTTGGAAGCAAATCGTTTGGTTGAAAACCTTGGATAGGTAAACTAAACTGTGCCTGCTGTATTGAAGGATCTGTTTCCCTATTTAACCTTTCGTTTCCCTCGATTTCATTATTAGGTGTTCCTAACACTGACTTTTGTTGGTTGGCTTCAGCCTTAAACTTAATCCTTTCCCGCATGGCCGAGAGTAAAACCGATTTGACAAGTATATGCCTAGATTCAAACTCTTCGGATTCTGACTCGGGATCAACGTAACCCTCATCCTCCATTAATTCATACCATTCCTCCTGTGAGGCATAAAACCTTTTCCACAGTTGGTCAAGCTTTTTTAAGCGAATTTCAATTGCTTCAAACGAAGTAACCTCTAATTTTTCAGTAAATTCAGCTACTTTAGTTAACGAGTTCTTTAAGTTTCCACGAATAGCACGTAATTTTGAAATCTTTTCTTTAGAAGCCATATTTTAAGTTTTAATAAAATAAAATACACGTGTTAAATCTGTAGGTATATATGTATCGAAATTTTCAATCACGTGTCGAGAACAAGTCACTTTTTATAAGCTAGGTACTTATTTTTGTATTAATTTAATTCAAGTTCTAATTAAATTTCACATAAACGACAAATATATACACACTAACAAGTTTTCCACGCTTTTAATCTAACGTAATAGATCAATGGGCAATATATTAACTCAAGGTCCGATAATTCAATTTGCCTTTATACAGGGTGTCCCGTAAGTAATGGATAACCCTGAAATGCCGCATAGTAGACTTTATGACCGCCCTGAAAACTGATAAAAAAAAGTTCTATCCCAACCACAAGAAAAGTTATATGCATTTTTTTGTTCAGTGCATTATTTTTTTCTTACTTTACATTTTTGAATACCACGACTACAATTGAATGAGTTCCATCATTTTTTTTTTGCAGGAATATTTTACATTACTTGTGCCAACACATAAGTAGAAGAAAATTATTAAAACTGTTGGACTTCTTAGAGAAAAAAATTATTTAACATTGAATTTCAATGCAAAATGTGAAAACAAATAATTTTTGAAAAAGTTAAATCATAGCTGGTATAAAAAAAATGCATGAATACCTGAGTGGCCAACTATTTTAAAAATATGCGCGTTAAATGCAGATTTTAAAATGGTATTACTTATTATTATATCTAGAGTCAGTAGCAAGTTATTGGTAAAAATCTGCAATACTAGAGTAAATTTAGCAAAAACAAAAGTTTTCAAAATTAGCACAGTAAACGTGAAAAAAATACCAAGCGTTGAACATAGCAGATTTTTGATTTATTGGCTGTTTCTACGATGTTGTCCTAATGATAAATCCAAGCTTTCAACTTCTAGGGCCGAATGCATTATTGATAAAAATGTCAAAAAAGTGCAAAAAACGGTTACATTTTCGAGCTTGTTTTGAATTTTACCTGTTCTATTGGGCTTTAACAAACCCATCAAATATTTTGTTGGTTGCTATTAGTTTATTTGTTATTTTCTCTTAACAAAAAGTTTTTGAGCCAGCTTTTGATCACATGATCACTTAGTTAGAAAACAAAAACAAAAATAGATAATTTTTTAATTTTTTTTTTTATTTAAAGCAAATGCTCAAACTGTTTTCCACCCACTCTTATACAGGTTCTGCACCTCCGAATAAATAAACGTCTTAGTGAACGTGCAAGGTTTTGCTCAGAAATTTGTAATGCAGCTGCCCTTCACACGATTTCTTAGCTCCTCTAAAGACCATTATCGGCTTGCTGTATACGATTTCCTTAATGCATCCCCAATAAAAAAAAATCAAGTGGATTTAGGTCTGGTGAACGGGGTGGCCATAAAATTGGTCCCAGACGTCCTATCCATCTGCCTGAATATCTGGCATTTAAATATGCCCGCACAGGCACAGCATAGTGTGCTGGAAAACCATCATTTTGAAGCCAATGGGATTCCTTTAGTTCTTGAGGCACTTCTTCCAGCAAGGTTGGGAGATCATTTTGGAGGAACTCCAAATAACCTTGGCCAGTTAAAATCCCCGGCAACTCAAAGGGTCCAATTATTTTCCCATTGAGAATCCCAGTCCAATAGTTTATTTTGAATTGGTACTGGGACCTGTCTTCCCTCATGATGTTTGGGTTTTGTAGTGCCCAGAAGTGGAGATTATGGAGATTATTGTAGCCATCTCTTTTAAATGTGGACTCACCGCTCCAAAGAATTTTTCTCAAAAAACTGCGGATCTTCTTGAATTTTCATTATCATTTGTCGACAAAAACTCATTCTCGTTTCAAAATCTTGCGGCTGGAGAGTTTGCACCCGTGTTAGGTGAAAGGGATGATATTTATATTTACTTAGCACATTATGCGCAGTCGTCTTTCCGATCCCAGTGTGTCGTGCTATTGCTCGGATTGATACTGTAGGATATCGGTCAAGTTCCGCAAGCACTAAGTCGTCGGTATCTCCTCGAGGGGGTCGTCCCACGCCAGCACCACCAACACCACTACCAGGCAGCCTTCCTTCCGAGAAACAGCTATGGACTCTAATAAACACTCGATAATCCGGACGACGTGCGTTAGGGTACCTTTCCCTATACAGAGTCGCACTCTCCATAAATGAAATGCATGTTTGCATATTCTTGTGCAGAATACAGAATACGTGGCATCGAAAAAGTTCAATCAAACGTCTTAATTATCAAAAAGCAGGTTCAGGAAAACAGCTATTTAGACCGTTAATTTTTCTGAAGAATGAACAATAAAAACGATATAAATAAGTGTTCGTCGTGGTCTTAATCTTATGAATTAAGATCAAATTACAAAAACTTTAATTCAAAATTTAAAAAACTTACGATTTTATGCGTTCTCACTTTCTCAGGATCTTACAATTTACTATTCAAAAAACACAATTCAAATTGAATCAGAAGACTTTTTGTTTGGAGAAAATAACAAATAAAAAATAGCAACCAACAAAATATTTGATGGGTTTGTTAAAGCCCAATAGAACAGGTAAAATTCAAAACAAGCTCGAAAATGTAACCGTTTTTTGCACTTTTTTGACATTTGTATCAATAATGCATTCGGCCCTAGAAGTTGAAAGCTTGGATTTATCATTAGGACAACATCGTAGAAACAGCCAATAAATCAAAAATCTGCTATGTTCAACGCTTGGTATTATTTTCACGTTTACTGTGCTAATTTTGAAAACTTTTGTTTTTGCTAAATTTACTCTAGTATTGCAGATTTTTACCAACAACTTGCTATTGACTCTAGATATAAGAATAAGTAATACCATTTTGAAATCTGCATTTAACGCGCATATTTTTAAAATAGTTGGCCACTCAGGTATTCATGCATTTTTTTTTATACCAGCTATGATTTAACTTTTTCAAAAATTATTTGTTTTCACATTTTGCATTGAAATTCAATGTTAAATAATTTTTTTCTCTAAGAAGTCCAACAGTTATAATAATTTTCTTCTACTTATGTGTTGGCACAAGTAATGTAAAATATTCCTGCAAAAAAAAAATCATGGAACTCATTCACTTGTAGTCGTGGTATTGAATAATGTAAATTAAGAAAAAAAATAATGCACTGAATAAAAAAATGCATATAACTTTTCTTGTGGTTGGGATAGAACTTTTTTGTATCAGTTTTCAGGACGGTCATAAAGTCTACTATGCGGCATTTCAGGGTTATCCATTACATACGGGACACCCTGTATACATATGTAGGTACGGAATAACGTGAAGTCCGTTAATTAAATTTGATTTTATGTATACGGGATAACGCGAAGTCCGTTAATCCCGATAGCGAAACTTTTTTTATAATAAGAAAACGCGATGTCCGTCCAACTTGATTCGCAATTTCCTTCAACAAATTAAATGTTTCCTTAGAAATAAATGTAAACCCAACAGATAGCGAAGGACCAGCAATTTACCAAAGGACACCAGATAAATTCACAAATTACCAGAATAAAAATAATTTTCAAATTGTTCAATATAATTTTAAATTCAATGTAGGTACTTATCTGTTTGCAAGTCGTAATCCAAGTGAACGAGTGTTTGAGCACAAGAGAAGCTTATGACCAAAAGTGTTATACATATATAATATAAATGATACAGAAAGGGTATGTAAAGTAATTGATTTAGATTTTAGAGTATTGAGTAGTGAGTGATAGGGTAAATTATACAAATTTGGTTAACAATAACACTAGTAATTTAAATGAATGTTTTAATGAAAAATTGAAGTAATTAGATTTGATGAAATATTTAAATATTCTTAAACAGTTGGTTTAAATGTATACTCATTCCATTGAAAATTATTTTTTTAAAATTGAAATTTAGCAAAGAAATTGTTTGTGACAACATAGTTTGTTTGTGACAGCCCATTTTCCAAAAACTCTTAATGGCTGGTTTAAATTTATACTCATTCCTTTGAAAATTGTTTATAAATTGAAATTTAGCTAAGGAATCGTTTGTGGCAACCTAGTTTGTTTGTGACCGACTATTTTCCAAAAAACTCGTAACGGCTGGTTTAAATTTATACTCATTCCCTTGAAAATTGTATTTTAAATTGGAATTTAGCAAAGAAACCGTTTGTGACAACCTAGTAATTGTTTGTGAAAGCCTATTTTCCAAAAACTCGTATAAGCTGGTTTAAATTTATACTCATTCCATTGAAAATTGTTTTTAAAATTGGAATTTAGTAAAAAAAATAGTTTGTGACAACCTAGTTATTTTGTGACAGCCTATTTTCCAAAAACTCGTAACGGCTGGTTTAAGTTTATACTCATTCCATTAAAAATTGTTTTTTAAATTGGAATTTAGCAAATAAATCGTTTGTGACAACCTAGTTTGTTTGTGACAGCCTATTTTCAAAAAACTCGTAATGGCTGGTTTAAATTTATACTCATTCCATTGAAAATTGTTTTTTTAAATTGGAATTTAGCAAATAAAATGTGGTATGTACAATAATGGTTTGAAATAGGAGAATGATTTAAGCCCATGTTCATAGAAATATCCGATATAGTAAAGGAGATATGGGTGTTTCAAAGTTACATACAAAGTTCATTTTATTTTTATTAAAAAGAAAACGAGGGTGTGTACATAGATTTTTTTTGCTAAATCAAGTGAACAATAAGAGATGCGTCGATTGGCATTTTTATTTTTCCGAAAATCGAAAGTGCGCCGGCTGATTTCGAGGTGGTTATCCCTAGCCATCTCTTGATTTTTTGCTTCAAGCCTAGTACGCTGCTGATGTGACACGAAAAATCCCATACAAAAATGACATGACGAAATCATAAACGAAAAATTTCGCTGTCAGTTTGTATGAAGTAGGTACCTAATTGACAAAAAAAAACATCATTCACGTAGGTATTCATTTGCAGAGAAATGTATTTTTTTTTCTTTTCTTTGTTAGTATCAACCTATCAACATTCTTGATCAAAGAAGTTAATAAACATGTTGCTAAAAGTGTACCCACCCATGATCAAAATCTGGAAGTTAAAATTTTCGAGCACACAAATATGTTCTACAAGCGACATCTTGCAATAAAAGATAAGAACCTTCAAAGCGTCTGACCTGACCAAATATGCATAACTTCAGTTATAATTGACCAAACTGCAAGGTTAAGATCAATAAAGGACCAAGAAATGTAAAGCTAAATTTATTTGTAAGAATTATAGTGAAGGGACAAAACTATCCATATCAAAAACGAGTGTGAAGCCGCTGTCAATTTGAATTTGATCGAATGAAAATATAATAAAAAGTTTCAAAAAATGTTTACAATAAAAAAATTAATGAAGCTAAGTTATTGTCCCAATTCTTGTCTACAAATCTGTAATAGGCAATTTTTGGGTAAAATTTATAAAAAATTTTCAACGTAATGAGTATAAATTTAAACCGGCCATTACGAGTTTTCGGAAAATAGGCTGTCACAAACAAACTAGGTTAACACAAACAATTTCTGTGCTAAATTCCAATTTTAAAAACAATTTTCAATGGAATGAGTATAAATTTAAACCAGCCATTACGAGTTTTTGCAAAATAGGCTGTCACAGACGACTTCTTTGGTAAATTCCAATTTAAGAAACAATTTTCAATGGAATAAGTATACATTTAAACCAACCATAACAAGTTTTTGGAAAATAGGCTGTCACAAACAAACTAGGTTGTCACAAACGATTTCTTTGCTAAATTCCAATTTTAGAAACAATTTTCAATGGAATGAGTATACATTTAAACCAACTATTACGAGTTTTTTAAAAATAGGTTGTCACAAACAAACTAGGTAGTCAAAAACGATTTCTTTGTTAAATTCCAATTTTAGAAACAATTTTCAATGGAATGATTATAAATTTAAACCAGCCATTACGAGGTTTTGGAAAATAGGCTGTCACAAACGATTTCTTTGGTAAATTCCAATTTTAGAAACAATATTCAATTGAATGAGTATAAATTTAAACCAGCCATTACGAGTTTTTGGAAAATAGGTTGTCACAAACAAACTAGGTTGTCACAAACGATTTCTTTGATAAATTCCAATTTAAGAAACACTTTTCAATGGAATGAGTATAAATTTAAACCAGCCATTACGAGTTTTTGGAAAATAGACTGTCACAAACAAACTGGGTTGTCACAAACGATTTCTTTGATAAATTCCAATTTTAGAAACAATTTTCAATGGAATGAGTATACATTTAAACCAGCCATTACGAGTTTTTGGTTGTCCTGACAAACTAGTTTGTCACAAACGATTTCTTTGGTGAATTCCAATTAAAGAAACAATTTTCATTGGAATGAGTATCAATTTAAACCAACCATTACGAGTTTTTGGAAAATTGGCTGTCACAAACAAACTAGGTTGTCACAAACGATTTCTTTGCTAAATTCCAATTTAGAAACAATTTTCAATGGAATGAATATAAATTTAAACCAACCATTACGAGTTTTTGGAAAATAGGCTGTCACAAACAAACTAGGTTGTCACAAACAAATTCTTTGGTAAATTCCAATTTAGAAACAATTTTCAATGGAATGAATATAAATTTAAACCAACCATTACGAGTTTTTGGAAAATAGGCTGTCACAAACAAAATAGGTTGTCACAAACAACTTCTTTGGTAAATTCCAATTTAGAAACAATTTTCAATAGAATGAGTATAAATTTAAACCAACCATTACGAGTTTTTGGAAAATAGGCTGTCACAAACAAACTAGGTTGTCACAAACTATTTCTTTGCTAAATTCCCATTTAAGAAACATTTTTCAATGGAATGAGTATAAATTTAAACCAGCCATTACGAATTTTTGGAAAATAGTCTGTCACAGACAAACTAGGTTGTCACAAACGGATTTTTTGCTAAATTCCAATTAAAGAAATAATTTTCAATGGAATGAGTATACATTAAACCTTTTAAATCACCAGGCGTAGATGGTATTTTCCCAGCCCTTCTGCAAAAGGGTGAAGAAAATCTTATGCCTTATCTTATTAGCATTCTTCGAAGTAGCACTACTCTTGGGTATATACCAAATCTATGGAGAAGGGCTTAAGTAATCTTTATTCTAAAAATCGGGAAAAAGGATACAACACATCCAAAGTCTTTCAGGTTAATAAGCTTAACATCCTTTTTACAGAAAACTTTAGATAAAATAATAGGTAGACAACTTCATAAGATCAGAAGTTTTAATAAATAGGCCTCTCAATCTGCGAAAACATGCTTTCAGAGTAGGTAGATCTACAGAAACTGCTCTGTTCGAACTCACGAACACCTTACAAAAAGCCCTAGATGTTTAGGAAACGGCATTAGCCGCATTCCTAGATAGAGAAGGAGCTTTTGACAACACCTCTCTTGCCTCAATTAACAAGGCTCTTGAAAGGAAGGGTGTTCCCATCACCATAACCAGCTGGATTAAAGAAATGTTAGGTACCAGAACAGCAGAGGCACTAGCAGGAACAAATACACAGGGATAATCACCACAAGAGGTTGTCCGCAGGGAGGGGGTCTATCACCCTTGCTGTGGAGTTTTGTAGTGGATGAACTGTTAGAAAGTCTAACCGCCCAAGGCATATGCGTTTTTGGCTTTGCCGATGATATTGTAATCACAGCCCTAGGAAAGTTTGAAGAAACTCTATGCGATATAATCCAAAGAGGATAAGCAATCACAAGGAAATGGTGTATATCAGTAGGACTAAACAACAGTGCTTCAAAAATTACGATTGTACCATTTACCAAGAAAAGATTTCTACCACGCATGAAACCTATCCGGTTAGCTGGTAAAGTAATCGAAACGAAGAGGGAGGTAAAATACCTAGGAATAACACTAGATAGCAACCTCCTCTGGAACAAACATTTAGAAATAACTGTCGGGAAAGCCACAAAGGGCCTCATGATATGCAACAGACTTGCAGGGAAATCTTGGGTTTGCAGGCCACACATCCTTCGATGGATGTACACCATTATGGTAAGACCCATCATTACGTATGGCGCGGTTGCATGGCACAAACGAACCAAAATCTTAACAACTAGAAAAGCCCTAGGAAAAGTCCAAAGGCTCGCATGTTTATGTATAACGGGAGGAATTAGTACTTGCCCTTCATCAGCCATGGAGGTTATCCTCCATCTATCTCCTCTACACGAGGTTATTGAAAGTGCTGCAAAGGGAGCCATTATGAGATTTGCCAAGGGGGGAACTGGGACTGGTAAATGTATAGAACTCAAAGAAAGAGCTAGCATTCCGAAGTCTTCAGTAACAAACCTTATTGCCATTCCAAGATTAAAAAATTTAACTTCGATAAAAATTTTCAAATAGAGTTAAGTAGCAGGAAAGAGTGGGTAGGGGAAACCGGTAACTACCCTCTTAAAGCAAACGCCATCAAGTGGTACACTGATGGATCAAGAACGAACGAAGGGACTGGTGCAGGAATTTTCGGGCGTAGAACCAAGATTTCTATACCGATGGGTCAGTCTTCTAGCATTTTCCAAGCAGGAGTACACGCAAAAGGGAAATGTGCAGATCGAAATCTCGAAAGAAAATACAAAAACCAACACATTGCCATTATGTCGGACAGCCAAGAAAAATTCAAAAATTTGAGTTTTTAAAATTGGAATGGCTATCTGGGATGATCTGAAAATGACACGTTGTTTTTTAACTGTGACACTAAAATATTTTTTCGAGCGGCAACATGGAATCTTGAAAAAAAAATCACCAAGCCAAGCTATTTTTTTTTTTAAAGAATGACAGGTGGGGTTGGGGTCAAAATACTGTATGGGTCATAGTACTGTATTTAAAATACTGTATCTCAAAATACTGTATTTTAAAATAATGTATGTACAAAATACTGTATGATCAAAATACTGTAAGTCAAAATTCTGTAATTCAAAATTCTGTATTTGGAAATGCTGTAAATAGGCTGAAAAATAAAAATCGTTTTGATAATGTAAAAAAGTGCGATTATCAAAACGATTTTTATTTTTCAGCCTATTAACAGCATTTTCAAATACAGAATTTTGAAAACAGAAGCCTTTTTTTTTAAGAATACATAGGTATATCATAATAATTTTTCATTAGCATAATATTCCGAAAGACTTCCCTTGAAGTACCCATGATATTAGTATATGTACCTATGATAATTCATAAGTCTATGAATGTATTAAAACAAAATAAATGGTATCTTATTCTTATTTTATCTTTCTCATTTCTTCTTCTTAATTGTATTTCTCTCTCTCACATTTGTACATGAATTGTTTTGATCATAATCAACAACTGCATAAACAACTGCACCAAACTAATTGATCTGTCAAAACTTCCACGTGTTCATGAATTTCGTTGATGTTTAAGAGCTTGTGCAAATTTAAGTGTTAAGGGTCCTACACATTATCAATTTTTGTCGACAATAATTATTGAAGATATTTTCTGTCAAAAACAATTGACGAAACGTTTCAACCACACGTATCAATGAATATTGACAACTATTCAACAAATTGTCTTTCAAATTCGCGAGAATTAAGTCGACAATCACAAATTTCATTTTTATTTGTTTTTGTTTCCCTCCAACTACACAACACAACCGAAACATCGATAATTAACTTTATGCTGCTCAAAACCCATCCTGACATTGACACTTACATTGATGAAAACCAAATCAATTTTGTTTCTCATCAATGTGGTCAATGTTCATTGACAATGAAATTGGAGAGCATACAAACGATCAATACGCAGCCAAAAATGACATTTTCAGCGAATATTGACAATAAACATTGTTCGTCTGTAGGCCCCTTTAAGTGTTATTTTGAATATTTATCCATATACATAAATCGAGTTCTGATTTTTTTTTTTTTGTTTTTTATAATGGAAGTTTAAGAACGGAATTATGCAAAATTATTTTTATTATTCGAGATACAGTGTTTTGCTCATATTTGAGAAATACAGTTTTTTGATCATACAGTATTTTGAACATACAGTATTTTGAAAAACAGTATTTTGAAATACAGAATATTAACCATACAGTATTATGACCATACAGTATCATACAGTATCATACAGAATTTTGACCATACCAGTATTTTAAAATACAGTATTTCGACCCGCTCCCTGACAGGTGATGTCAATATGAGTAATGCCAAACTCAAATAATTTCTGATTTGTTTCTGTGCTGTTGTGGCTACAATGATTCTGCGCAGCAAATCTAGAAATAGAGAGATATGACTAAAACAGATGTACAGCAAGTCTGCACGCATCTTTACATGCAGAGCTGCACACGAAACACATGTGCATAGTTTCTGACACTCATGATGCATAGTTATGTCAAACAAATATATAAAAGCACAGCGTTGCCGATGTGACACGATAGCGTTTTTTAAAAAGAGATTTTCTTCGTTGGACGATGGCAGGAAATTCAACATAGCAGTTTTATAATCTCCATTATTTAACTTTAAGGATAATTTACATTTTAACAAAAAAATTGCGAAATTTGATGAAATTATACGAAAATTTGTCGAAATGACGTACAAATTAAAAGAAACTTCTATTTATGGACAAGACACGAATGGTTCAAGTGGTATTTTTTGTTGTAGGTGACTACTACACCACTTTTTATATTGAATTTTTAAGAAGAAGTAGAAAAACTTGTGTGGCACGAAAATTGAATTTTTGAATTTTTTAATTGTGGAACCCAAATAGTTTTTCGAGCGGCAACGCCGGCTTCATGGGTACTTAAAAAAAATATCATCAACACAAGCAGGTGATGTAATGCCAAATACCAACTATTTAAGATTTTTTCTTTGCTGTTGTGGCTGCAATGATGCTGCGCACCAAATTTAGAAATAGAGATATCGTGCAGCGCTGCGCTGCATGCAGACTTTGAGCGAATCTGCTCCCATAAGAACATGTGTAAATTATTTTCGCTGCATGAAAAACGATGCACATCTGTTTAGCACAATATCGTGCAGCGATTGCAAAAAATACAAAAGTGCGAAATAAACATGTAGCTTAAGATGTGTATATATCTGCTTGCAAGAAAACGAGAATACGTCCATGTTGTACTTACGTACTCAAAAGGAATAAACGAAAATCTTAAAATATAGGATTTCTTGGACTTGTTTGTGTATCGGATTTCTTAGTTTTTTAACGAGAATATTTCGTTTTAAAAATAGGCACGTTTCCCTAAAATCATATTTTTGCGGAGTAAAAAATAAAAATCAAATACCTATTTTCGGATTTTTACAGTTTTTAATTCATCCTCATCACAAACTATATCGAGAATATTTCATTGAAATAAAATTTTCCAGAGCAAAATATTTTATCTCAAAAAATTTGTAATTATAAATTTCCGCAAATTTATCCAAATCCCAGCTCAATAGAAATTGACAATTTAACTCAACAGTCTCAAAAGGATAGCTCTATACGGCAGTTGTTCGTCCAGCGCTTACATACGGTTCACAGTGTTGGACAATGTACAAGAAGTAGGTATGAGAGTAAATTGAAGGCAGCTGAAATGAAGATGCTTCGCATGACAGCAGGAGTGACAAATCGTAATCGAATAAGAAGCAAGAGAATCCGAGGAAGCCTTCACATAAAAAATACCATCTTGGACAAAATACAGCATGACTAACTTAGCTGATACTGTCATGTACAAAGAAGATGCCATGCGAGAACCCAGTTCAAAAGGCAATAGCACGAGACGTTCCAACACTAAGCTGAGAGGAAAGTTAAATCGAGAAGTCGGTCTTGTTAACAATATTAAAAGCGTTATAGCTAATATGACGATCTTGTTGATACCTTGTAACTTTTTTAAGATTGTTGGAACTTAAAAAAGTTACAATGTTAAATGTCCGCGAAAAGAAAAGTTTAAAATTTCATTTTTGATACCTGATGGACTGGTTTAGGTTGGCTTTATTTTACCTCACCAATTTATATACTAAGTGACTTTAAGTATAGATACATAGGGATTTCTATTTGGCTTACAAAAAACTCTTAGTCCCTGATTTGATAAAGTTGGTAATGTCCATCCCCATCCTCTCCGGGTCGTTGTCGTTGTTTCGCTTTACGAGATTTTAATTTATTTTCAGAAGGGAGCAGAATATTAACGAAATATTTTATTTGCTTTCATTTTCCAAATGAGTTGAGTTAAGACTCGAAAGAAGAGTCAGACGGAGTGATGAGTGTTTTTGAAACAAATTTCATGGATTGTGATTATCTGTGTTTTGATACAAAACGCTGGCGTTGGAAAGAGGAAATATAACAACAGCACGCGATGTAAAATTTTCTGTCTTTGATGATGCAGAAGACGAAGATAGACGGAGAGAAGTAGTGATTTTGAGAAGGGTGGGGGCTAAGGGATGGTACAGGAGATGCATAATTATCAGTTGAGTGAACACAAAACGATGCTTAAACCGATGTGGTCTTTTGAAGTGAAATCTTTCACTTGCCTCCTCTTATTGTTCTTTTTATATAGGCTTTAAAAAATAACGAACATACATCCGACACAGTAACAGTATTATGGAATTAGAGCATGAGAAAAGGTCTCCAATCCACCCTCCATACTCTTTAACCTTACACATCTATCCCCCCATCATATTGATGTTTAAATTGTGGGAAATGAATTTCATCATCAGGTGTTGTTATACAATTAAAATACCAGATTTATGGGCGATTTCATGAAAGACTTTTAAATATTTAAAAGGTGATTTAGCCTTAAAATGACGATTTTTGGTTTCACCAACAGCAACAGGCTTTTAAACACCCTTATAAACTAATATCCCATTTTCGTCTCAATAAAATTTAAAAGCATCGTAAGAGTCATCACATCCCGTGCACATGCACATACAAGTTATATCAGAGCTCACTTGTGCGTCCCCATAAATTATCTAGTAATACGAGAACACACTTTGTGCCTCTACAAAAATGTAACGTAAACAAATGAAGGAAATGAGATCTATGGGAATAATGCACTATCAGCATTTCTTGCCCTCAGCAAGATGTACTTTGTTTATATTAGTCTTTTAAGATTCCTTCACACATAGACAAATTAAGATTTGCTGTGTTAGATTTTAGTAGAATAAAAAGGGATCGTTCGATCTCTTAAGATTCAGATATTGTCAACATCTCAACGTATAAACTAAAGATTTCCCCCCACCAGTGGTAAGGGATCTGAAGTTTGATGAATAAAGTGACGATTTTTTAAATTTAAAACTTTGTCTTTTATTTTATGTTCTCCGGTGGAGAATAGACAAAACTAATTTTTTTGGTATTTCCGCGATACTAAAATATAAATGGCGCAGTCGGTAGGATACCAGTCAGATATATGAGTGCAAATCATATAAAGAAATGGTAATCCAGTGATCGAACCACCTTATCGATTTTTCTCGCAAAATATTAGTGAAAAATAAATACTTTCAACCAACTCGTAACTCGTGATTGTGTGAAAACTTTTATCTGTGAAAACCAACACTAATTAAGTGACCATAAAAATAAAGAAACAACTCGTAACTCGTGATTGTGGACTATAAAATTTTTGTGTGCGAAAAAAATCAAAATCGATCTTTCAATAAAAACGAAAGAATTCAAGTGCAAATTGAATCTCTTTCAAAAGAATTATTTAAGTAGTTCAAGACAATGAATATGACCTATGCTACAAAATCCGTAGAGGAAAAATAATTCAAAAAAAAAAAAAAAAAAAAAAGTGAAATCTAAAAGAAAAAATATACCTAACTAAAAAATTTTAGATTTATGGTTCAAATTATATGTGGAAAATCCACTTGAACCCAACGTGGAAATAAGTGGCATGATCTAAGGCCCCAACGAGATCAATAAGTTGATGAATCGAATCAGAAGAGATTCGCACCGAGCTGAATTAAGGCAGCTAAACCATAACCAACAAAGAAACTTTCAAGAACAAGAAGACAACATGGATCCACCAGTAGGACCACAACAGCAAGAGCAGCAACAACCACCATTAGTAGGAGGTAATAATAATTTAAGATCTTTAGAATTAAATCCCCTTAAATATATAGAAAAATTACAAAATTTCGACGGTAAAACCGAAGACCTCCCTATTTTTATTTCAAATGTGGGTGATATAATCCCCACATTATTAACTTATAATGACATATCACAAAAAATGTGTATAAATATTCTTAAAAGTAAATTTATAGGAAGAGCCAGACAGGCTATCGAAATTCATACCCATCTTAATAGATGGATTGATATAAAAAACATGCTTTTGCAAAATTTCGGTGGATTTAAAAATTCGTTCCAATTGTATGAGGATCTCAGAGCTTCTCAATATAGAGGCGATCCGCTTAAATTTTATAACTATATACAACATACCCTTTCCTTGCTAAACCAAAAGAGTTTACAAGAAAATAATATTTCTGATCTTCCTCGTAATAACGAAACAGCGCTTACAATCTTCAAAGAAAGATTACCAACGCATATGAGAACAATTTTATATGCATTAAAACCTTCAACCATGGAGTTAGCACTTCATGAACTTTCACAAGCCCAGTTCATTAGCAATAACTCTGATTTTAAATTTAATGAAACAAATAAAAATAATAATTTTAAACAAAATCGGTATGATGGCAAAAATCATAATAATAATAAAGGTAATTGGCAACCTAAGCCATTCCATACACAAAACAATTTTTCAAACCAAAGACAATACAATCAAAACAACCAAAGACAATACAATCAAAACAACCAGAGACCAAACGAAAATAGACAACAATACCCACAGAAAATTGAACCAATGGATGTAGATCCAAGCTCATCTCAACTTAGACGTTTTAATCCTCCTAAAAATAATTTTATTAAAGAAGAACCTTACAATGAAGCAAATTTTCGATATGTGGCCTCGGAAACAATAAACAAGGTTTACCCTATATCAGACTAACAAAAGAAAATGCAAGTATAAGATTATTAATAGATACACCCCCACAGTATTTAAAATCTAGAATTTCTCCACTAAGAATTAAAACCGCAGGTAACCCTATAACTATTTATAAAGATGCTATATTCCCCAAAGAAAAATTCGTTTTACCAGTCTTAGAAGACGCCGAATTTCAAATTTATAACTTTTCTGATGAATATAACGGTTTATTGGGCAATAATATATTAATCCCTAACTATGCAACTATATTTTATAAAGAAAAATTATTAAAACTAAATGAAAAAACATTTCCAATTTTTTTTAATAAAACCGAGGAATTTGAATATGAAAATTCTATTAACCATATGAATAAAATTGAAGAAGATTTAAGTGTACCAAATTTCACGAATGAATTACGAACAGATCATCTTAACGACGAAGAAAAATCCGAATTATTAGAAATGTGCAATCAATTAAATCAAGCTTTTTATCACAAAGGTAATGATTTAACCTTCACTAACTATGTCAAACATAAGATACCCACTGATGATGATTCACCAGTATATACTAGGATATACAGATACCCCGAGATTCATAAAAAAGAAGTTAATCGCCAAATTCAGGAAATGTTAGAACAAAAAATAATTGAACCCTCTACATCTCCTTATAATGCTCCAATTTGGGTGGTACCAAAGAAAGAAGATTCGAACGGAAATAAAGAATGGAGAATCGTTATTGATTACCGCAAATTAAATCTTAAAACGAAAGAAGATAAATTTCCTATTCCCAATATTGACGCAATACTTGACAAACTTGGACACTGTAATTATTTTACCACACTTGATCTTACTAAAGGTTTTTATCAAATTGAAGTAAACGAAAATGACAAAGAAAAAACAGCATTTAGCACGCTTTCCGGACATTACCAATTTTTAAGAATGCCATTCGGTTTAAAGAATGCACCCGCAACTTTTCAACGATTAATGAACGAGGTACTAAAAGATTACATTGGTAAAATCTGTTACGTATACTTAGATGACATAATCATTTTTTCTACAAATCTACAAGAACATATAACACATATTAAACAAATATTAAACGTTTTAAAAAAAGCAAACCTCAAAGTATCTCTTAATAAATCAGAATTTATGAAACATGAAACTGAATTTCTTGGTCACATAGTAACACCAGACGGTATAAAACCTAATCCAAAAAAAATTGAAACGTTAAAAAACTTTCCCATACCAACTACAGTTAAAGAAATACAAGCATTCCTTGGACTAACTGGATACTATCGTAAGTTTATACAAGATTACGCAAAAATTATCAAGCCTTTTACACTTTGTTTAAAAAAGAACGCTAAAATAGACATAAAAGATAAAAATTATATAGACGCATTTCTGAAACTTAAAACAATGATGACAGACAATATTATGAACAGACATCCAGACTTTTCAAAAGAATTTGTACTAACTACTGATGCATCGAACTTTGCCATAGGCGCAGTTCTTAGTCAATCACATGGACCACTATCTTTTGCTTCAAGAACGTTAAACAAACATGAACAAAAATATTCTACAATAGAAAAAGAACTATTAGCAATTGTATATGCAACGTCCCAATTTCGACATTACCTTTATGGTAGAAGATTCACAATAAAAACTGACCATAGGCCTTTAGTATGGCTACAAAACTTAAAAGAACCAAATTCAAAATTGCAACGCTGGAAAATAAAACTAGAGGAGTACGATTTCAAGATAGAATTCATACAGGGTAAAGAAAATAAAGTAGCAGATGCCCTTTCAAGAATTAAAATACAAGAACCAAAAATAAACATATTAGAAGAAGATTTAAGAACTAATCATAGTGCACAAGAAGATAATTCTCTTTTCATTCCTATTAGCGATAAACCTCTTAATTACTCTAAAAGACAAATTGTATTTGATTCCAACTCAGATGGAGATCAAACAATTATATTCCCGCATGTTGGTAAAAGACGAATAACCTTTAAAAGCACTAATCCGAATGAAGAATTTTATTTAAAAATAATAAAAGAAATTGATATAGGTATTACAAATGCTATATATATAGAAAATTATACAACATTCAATGAATTCCAAAATGTATGGATACGAGAAAATAAAATCGGAAAAAAGAATATATTATTAAGAAGCATGAAAATTTTAAAAGATTTAAACATAAAAGATAGGCATGAAATAATAATCAAAACACACAAAGAATTAAACCATATTGGAATCGAAAAGCTTTACTTGGAATCGACAAGAAAATATTACATCCCGAACTTTAAAGAATTAATAAATAAAATTTTAAACAAATGTAATTTTTGTATGACAAAAATCGATCGGAAACCAATTAAACTGCCTTATGAAAAAACAGTTACACCCAAAGGACCTCATGAACATTATCATTTGGATATTTGGTTTAGAGACAAAAATAGGAAATACCTCACATGTATTGATACATTTTCAAAATATGTTGCAGTAGAACAAATAAAAAATAAAACGTATGTATTTGTTATGAACGCTATGACAAAAATATTTTCGTATATGACTAAACCCAAACTTATCACTTTAGATAATGAAAATGCTTTCATGGCAGAAACATTAAAAAAACTTTTTACTTAACAATGACATAGAAGTACATTACTGTACAGCAAACAGACATACTGGTAATTCGGACATTGAACGATTTCATAGTACCCTAAACGAACAACTTAGAATTCTATCACAGGTAGAAAAAACAGGCAATCCATTTCCATTAATAGATCAAGTTATTAACATTCTCTCAATTTATAATAATACCATACATTTGACAACTAAAGAACGACCTATAAACATCCATTTAAATAAGGTAGATAATGAAGTTATTTATAAAAACATAGAAGAAAAAAAGGAAAAAGTACTAAGCAAATTAAACGAAAAAAGAAAAAACGTAGACATAGAACAACATCTAAAAACAATAGAAACAAACGATCATAATGAAATTCTAAATCTAAATAAACAAATTATAATTAATAACAAATTTAACAAACAAATTAAAATTCTTACCGATACTCTTAACAATGAAACTAAAGAAATAATGAAGAAGCTAGACAATTTCATCGGAACTTATGATTACGAAAAAGATATAGCTAGAATTCAATACGAAATAAAGTTACGTGAAAATCTTGAGTATTTGCATGAAGATATTGAGAAAATAAAAGAAGTAATTATGACTTCTAGATTAGGAGTACTTAGCAGAGACATATTAACTGTGGAAGAAATAAAACAGTATAATATTCAACTAAACAATTTAGAAGACATACAATTAAGCCTTGCTTCATATAAAAAAAATATAATTTTTGTAATAAAACTACCTGTATTTACTAATGAAACATATCAAAAACTTTATATACAACCAATACCTAATAAAAATGACAATATGCAATTGAAAATAAACAAACATTTCTATTTAACGAACAACCAAATTATGTACGAAAACACTAAATATCTTAAAAACTTAAAGGAAATAAAAGATAATTGTATTGAAAACCTTTTTAGTAAACAAATGCATTGTAATTTCATAAAAAATGTAAATGAAAAGATTTTAGAAATAGGTAACAATAATCTAATACTTATCAATATAAAACAACAAGAATTGAATCAAACATGTAGTAAACAAAAGATTTTCGTTAAAGGAAACTATATTCTAAAATTCCAAAACTATCAAATAAAAATAAATAATGAAATTTATGAAAGAAAAAATTATAAATATGAACCAATAATTCCTAATACTATTTTAGATATAAATGTAACCAAAATAGAAGATTTATCAATTAAAGAACTACATTACGAAAACATAAACAATTTAAAAGAAATAGAAGAACTAAAATATAATTCTAACAAATCAAATTGTACGATATATTTTATCATTGTTACCACTTCAATAATTTATGTTTGTATAAAGATAAAAAATTCTAAAAAGAAGATAAGAAATAATGTAAATCTTCCAAAGGTCTCATTTCAACCATTAGAAGATTCTAAGGGGGGAGGAGTTATATCAGAGCTCACTTGTGCGTCCCCATAAATTATCTAGTAATACGAGAACACACTTTGTGCCTCTACAAAAATGTAACGTAAACAAATGAAGGAAATGAGATCTATGGGAATAATGCACTATCAGCATTTCTTGCCCTCAGCAAGATGTACTTTGTTTATATTAGTCTTTTAAGATTCCTTCACACATAGACAAATTAAGATTTGCTGTGTTAGATTTTAGTAGTATAAAAAGGGATCGTTCGATCTCTTAAGATTCAGATATTGTCAACATCTCAACGTATAAACTAAAGATTTCCCCCCACCAGTAGTAAGGGATCTGAAGTTTGATGAATAAAGTGACGATTTTTTAAATTTAAAACTTTGTCTTTTATTTTATGTTCTCCGGTGGAGAATAGACAAAACTAATTTTTTTGGTATTTCCGCGATACTAAAATATAAATTACATACATATTTTGTCATCTCATTTGTTTTTTGTTTTGCTTTTTGCTTTTCTGCATGCAGAAATTATTTCTGTGGGGTTCTTAAGAAGTAGAACACATTTTAAAGTGTTTTAAATTGTTTATATTTCAGTGAATAATAAAAAAGTAAAGGTAATTGTGCGTGTTTCTTGAAGCAACAAAAATCCGATCAACAAATAGTTAATTAGGAACAAAAACACGTCCCCTAGTGAAATATTCATAAAAGATCCTCGCCGATGTGCCTGCTTGGATTTTGGGCTGTACTTTTTTACTTAAATACGCGCTCAATTGTTCTTGTTTTTTAATACAATTATTATACGAAATATATTTATTTTTAAACAAAGAATTTAATACACTTTAATATTTTTTGTGGGCGTAATAATTCTTTTACTCTTTTGGCATCAAAATTGCTGTCAAAAAGCACACACAATTTTTTTCATTTCATGACATTTTGTATTTATGGAAAATGTTGTTTCACTTTTTCTCATATACTTCATATGTAAGAGATGGGGAACCTATATTTTGTATACAGGGATGTGTGCAAACTCAATTTTAGCTAAAATATCCCGAAAATTTCCCCTTTCTACTTGGTGAAACTGAAAAAAAGGGTGGGTGTAACTAAGTACTCGTGGCAGAAATGAAACTTCTTTGGTGATCTAAAAATCTCGACATGTATAGGGATATTAAGCTTATATGCGTAAGACGCAGCTAAGTGTTCTATAGCAAGATGATCGATGGGTTGGAGTTGTAAACTTGAAAATTAAATAATAATGGTGAAAATTTAAAGAAAAAAAAAGGTGAACATTTAAAAGATATAAATCAGTTTATTTGCGTAGATTTTCCGACTATTTCCAAAAATTCATACACTCAAAATCTCTGCAAAATCAATTTGTATATGACAACTTTAATTTGGTTTTATGTATTTTGCAACCATATATAATTCAAATTTTTAGCGGACTCTGCTCTATGAATTCAATTTTTTGAAATTAGCCTATTTTGAGATAAATTTTTTAAAATAATTTATATCTTCATACCAGTAGGAGATAAACAAAAATCTGAAACTAGTAAGATTTTTAGAATTTCATTATCTATCCACCAAAAAAAATTCAAAAATCTAGCATTCTAATTAACGAAATTAGAAAAAAGACATAAAAGGATATTTTCCCTTTTATCTGCTACGATAATATAGATTATCAAAAAATCCAAACTTATTGCAATATAAAATATAGTAGCCTATCAATAAAAATTTGTACTTTTACTCTACCTCCCACCACTTAGCTAATCAATGATCTCAGCGTTGCACATGTGGCGTTACATTTTTTCGTTTCACAAAAATTCAACCTTGAAATTTCACTCTCAACACGCCCAAAGAAGTTTCACTTCAAAAAAGAAAAAAAGGTTGGGTACCAGCAGGACTCGAACCTGGAACATTTGGGTCCATCACATACCTGGAGTAAATTTCGCATATGAATTTAGTACGATACTTAAAAGATAAAATAGCCAGTTGGTGATTTTAACTTTAGTAAAATAATAGGGGATAGAACGTTGCTAAACTCGTTTAAAATTAGCAAAACACAATTTTTAACCCTGTATTATACTAAAAATGATTTAACATCGTACTAAATCGTTTAAAATTTTGCGCCATTGTTTTTGTGGATTGGAGGAAAAATGTGTGACGTTATAGACAGTATAGATCTATAGTTACTTACTGAATATTAAGATTTTTCCGACAAACGATTAAAATGTATGTACCTTCATATATCAAGATAGGTATTTACATTTATAGGTACATAATAATGTAGGTAAATATGTAATGCCGGATTTACACGAATGGCAAAAATGCCAATATTTCTCCCAAAAAAATGGTAAAATAATGGCAGAAATAATTTTTGTATGACATGCATTTACACGAGTTCAAATAATGGCAGATTTCAAAATACTGGCAACATGCCATAAAAGAATGAGCAAGTTCATTCTTATCTAGAATGGCATAATTTCGGAAAATGGCGTCAGTGACTTGTTTACACATAGTCATATTAATGGCAGCACTTTATGCCAAATTATCTCTGCCATTTTATTTTAGCAAAAATATTGCCAGTATTTAGAGCGTTTACATGATGAAAAGTAAAATGGCTATATTCGTGTAGTAAATGCAGCATAAGTTTTAAAACGTAAATCATCACTGAAGAACCTATATTATCTCTAACCACTAAATGAACATAACATACCACCTATCCTCATAGATAATATCCTCACTGAATCCGAGTCGCGGCAAACGACCAAGCACATGCATTTTGTTCGTTTTTCGTTGTATTTTTAACTGTTTTTTTTATTAGAGTTCAGAATAAATCGTAGGAGTTTAAAAAATACGTGTTATACATAAAAATGATCGCACTTATTTTCTGATGCGATAAATAAAAATCCAAAGATAAAGATTCATAACGGAAAAAGTAATTAGCTGTTTTGCAAAAGCTCACTTTCTCCAGTTAGCGATGCACTAAAAAAATAATATTGGTATCAAAAAATCAGAAATATAAATAGTTAAAGACTGTACACATGAGAGCGACCACCGACCGACGAATTAATGAACAAATGGGATTTAAAACATTAATTAACCAAAATGTATAACAAAATCTAGACAAAATGGAAGAAATGCAATTGAAGATTATTTTAAGATACTAAAATTTTCATTTTAATTGCTAAAACAAGAGAATTCTAAGAAAACAATTTGTTCGTCACGAATAGCCGCAATTCGTTGCGACCAACTTATGTTCTCAAATTTATAATATTTAAGCAAATAAAAATTCAATTTTATAATTTTAAAATTAGTCTTAAATCGAATTCTACCATTTTGACTAGATTTTGTGTAATATTAAGGTTTATTAATTTTTTAATTCCCATTTGTGTGTTCATTCGTCGGTTGTTGGTTGCTCTCATGTGAATGGTCCTTTATACGTTTTGTAATTTTCAGGAATTTAACGATAAATAAAAAATCCAAAGACAAGGATTCATAACGGAAAAAGTTATTACCTGTTTTGCAAAAGCTTACTTTCTCCAGTTAACGATGCACTAAAAAAATAATATTAGTATCAAAAAATCAGAAATATAAATAGTAATACGTTTTGTAATTTTCAGAAATTTAAGCCAACTCCCTGATTTTATAAAAATAAAAATGTGGTCAAAATCACTTTTTAAAAATGTTGAATTTCCAAAAATTCCTACACTCAAAATCTCTGCAAAATCAAAAATTTGTATATGACAACTTTAATTTGGTTTTATGTATTTTGCAACCATATATAATTCAAATTTTTAATTGGAAATTAGTCTATTTTGAGATAAATTTTTTTAAATAATTTATATCTCCATACCAGGAGTAGATAGACAAAAATCTTAAACTAGTAAGATTTTTAGAATTTCATTATCTATCCACCAAACAAAATTCAAAACTCTAGCATTCTAAATAACGAAATTAGAAAAAAAGACATAAAAGGACATTTTCCCTTTTATCTGCAAATAGAGATTATCAAAAAATCCAAACTTATTGCACTATAAAATATATTAGCCTATCAATAAAAATTTTTACTTTTACTCTACCTCGCACCACTTAGCTAATCAATGATCTCAGCGTTGCATATGTGGCGTTACATTTTTTCGTTTCACAAAAATTCAACCTTGAAATTTCACTCTCAACACGCCCAAAAAGAAGTTTGACTTCAAAAATGTATTGGTCTGTTATAATTTAAAAGGAGTTTAGATAAAAGCGATTTTAGTGAATGTTTATGAAATTGGCCATTAGGCATTTAAATTTAAATTATCTAATTATATATGTTAGAACTTAATAATTATTTCATAATCATTTGCATACAAATCTCAGTTTATTATTAAAAAAGTCGAAAAAAAATATTCTTTTTTAAGTAGGTATATTGTTAGAAGGTTTCTGCGTTCATTTAAATGTTTTCCTGCCGACAATTAGGCTGATATTTTTTGAGAAATAAATTATTTTGTTCAAATTTGTATGAATTGTGGTATGATGTGGTATTATGAGCAAATTAATATCGACTAGTTTGTATTCAAAGACTGCTAGATTCCAATTCTTTAGAACCTCAGGCGAGTTTCAGAGTTCAGACATAAGAAAGTATAAAATTAGCATACAAAATCAACAAAAAAGATGTCAAACCCCTGTTTCCGTTCTGTTTGATTTCAATGCAGTTTAATTAAAATTACTTTTTCATTTCAGACACGAAGATTATTCAAAATCTGTATCAACCGTCAACCCCCCTAAACCAACGTGGTTTTTTGGGTGAAATATTTTCAGGAAAAAAAAAAGATATTAGTAGGTTCATATAACTACATGGATATTTACTAAAGTTACAATAAAGGTCATCTCTTCATTCAACTTTTATCTCGTTGGAAAACTGGAAACTCACAAATTAAGAGTGAAATGCTTATGCGAGGAAGTTAATTTGATACTAGCGTTGCCAGATTTTTCTTACAGATAGGCGGGACAAATGGCTAAAATAATGAGAAATCCCGGGATTTCAGGGACAAAATGAAAAATCATAAAATGCATGTAATATTAAAATAAATAATTTCTTTCATTAAAAGCTAATTAAATACATTTGCTGAACATTACGTTGCATAGGTACGAGTATTAGAAAATAAAATTCATGAACAAAAAACTTAATATTGAAGCCTTCTACTTCAAAATGAATACATTATTGTAGTTTAAATTATTAGATAGTGTAATTTAACTATACACAAACGCTCAGTTTTTTTGTAATTACATTAATTATTTATACAGATAAAAACCTTATGTTAAACAAAATTTAAATTGAAATTTAATCATCTCAGTATTATTTTTTTTATATACTTACCTAATTTTTAAGTTCTGAACAGGATAAGTTAAAGTTAAAGGTTTTTAGTAATTAGCCTCTAACAATTCAAGGGAGCATTTATTTTTTCCATGATCCTTTCATTTTAGATCCACTTGTGAAAATACTCTCTCAGCAAAATAATTGCGAAACACAATTTGCAAATACCTATTTGTCTTTAAATAATATTTTTTTCAATCTAAATGACAGCTGTCAGGTTGTAAAAATAGTTTCTTCGTTAAGTTAGGTTTTGTTTGAGTGAAATTTGAACAACTAAAACCTCCCTGCGTTCGCGCCTGCTAGCAACTCACTATCTTGCCAACAGAACAACACTACACCTCGAAAGGTATGGTAAGTTAATTGATTGGATTGAGGAAGATTATTTCTTATTAATATTCCTTTTCTTCGACGGTCGCGTCCTTAATAGTAAGAGCAGGATAGAGAATGCATTCAAGGATCCAGCTATGCAACAGTGGCCTTTTTTTGAAACATAGTTCAACACATAATTCAACACAATTATATCTGAAACAAGACAATACTTTTTTAATGGTTTTCGACGTCTTGAATTTTCATCCGACATCAGAATTTATCCATCATTTCCATCCATCCATCATTAATACAAAAAATCATTTTTGAGTGTGTTTGACGTTACGCAGACATTAGGAAATAACTTGACTCAACAAAATATTGCTGCGGAATATTATTAATAATCCTTAAAAATTCTTTTAAATTTGTTTAGTCCTTTCGAAGAAATTCTTAGATCATTTAAACATACAATTACGTACAAATTTAAAAAATGGGCATGACTGGATCTCACAAATTCTCGTACCTTACAACTGTAACATAGGGACCATAGCGATCAGTAAAAACCATCAGTAAAAGTTGAAACAGGTGAAAACTGGAATTTTGTTTACGTATACGGTCGGTTATAGCAATCAGTAAAGTTATATGAGCAAGAGGCCGGTTATAGCGACCAGTAAAAGTTGAAACATGTGATTACTGGAATTTTGTACAAACGGGTGGTTATAGCAATCAGCTAATTTTAAATATCAACCTCCAGCCAAAACCTTTTATTTTTTTAATGATGCAAAATGCCTCAGTATTTTTTTCCTGATGAGTTGGAAAAGTAAACAAAAAATGGAACACAGAAAACTGGAATGTCATGTTCCACTTTTTGTGAATTGACAATCAGCTGTTTAGTAAAACAAATTTTCATCGGTAAAATAAATACCTAAATGCTTTTTTTTTTCCAAAAAAACATTCTTTTCTGGAACTATTTTTGTCAGAAAACATTCATCATAACTAAAAATATGTCATTTTTGTCAAAGCACCTTTTATTTAATTTTAAACATCTAAAACGACATTTTACCTTTTGGAAAAAAACTGTTTAAAATCAATGGCAAAAATTTTGCGTCTAAAACTCAAAAAATGTGTTTTTTGAGTTGTGACACTTTTGTACTACATGTGCGATATTTCAATAGATTTGGCATGGATTCGTATCATTTTAATGTCTCAAATCTTTTTATAACACATGAAATTATCCAAAAGAAAATTTTTCCCCATGTTTTTTACTGATGATGTGTAGGTATATATAACTGGGATTTTAATGAAAAAAGCAAACAGAATGTGCTAGCGAACGGACGTGTAATTATTTGCTGTCTAAGATTGTTTAACCCCAACCGTGTAAATTTCCTTTTTTCAAATATACCTATTTTATTAACCGATTTAATTTAACAACGAGTATACTGCTCTCTATAAAAAAGTGATTTTGGCGAAAAAAGAAAAACTTTGAACACGAAAAGAAGAAAAAAAAAAGAAAACCTCATATAATTTTTCTCAATTTTACACAAAAATTAAAATTTTGTTGTCTGCCTTTGTTCTTTCGTTAATCGATATTTAAACATCTAGACACTACCACTCTCATACGTAGATGCCTATTTCGGAAAGAACTTGGTTCAGAAATCCACTCTTAAAATCAAATATGAGTACCCCCACTTTAACCCGCACTTTATCTACCTCACCTTATCAAAGTAAATTTGTCAAAAATAAGAATGAGAAAATCTCTTCTAAAACCATTAAAGATGTTCCTGTTGCTGATGTTCCTGATGATGCTGATGTTCCTGTTGCTGGTGTTCCTGCTGTTGCTGTTGTAGCAAAGTCTAACACTACTGATCTCGCTGCTCTTAAATCTAATTCCCCATCCAAGACATACATGCAACTCTTACAAAAGTTGAGTGAACAAGGTGAGTCCACTTTGGGAAGGTTATCCTCACTTGAAGAAAATTTAACCAGTCGAATGGATTGTATAGAAAACAATATGTCTAACAAGTTAGAGGTAATAACTCGCGACTTCACAGATTTAAAAGATCGGGTTAATAATCTTGAAAAAAAAATGTGCAGAAATTGATAAGCTTCGCGTAGATGTAAGCAAAACCAATTTGAAAATGAACCACGGCACTGACACTTCTGAAGTAAACAACTCTACACAAAGCTTACACTCAGAACTAGAAAGTTTAAAATCCTAATTCCAAGCACTAAGTATCAATAACCGTAGTAGCCCGTAGCGTAATGCGTTCGACTGTCACGCTGGAGATCTGGGTTCGCTTCCCAGCCTCGTTCACCCAAAAAACTAAAAAGTTTTTTTTTCAGGGCTACTGCCTCTTGCGAGGAATTGACAAATCCTCCAAGAGTATCACTTGTCACGAATAAGCGCTTCTCGTCTAGCCGTTCGGATTCGGCATAAAATTGTAGGTCCCTTCCATTCCTGTCGACAGGCGCACACAGGAATGGTTGCGAGTTGTTAGTCACTAGGCCCTGGTTCTTCACGAGCCGTTGTGCCACCCAATTTTTATTTATAAGCATCAATAACCTAGCTGCTGATGCTATTCTTATTGGAGTACCATATACCGCGAATGAACAATTAAAAAATACTTTTAACTGGTTGTGTCATTCAATGCATTTTCAACCGCCAACAACTTCTGGAATTTTTAGATCCAAACCATGCACTAATTCAGCCATTATTCTTTAATATTTTCTGCCACTGACAAACACAGTACAATTAAAGCACTCTTCGAATATCGTAAATCCAATTCGAGGCAATTATGTTTACCAGACATTGATCCGAATAACTCTCAAACAAACACACCGATTTATATGCATGAGAGCTTAACAACCGATAACCGAGAGATTCTTCGCAACGCTATTTAACTGGAAAAAAAACATTTGCTAGGCTCTGCATTTACCGCTCGTGGACTTGCACATGTCACAATTACCAAAAATGCACCAGCAGTCTGCATTAAAAGCTTGCAAGATCTTGATCTAATTACATTATTGCGCATCTACATAGCAGTACTGCTCCCGACCTTCAATCGCCGCAGCATATTCACATGCACCAAGATGAAAACGTCCCTTATTTCGGCGGACACTTTGTGGCGGAATCGAAAAAAGTTGATATCAGTTTTTGTAGCTTATTAAATGCTAATTTGTTGCTCAATCCAAAAATTTGTAGCTTGCTTAGTTTTTGAGTTATTGAAAATTTCGCTAAAATAAGTCTGAAGTTAGCGGAATAAATCCAAAATAATAAGAATTTTGAAATAAAATTGGTACCATATGAGTGTTTTTTATAATACAAATTCTATATACTACTGAAATACATCAGCCAAGTAGAAGACTTAGCATTATTTAATTGGACTTGTTGAATTATTGATTCAATATAGCTTTTAACGGCCTTTAGTCCATAAAAATTGGCGTTTCGTCCCGGCGTTCTCACTTGGACTCTTCAGTTGACAGTGAGGGCCTTGTCAAGACGCAATTTTTATTAAGTTCAGTCCAGCTTACATCAATTTTACAGCGAAAATCGAATGTGAACTATATCCAACCCAATTAGAATTTCTAATCAAGAATTGTTGGAAATTTTGTTACCCGTGGCCTGGCATTGTTAACATATGAGTGTTTTTTATAATACAAATTCTATATACTACTGAAATACATCAGCCAAGTAGAAGACTTAGCATTATTTAATTGGACTTGTTGAATTATTGATTCAATATAGCTTTTAACGGCCTTTAGTCCATAAAAATTGGCGTTTCGTCCCGGCGTTCTCACTTGGACTCTTCAGTTGACAGTGAGGGCCTTGTCAAGACGCAATTTTTATTAAGTTCAGTCCAGCTTACATCAATTTTACAGCGAAAATCGAATGTGAACTATATCCAACCCAATTAGAATTTCTAATCAAGAATTGTTGGAAATTTTGTTACCCGTGGCCTGGCATTGTTAACATATGAGTGTTTTTTATAATACAAATTCTATATACTACTGAAATACATCAGCCAAGTAGAAGACTTAGCATTATTTAATTGGACTTGTTGAATTATTGATTCAATATAGCTTTTAACGGCCTTTAGTCCATAAAAATTGGCGTTTCGTCCCGGCGTTCTCACTTGGACTCTTCAGTTGACAGTGAGGGCCTTGTCAAGACGCAATTTTTATTAAGTTCAGTCCAGCTTACATCAATTTTACAGCGAAAATCGAATGTGAACTATATCCAACCCAATTAGAATTTCTAATCAAGAATTGTTGGAAATTTTGTTACCCGTGGCCTGGCATTGTTAACATATGAGTGTTTTTTATAATACAAATTCTATATACTACTGAAATACATCAGCCAAGTAGAAGACTTAGCATTATTTAATTGGACTTGTTGAATTATTGATTCAATATAGCTTTTAACGGCCTTTAGTCCATAAAAATTGGCGTTTCGTCCCGGCGTTCTCACTTGGACTCTTCAGTTGACAGTGAGGGCCTTGTCAAGACGCAATTTTTATTAAGTTCAGTCCAGCTTACATCAATTTTACAGCGAAAATCGAATGTGAACTATATCCAACCCAATTAGAATTTCTAATCAAGAATTGTTGGAAATTTTGTTACCCGTGGCCTGGCATTGTTAACATATGAGTGTTTTTTATAATACAAATTCTATATACTACTGAAATACATCAGCCAAGTAGAAGACTTAGCATTATTTAATTGGACTTGTTGAATTATTGATTCAATATAGCTTTTAACGGCCTTTAGTCCATAAAAATTGGCGTTTCGTCCCGGCGTTCTCACTTGGACTCTTCAGTTGACAGTGAGGGCCTTAATATTCAATTCTTGATTAGAAATTCTAATTGGGTTGGATATAGTTCACATTCGATTTTCGCTGTAAAATTGATGTAAGCTGGACTGAACTTAATAAAAATTGCGTCTTGACAAGGCCCTCACTGTCAACTGAAGAGTCCAAGTGAGAACGCCGGGACGAAACGCCAATTTTTATGGACTAAAGGCCGTTAAAAGCTATATTGAATCAATAATTCAACAAGTCCAATTAAATAATGCTAAGTCTTCTACTTGGCTGATGTATTTCAGTAGTATATAGAATTTGTATTATAAAAAACACTCATATGTTAACAATGCCAGGCCACGGGTAACAAAATTTCCAACAATTCTTG